>SEMN01000024.1:1376459-1771346 GCA_005408345.1 Macquaria australasica | reverse complement strand
TGAACGAACGATGAGATAATGTTGATTGCATGTTGCCGTCCTTCTGTTTGGATCCTTGACTCAAACACTGCCTGCTGCTATACACCATTTTCAGCTTTCACTCCTTAAATCTCTAAAAATGGCTGGCTGCTGAGAGGGTGGGGGGGTTAGATTGACTCTCTCCGTCTCTCTTTCCAACGCTCTTACTCTCCCTGCACTTGCTCTCTCTCTCTCTCTCTCTCTTTCTTCCTTTTTCTCTCCCCCGTCCACCCTTTCCATTTCCTCCATCCTTCATTTCCTTCCATTCCTTTCTCTTTTTTTCTCTCTCTCTCTCTCTCTCTCTCTCTCTCTCTCTCTCTCTCTCTCTTGCTGTCTCCTTTCATCACAAGATCATTTTTATTTATATATTTTCTTATTTTTGGATCTCTCTGAGTCTATTTACTAAGACTTTGCTGCAGTGGAAGGCAGATGCATTGATTATCGATTATTTTATTCAACCTAAAACATTCACTGTCATCATTTGTGATCAATGAGCACGTGGCATGTATGTTAGTTAACCAACTGATTGGCAAACAGCCATATTGATTTGTGTAATATAGCTTTAGAAACAGCTGCAAGCTCATTATCGTGTCCACTGGGGAGGACAAATGATGCTAGCTAGTGGGCATTGTTTGTCCCTGTGACGGTAGCAAACATAACTTCACATCTATAGCAACGAGGAAAGTTAGCATCAAGTCTCAGGCTTTTCCAAACCCTGCACCTTTCGGGCCTGGCTCTCATTCGGGCATATCAGTTTTTCGCCCACCTCGCCGCAGCCGTAATTTGTCCTTGAGCTTTTTTTTCTAAATCGCCAAGGGAACGCTTGCTGTTTTGATCAGTCCACATAAAATAACAGCTCCAGTCAGACCCTGTTCTACTGGCGACGGAGCGAGTGATTATGATTTATTCAAAGGAGGCGGGGGTTGGTATTTTCATCTCACATTTCCTCCTAAAATCTATGCTGATACTGATAGTGTGGCCTGTCTTATAAAATACTTTGCAGATATAAACAGGATGGATGTCTCTGCATGTTCTGTAACTAACCAACTGGAATCAAATCAGCCTGTCTGATATGCAAATCTGATAGTCAGGTTAGGCAAATTGTGCCATCACATTTTTGCAAATGTACCTGTAGTTCTAACATTACATTGTTTTTATTCCTCATCTACTGACATGGCTCTGTGCCTTTTTCACAAGTCACTTCTTTATTTCAAGCTTATTCAAATCACACAAACTAGTTTTTTTTTAAACATAAAGATATTAGATCATGTCACGCTGCGTTTTTTGCATCTTGACACTTGTTACCTGTTGGTTTTTAAAATTATTTTGAGATCGTAATCAAGGCACAGATGGGTCTGGCACCATGCTGAATCACACCCTTTAACCCCTTACAAGCTGCATCACCAGAAAAGACAGAAATTCTCGGCTGAGTCCCTGTGGGGTGTTTCCATGTCTTGATTAAGGCTCTTGATGGTGCATTTTTTAATACAGTTTAAAGACTGCCTCTAGGCTACCACATTTATCATAGACGTGGCTTTATTTATTATTATGACCTGTTTTGAAGCATTGCTTTTGTGTTTGCTTCTTTGCTTGCATTGTTTTTACTTAATTTAATACTTACAATTAATATGCTGCTAAGAGGGTGCCTTTTTTTGCTAGAAACCCACAACAGCTTGTGTCAAAATGAGACATCTTGTGACGTCTTAGTGAAGCCTCAGTCAGTACACAGTCATGTTTTCTCTACAGTTTGAGATTACTCTATCTTCTTTGGTGCCATTGTACTTTATTTCAGCTGGAGCGCGGAGTACTCTCAGAGCAGGCCGGCCTATCTCACAGTGGTGTGAAAAATCTCAGTTCTGAACTGTCTGGGTAGTGAGCCAGTCAGTGTGTCTGTATTGTCCTGTTCCTCGTGGTTAAATGACATGCCGAATGACATTCAGTATGTTTACCTGCACACTGTAAACCTATATGTGAATAACCAAATGAAGGTAATAGTTTGAGGAAACATTTACATGTTTGGAGGAACCTGATTTCCCCAATAACCCTAATTTGCACAATTTGTTTAATAATCAGCTTAATGTACAGATGCACTATAGTTTATCCAATAGAAGGCATTACAAAATAAAAGAACAACAATCTGTAGTTAGTGTACTTATTGTTTTTGCATTTAATGTATCTAATTTACTTTTCCACCACTGACAGCCGAGCTGCTCTTTGTGTAAAGAAATGCAACTTCACATCTGAACTTTGGGTCCTTACAGGTGTACATACTGTGTATATATAAATAATCAAACACAATCTGACTAGTATATACTCACACCACAGTTACAATCTGATGTTAATAGGGCAATGCTTACTCTAATTGTGTCCATAATTTGACTGTAGATGGCCTAAGATAATCCTGTGGATTTGTGTTTACGTGACAGCTGCAGTGTTCATATACTGCCTTTACTGGTAATAATCAAATTAGTAGTGCGCATGTAAATGCACTGACAGCACTTGTGCAAATGACGATCTAGTGCCTTGAAATATTCACTGTCACTTTTTAACACACTACAGATTAGTCACTTCTATTTTTTGCATCTGAAGAACCTCATTGCCTCTTCTGTTTGTGTTCCAAGTTTGCCAGTGTTGCTGACAGTCTGAGGCTGTAGTGTGCCCAGATATATTTTAAAATCCTTTTGAACTCGACATGTTTAATTTGTCTTACTAGAAGTGTGCCTTAGAGGAAGACGCGCCACATCTCAAACTATATGAAACACTAGTCTTCACTCACGTCTGATGGCCATGTTGGCGGTGCTTCCTTTCTTTTCCAGGGGTCAGACGACTGCCTTGTGAAGATCTGGGGAACAGATGACGGGCGTCTGCTGGCGACGCTGCGCGGCCACGCCGCTGAGATTTCTGACATGGCCGTCAGCTATGAGAACACCATGATTGCTGCCGGGTCCTGTGACAAGACTATCAGAGTGTGGTGCTTACAGACCTGCGCGCCTTTGGCCGTCCTGGAGGGACATGCAGCCTCTATCACCTCACTGCAGGTACGATGGTGTTTCGTGGTGTTTGGTTTTGCATGCATGTTTGTCTGTGTGTATTTGGTTTGCACAAAAAGAGGATTTGAAAGCCACTAACAATATTTTAACTCTTGTTACTCCTTTCTGTCTGTAGAGTGTGTGTTTCTGTAACAATACATTGTGGAAACTTCATCCAAACTGGATAATTATAAGCAACTCTTGTTAGCCTGTTAGCCTAGATGATGTTTTTGTTGGTTTGCATGTTGATTCATTTTATGTTGCCAAATATGATGTATTCTGTTTAAATGTATTGTAGAATGGAAAAGTCACTAAAGCAATATTTCGATTATGACAAACTGAAACTCTACTGCAATCCACTGTCAAACCTCTAACATATGGGCAATGGATGACATGACTGGCTGAGATCCAATATGTAATAAAATGCCAGTATTGGTTCAATGAGCGGACTCATTTTTACAATCAGAAACTTGCATAATGGTGTTGTAAAATCAAGGATAAGGCAGGCGTTATTCTGTGTTTTTCTTCTTGTCAGGAAATCCCACGAAAATACCAAAAACAACAGCGCGTTGGTTTCCACCTTCCCTTCCCTGTCTGTGGCCTCTTTGTTCCTACTGAAGATGTGAATCTTGAAAGTTATTTCCTGAAACAGCTGGGCATTTCACTTTTAAGCAAACGTTACTCACACAAGAGTAAATAGTGCATTTGTTGGGGGTTGATTTCAACCGCAAATTAATACACCCCAGTAAGTATTTGTGGCAGTAGGGGTAAAGTGGGATTTACTAAAATAAACTACAGTGCCCACGTTCATTGTAATGAAGGAACATGTCATCCAGATCAACGGTGTAACTCATTCATGGGTTTTGAATAGTTTTAGGATAACAATGGAGGTCTATGGCACAGATGACTAAACTATATCAGGCTTTGGCTACACAAGCAATACTTTATTGTACGATCAGTTCATTGTTGGTTTTGGTCTTTTCTTGGGATTTGTCGGCAGTAAGATGAATACACAACATTACCAGCTTTATCCTGTAAAGTTTCAGCCTTTATACCGTGAAGTGTTTGGGATGGCCTCTGTGTTATCTGTTTAAAACTAGTTTTTGAGTTTTTATGTTTTTTTATTTACATATTAGCTTGTATGCTAATCTCTTACCTTTCCCTACATAGTTATGGGTGCTTTTTAAGCTTATGTAAGCTTATGTTAATCGTCCTTCCTTTTTTTTGCTGTAGTGTTAGCAACGTCTTGATTGCTCTAATTGACCTCTAATTGGTTGTGTTTGCAGTTTTCTCCTCTCTGTTGCGGCTCTAAGCGCTACCTGTCCTCCACCGGAGCTGACGGCACCATCTGCTTCTGGCAGTGGGACGCACGCACGCTCAAGTTTGGGTGAGAAACACAGATGCAGTCACTGTTTTATATGTGCTGAATATGCCTACTAAAAATAGCTATGTACAAGTGTGTAAAGAAAGCAAAATTCAGCTAACATGCCCACCTGTAAAGCCTGTTCCATTAAAAACATGCAAACTGGTAGTTCTGTGTGTTTCATTTTAAATGTCTGTTTCTGTGTGTGTGTGTGTGTGTGTCCAGTCAGAGGCCCAGTAAATTCACGGAGCGTTCCAGACCTGGTGTCCAGATGATCTGCTCCTCCTTCAGCGCAGGTGAGCTTTGATTTGCTTCCAAAACCACCGGAAGGGAAGCGGCATCAGAGCTGAAAAAATGTGCACAATTAGCCTCAGATTAACTGAAGAGTTAGCACAACAGACAGCCACACTCAAGTGGGCCTGCTGCTTCTCAGGAAATGTGGAATAAGTGTGCTTCACAGTTGTTGAGGGTGTGTTTCTATTTTGAGATATTATTGACCTTGAACATTTGATAGTTGACTTTAAAGTTTCTTGCACAAAGTTTTTACATACAAGACCATTTTTTTCTTTCACCACAGTTTTATCCTTATAGTGTATATTATGTATTATGTTTTCTACATTATTTATGAATTAAAAAGTACTTGAATATGTGAATTGTGTTACTCTGACACTGTATGTGTATGTATGTGTGTGTGTGTGTGTGTGTGTGTGTGTATCCAGGTGGTATGTTCCTGGCCACAGGAAGCACGGATCACATCATCAGGGTGTACTACTTCGGGTCAGGCCAACCAGAGAAGATCTCTGAACTTGAGTCCCATACAGTGAGTTTTTTTGCTTTTTTCAAAAACTGTGCTTTAAAGTAACTCTGTATGTCACAGTGAGATGCTTAAAATGGTACAGTAGTACAGTAAGTACATTGTTTTGATTTGTGAATCAACAAGTTAAATTTAAGGCTTGGTTTATCGGTTCGTCTTTTTAAAATCAGTTACTTATAAAAAAAATTCTAAAAACGACATTTTGTATCTACATCAGTCAGCAGGTTGTTTGTGAAAACCTTGATATATTTACTGTGAAAATTCATTCTTGGCCTTAGAAACCGTAGTTTGACCCCAAAAAAAACTCTACTCAAGGTCCACTTACTTGTTTTTTTCCAAAGCTTTCACCTGTACCTCATGGACTTCCCCAGCAGATGGAGTTTGCTCAGTTATCTTGGAGGTTGTTGGTGTTGTCATGGAGAGATTGGCGTTCATTCTCCATGACAACTGAACAAACTCCAACTCAACTGAGGAAGACGGTGAGCTGTAGTGGAAAGCTCTGGAGAAAGCTAGTAAGATGACCTTGAGTTAAGGTGTTTTTTTGGTCACAAACATGATTTATTGGTAATACGCAATAACATTGTCATGATTTGTAAGACTAGCAGAGGAAATGCTTGCTACTCATTGAGATGATTTGACTTTTCTCCTGTATTTTTCTCACCTAGGACAAAGTTGACAGCATCCAATTTTCACATTGCAGTGACAGGTAGGTTTGCACAGTTGGGGTCTGTGTGTGTGTGAGAGCTACATAATAGGTGTAGTTAATTTCTGTGTGTGCACTGCTTGTTTGTTTTTATGGAACCTCCGGGTGTTGTAATATGACTTGATGGTGTCAGCAGAAATACCAATTTTACCTCCTATCTGATACATGCTCTAATACACGTCCTCTCGCACACACACACACACACACACACACACACAGACACATGCATGCACTTGCACATATCATGCACTCTTTGAGTGTTAAATTGTGTGTGCCTATGTGGAGTTTGCAGAAAAACAAGCTCAGCTGTAATTCCCCTGGGTTGCTGTAATCTCAGCAGAGAGGGAGGTAGAGTGTCTATGCAAAAAAGATGGGTGGAGGAGGTGGAGAAGGAGAAAAAGTGGGGGTACATGCAATTAGTGTATCCTGATGTGTGGAGATGAAAGCATTCATTGTATTGCTAAAAAGCTGAAATATAACCAAGCGTTATATTTACAGTTTAGCTGCTGCATGAATCTGTGCTCACAAATCTGTGTGTTTGTGTGTTGCAGGTTTGTAAGCGGCAGCAGGGATGGTACAGCACGAATCTGGCAGCTGCAGCCTCAGGGCTGGAGGAGCATTCTGCTGGACATGCAGACCAAATTACCCGGGTATGTGTGTGTGCGGCTGTCAGAGTCTGGCTTCCCCACCAGCACTGCTGCGCTTAGAACTCAGAGCCGTGGGTTGGGATGATCCTGCAGGTTATAATGCCAGTCTAAATTTGACAAAAATCAATCATGTTGTGTACAAAAGTCCCAGACCTAGTGTGTGTGTGTGAACATTCCCTGTTGAAAACTATGCACTGTGTTGAAGTAAAAACATTTATTTAGGAATAATTAAAAGAGACTTAATGCCCTTTGTACCAGCAGCAAAATGCTTTTCTTCCAATAATTGACATTTTGCATTTATTTATTTAGAGTATGGTGACCTACTGCAAAATCTACCACACATAAATAATTAAGTTAAAGATGAAAACAACACATTCACACCTGTGGCATAAAGTGTGACACAGTGATTGATCACCCGACTGCTCCCAGACAGAGTATAGATTTACTGCAGGCGTCACAGACATTGAATGAATAGAGACGTCACTGACAGGCTATCAGAGTCTTTATTGCCTGAATGAACATGACAAACATGAGACAGCAATGAGAATAAATATAGATTTTAAGATAACCTGGTTATCTAAAAAAAATATGTAATTGTTTGGGATAAGTGAAGCTTAGACAGTATAATAAAAAGTGGGAAAGAGTTAAAGAGTTAAATGGACTAAAATCATAATCTTAATATAACTAGCATGTACTGTATATATACTGTGTATATAACTGTGTTCCTATGCTGAAAAAAAGTCAGGGAATTGCATAAGAAATTGTTGAAATATGTAAACAGTAACAGCAGATGTTGTGAATAAAGATCTATTACTGTGAAGAGATTAGGTCGAGCTATCAGATCGTCTAACTCCTCTTTAATGGTGTATAAAGGAACTGAGGATAATGATTAAATTCAATAGCAGGAATGGCCAAGTGATACATTGTTCGATTCTTTGATCAATTGTTAAAAAAAAAAAAATTTTTTTACAATATGTCTTTTATTTGCTCTTTTATGCAATTTCTGTGTATAAAGTAAACCGAACTGACCTCAATTGGCCCAAACGTGACATTCTTGTATCATCACCTTCCCTTCAGGAAGTACAACCCTCCTCCGCTGGAAGACAAGGTGACCAAGCTGAAGGTTACCATGGTAGCATGGGATCGCCACGACAGCACAGTGATCACGGCGGCCAACAATCTGACGCTGAAGGTGTGGAACTCCACCACCGGCAACCTCGTCCACGTCCTGATGGTATGTAGCGATGCAGCACATTCACATGCAAACATATACACATGTAAAAACACAATATAAAAAGTAATGAATTTAATTTTAACGGCATTTTAAGGGTTCTTTGTCAGTCTTACAATTTGCACTTCATCTACTTATAATTTACCTTCTAATCCTAATCCACGTGTTGCTGCTAAAGTGATTTTTGGTTAGTTGGGTATTATTGAACTCTTGACATATTATCTGTGTCCCACAACACAATGCATGCTTGCTAGTTTTTGCACATGTTCATCTTTTGCATGTTCCGCCCTCTAACTACAAATGTCATGTACAGTTCTTTGCATTTTTGCTGACCTTTTTCCAAAACATATTATAGATTTTGAGATTGTTTTCTTACTTTGAAACACATAATGTATCATCCTGAACATTTCATCACATTTCTTTGTCTTTCTATTTCTTTTAAATCAAATTATTGTCGCATGGTAATGCAATTGTTATCAGGGACTGTCAGAGCCTCTCCCTAGTGATGGGGCATTTGATAGTTGCCTAAAAAGCAATGCGTTCGAACCCAGAAGATAAACAAAAAGTAAATGTGGACATACATTGGTAAAAAGACTTGAATTTGATTGTTTCTTGCCTTAAAAAGTTTTTGTTTTGGTGGCTGACCCTGAAACCTCGGCTATCAGAGTGCCCTTAAACACAACTCACAGGAAGAGTAACAAGCACAGAGGGAACAAACACTGAGGATTTCTTTCTGTCTTTTTTCATTTCTTGGAGCGTCTAAATCTAGATGTTGGTGTTGTTTAATGACAGGGTCATGAGGATGAGGTGTTTGTTCTGGAGCCACACCCCTTTGATCCAAGAATCCTTTTCTCAGCGGGGCATGATGGGAATTGCGTTGTGTGGGACCTGGCCAGAGGAGTCAAGATCCGCTCCTATTTCAACATGGTGAGACCTTTGAGCACTGTGTGCCTCTCACTCACTGTCTTCTCTTTGGCTGTATTCACACTGAAGCTGAGTGTGACCAGATCCTCATAGTTGTCCTCCTCACATGTGACACAGATGTCATGGTTTCTTATGCAGTGAATCAGCAGAAAGATACACAGATTTTTTTTCCCTTTAGTCTTAGCTTCTTTCCCACTACACGTGCTTTCCCTTTTCTTTCTCAGTATCACCCTTCGTCTCACATTCTTTCCCTCTTACTCGCCATTGCCCCCACCTCCCTTATTGCTTTCACTTTCTCTCTTTGCTTTCTTTCTTTTCTCTCCTCAATGCATTTTCTCTGTCATTGAATGCACCACGTGTGGCCGTGGTAGAGTGAAATCATGGCACCACACTTTACATATTCACCTAGTGTGTTAATCATTGTAGCCACTGTTGTATTTCCTGCCTGTGTCTCCATGGTAACCAAGGACAGCATTAATCACAGCCCCAGAACAAGTGAGTCACTCAGTGATGTGCTCAGTCGGCCAAATCTTTGTGTTGAACATAGACAGTGAATAGTTTAATAACACAAAGTTTGTGATCGTGAGATGGTCCAAATTTATGCAATCAGATCTGTGTCAACATAACAAAACACTACTTCTTAAATATCAAACAAAAATAAGAATTTGATAGAGAATAAAACTCACTAAAGCAAAACAAAAAAAAAGTCATCTCATAATCTGTCGCCCAAAAACTCATTAGCCAGTGGGGATGCACCCCTGAAAAACACCCACCCACGCGAGAGGTTTGTGTCAGAACTGCAAACAAAAAGTCAGGCAGCGCAAAAGTCTGATCAGTTTATATAGTATATTATCAAAAAAGTAAAAGACCAATAGTTTACATGATTACACAAATAATTTGTTTGCAATTCACAAGTTCTACTTATGAGATGACTATTTTTTTGGTTCAGTGAGTGTTATTCTCTCTCAAATTCTTTTTGATTATATTGACACAAATCTGATTCCATACAAATTTCAGTTTGAAACTTGAGACTATGTAACTGTTGCTAAATAGCAGCCCCTGTGGACACAAGTGACAATTACAGGATAATAGTGAATGCTAAAATGTAGTGCAAGAGTAACACAAGTAGAAAGGAATCATACAGTCAGAGAACTGACTCATTAATGTCAGTTACAGAGCGATATCTATCTAAAGGTTCTAACGTTAGCGCGCCACGCCCAGCAGTGGAATTGAACTCGCGTCCCTCTGACTAGGCCGTTCTCTAAACCACTTGACCACATGTCATGTTAGCTAACATTAGCCACCATGAGCTACAGACTAAGTAAGACTGTAGCATCAAAACATCTGAGTGTATTAAATTGAGCAAGGAGGAATTTATTTATATACTATTAATTCAACTTTTCATTTACAAGAGGAAGAGTGTTTTTTTTTTTCTTCTTCTTTCTGAAGTCTTGCTTTAATGGAGCCAAGCCTTGAAGCCAGTTCAACCAGAGTTGTTCTGCTACTATTTACATGTGACATAATCTGCTTTCTGCATCTTGTATCCAACACACCCTTTGCAGTACAGCGGTTAAGATGACCTGCACTGCTCATTCTTACTTTGGAAATCCACTTCAAACGCTGTTTCATCAGTGCTGCTTCCACTGCAACCTTCTTCAACTAAGCTATATGAATTTGTTTGCTGGCAAGTAGGGGGCTTCCCTAAATCGTCTAGAAAGTCTCAGAGGGGGTTGTTCTGTAGCCTTTTGTCACACAATACTGGATATTTGCTTTGTCTACAAACACCACTATTCAACACCTTCTAGAGTTGCCAGTCCTCTAGCTGGCTGAAAACACACACACCTTTTCATGCATATACCCAAGTACAAGAAGAGTCTTTTTTTTACTGAATAATGGACAAAGAGGCAAGAAATGTTTTCATCTTGTGATTGAATGGAGCTCTCGTGAGAGTGAAGGAATACCCACAGAGCAGACTAAAGGCAACGGTCGGCTGGCAGTCAGAACCGTTAGGGTTTTCTGTTGATGAAGTTTCAGTTTCTGCAGGCGGTGCTCTGTTTTGTAATAGTGGATATATCACTGCTCTTGCTGTCTGTCAAACTCTGTTTATTCCACTATTGCTGCTGGAAATGAGAAATGCTGCCTGCCACGGGGTCTACCTGACAAAATACTCGGCAGTGTTCATAATCTGGCTATTTGCTGAATCATAAATGTGTTATTTTTATACTAGACATTTTAAGTTGAGTGTATCCCTGCCATACAACTGTTACCGTTGCATAGAATTCCCCCTGGTAGTGTAACGCTATGATTTACAGTGTGCACCTATTTCCCTACCTTCCCCCCTCTATCTGTGTGTGGATAGATCGAGGGCCAAGGGCACGGGGCGTTGTTTGACTGCAAATGTAGTCCAGATGGGCAGCATTTTGCAGCCACCGACTCCCATGGACACCTGCTCATCTTTGGCTTTGGCTCCAGCAGCAAGTATGACAAGGTAAAGCAGCACCTTTGATATTTAAACACATCCAGATACCTGACATTTAACAACAACGCCCGTAATTGATGTTATCAGTAATAACAAATGCCTGTGTCACCTTGCCAGATCGGTGGTCCAGAAGTATGAGTAAATGTACCTCGTTGCTTTTCAGATAGCGGACCAGATGTTCTTCCACACCGACTACCGGCCCCTGATCCGGGATGCCAACAATTACGTGTTGGATGAGCAGACTCAGCAGGCGCCACACCTAATGCCCCCTCCCTTTCTGGTGGATGTGGACGGGAACCCCCACCCTCCTAGATACCAGCGGCTGGTGCCTGGCAGGGAGGGCTGCAGGGATGAGCAGCTGATCCCGCAGATGGGGGTCACTTCCTCGGGTATGAACTCAGTTCTTCTCCGCTCATGTTGGCTTGTAGACTTCAGATCAGATCTTTACCTGGAGCTCTCATGTCTAATCGTAACCCATAATGTCAGCTGATCAAAGACACTTTTGTCAAGCCGATCATGCTGCTCTCATAGCCTGACGAGAATGTTATCTGTCCCCAAATGTGCTTCATGAGAGGCTTTTACTGAAGCTACACCAGCAGTGGCAATTAAAACCAGAATTAATAAGGCAGTTTAAAATCTTGGCAGGGGTATAAACAGAAACAAACAGGAGCTAATGAAATGCATCAGTAGTGCACAGTGGAGATAGGTGAAGGAGGTGAAGAAGGCAACAGGGGGAAAGAGGAATTTCTTGTGATGACTCTACATGCATCTCTGAGGTTTTATAAAGAATAGTGTTAACCTAACCTTGCCCTGCTCTCAGCTTTTAAAGGTCATTGCCTTTTTTTCATCTTTGAAGTTGATGGTAGAGCATTGTGACGTGCAGAGTATAGGAATTTTTAGCTGAGCTCCACTGAATATAAATAGAAATGAATGCCATAATGTGTACCTCCAGTTAGTATAAGACAGTGGTGGTCTTTATGACCGTAATTGTTGTTGGGTTTAAGCTTTTTTATTTTTATTTTACCAGAACCATCTCCCTTTCTGTTTCTCTTCCACTTACTCCGTCCCTGTCTGTGTCAGGCCTGAACCAAGTGGTGAGTGAGCAGGCGGTGGACGGCTCCAGTCCTCTGGACACTATGATTCAGAGGCTGCAGCAGGAACAGGACCAAAGACTGGGAGCGAATGATGCCTCTGCGGCTGCAAACACCAGGGCCAGCAGAGGTAAGAAAGACAGTGTGCGTCACGACAGGAAGGTCATACTATTGTAGTGTGGGCAGCTTTTCATTGCGGTTCACACCAATTAGTTTTAGTTTTGGTTTTCACCTGCCCTGGAGTAGCAAGGACAAGGACATTATTCAGGGAAATTCAAATGTTAATTCACTGTCTAAATTGAGTAAAAAATAGCTTTATAAACATTGTGTGCAAACTCCAACTATCTTTGAAGCAGGTTAAAAAAAGCCAAGAATTATTTTCAGATATTATTTTAATCCAGATATGATGAATTTGTAGAGTTAACTGTGTGAAAGGTACACCACACAATACATTTGTGATAATATTTTACTTGTCATAGTCACAATTAAACTTCCGACCATTTACGTTTATTGCATTGTGAAAGTAAAAAGATTTCTTATGGGCATTTCATGTAAAATATGCAACATACATAATTTCCAGTTATGCAAAACAGGCATTTTGAGCAATACAGAGAAGTGATCTTCACACAATACTTTGTCTTTTGGTCATCTTATCTGCTAAATGATAAATAATACAGTAGCTCTAAATCATCCAGGTGCTCTATACTAACACATTAGCATACACTATGATAAGTAATTGCCTGCATGCTGCCGGCTTTATTTAACAGGAAGAACCTGCAGCCTTTTTGGTAACAAAATCACAAGTGTATTTATTGTAAATTTCATTAGGTTTTACAAATGAAATATCATTAAGTCAGTAACTGACTCCCTGCTGGTTCCAATCATTGTTTTTTTTATTTTCTCTAGTCTTTCTTTGCATCTCTTACTCAGTCACTTTTAGAGCTGAAACAATTAGTAGTAACTATTTTATTTAACGATTAATGGTCAAAAGTCTTTTTTCAAGCAAAAACACCAAATATATTTGCTGGTTCCAGATTCTTAAATGTGAGGATTTTCTGCTTTTCTTTGGCTTATGTGACAGTAAACTGAATAGGTTTGGGTTTCCACCAGTTGGTCAGATAAAATAAGCAATCTGAAGACGCTACCGTAGGCTTTAGGAAACTATAGGAGAACTATTGCAATGTTTTCGGACATCTTATAGATTGATTAATTAATCAAGAAGATAATCAGCAGATTAATCAATAATCATTAGCTGCAGCCTTTTTCACATTTATTTTAGAGCTACAAATTCTAAGTAACTCATCTGCTATCACTGAAGTGTTAGTATATGCACACCTGAGAGAATGATCTACTAGAAACACATGGATGAGTTTGGTGTCAGCATCCTTTATCACGTATGTTAATCAGCGAGACAACCCCCCCCCCCCCCCCAAAAATGTGTATTACTTAAATGCTGTTGACAAACTGAAAGCACTATTTTTTCCCCTCTTTGACGTCTCTCTCCCTCAGGGTCTGTGGGGTCGCCCACAGAGGTGCACTCCCCGCCCAACGTGGGCCTGCGTCGCAGCGGGCAGATCGAGGGTGTCCGCCAGATGCACAGCAACGCCCCACGCAGCCAGATGGCCACAGAAGGAGACCTGGTGGCCTGGAGCCGCAGGGTGCTGGTCCCTGAGCTGGAGGACGCTTCTGTCAGGTAACACACACTAACACACAAACACACTGGCAAAACTGATTTCACAGAGAGGAACCTGTTTTCGGAAGTGGCAGTATTAACGCATGTCATGACTGTGTGTGTGTATTTATTGTGTAGGAGACAGGTAAACTGGCGTGAGGCCAAAGGGGAGGAGGAGATCAATATTTATCAGTCGGAAAGGAGGAGACGTACCATCCACTCTCTCCCCAAGGAGAGCAGGGTAAGCGAATTAACACACACACACACACACACACACACATTTTGGTTTTACAGGAACATGATTTTTCTCCCATAACCTTTTTATTCTTGACTTAACGTCTCTTAGACACAGGATTTCAGTTTATTTCTAATTAGAGATTTCTTGTTTCTTGCTCAGTAATTTTTCCTCTATCAGCGCTCATATCGCCCGACTTTGCCTCGTTTCTGTCCTCCACTCTCGCCTGTTGCAGGTTCATCCGACATCAGAGTGCGCGACCGATGAGGGGCGGAGGAGCCAGGGCAACCACGGCTATCAGACTCGCGCTGCCATGGAGGAGACGAGCCGCCAGAGCGCAGAGGCGGCCGATGACGATGAAAGCACCTCAGAGGTAGATACAGTACTGTCACTGCCTGGTTTTGAATTTAGTTTTTAAACTTTGTGGGGGAGCTATGTGGTAGACCCTTCTTGAAACTCATCCAAAACACAAATGTCTTCATAGATAGATCCATGTTGTACTTTAAGTTTCCAACGATTTTATTCAGGCAGTATAATCTTTTCCCATTTTGTTTTCTCATTTAATTTGCTTTTGTACTCATTCCTCTTCTTGTCCAATTTCAGATCAGCTGATTTCACCAAAGACCTTCTAATAAGACTTGTTAACATTTTACTGCCCACTGTTTTGCCCCCCCAGGACTTTAGCACTATGTAGAGCAATTATGGACTGCTATTGCTGTGAAATATGAACACGTAATATATGTATTGATTCTCTTTGCCTTTTTGCTGTGTTAATTTTCCAAAAGAACCCGGTCATAAAAATAAGCCAGGCACAATGCATGGCAGAGTATACAACTGAAACCTTAGAGGTATGGGATTTCTCTACCTTCAAAGGAGTATAGCAGTCCGACAGTGTAATTAATCCTTGAAAACTTTATGTCCACTTCCATAACAGGAGTCCAACAATAGAAAATAGTAAATTAGTTGAGCATTGAAGGGTTAAAGGGGGTGTAGCTCTGCTCAGTCCCACTTATCTCTTGTTTATGATGCTGATACAAGTGCACCAAACTGCTCAGCTCACAACAATAGACAAACTTTATTATACAGTACCTTTCTGATGCCTTTCCTTTTCACTGATTTTGTCTTTTTGTTCATTAGAGTGCTAACATAAACTTACGTGTGTTTCCAGGGAGAGGTGGAGGTACGGCAAATCAACGGACATTCCTCAGAGGAGGAGAAGGACGAGGAGGCAAAGGAGCCCTGGCCAGATGACCACAGTAGTTCAAGGTAAGACACGTGCGGTACATCACACACATTTATCATATCAGCCATCTCCGACAGATACACACACATACTATATGCAAATCAGAACACAAGCCGATACATCTGTGTGTTTCATCTGCTCTCTCGCAGCGACTACTCCAGCGATTACTCGGACTGGACGGCGGACGCAGGGATCAACCTTGAGCCGCCCAAGAAGAGTGTGAAAGTGAAGAAGAAAAGCAGCGGCTCTGAGGAGGATGGAGAGAAGAAGAGGGAAGGCAAGAAAGAAAGGAAGAAGGAGAAAGCAGACAAAGACGGTGCGTTACCAAAGAAGAAGAAGCCAAAGGAGAAGAGGAAGGTTTGTCATCAGTAATGGCCTTTAACAAAATTGTATCTTCGGGAGTTACTGTGATTCAAAGTTATTACCCATCAGCCATTTGCACAAATGAGTGTTTGGATTAAACAGTATTTAAATGACACTTAATTTAAAAAAAACACAAGTAAATTGTTCTCACGTTCAAGAAATGTCACCTTCTGTTTTTCATATGTGTGTAAAGATTTCTTTTGCAACATTTTCTGCACATTCGATGTAAAAGTGACAGTTTTTTGGAAATGACAACTTTTAATATTAAGTATGGACACATTAGGTGAGGATTATTAGAACTAGAAAAGAAATGTTCCATATTGCAAAACCTTAAATTTATGAAAGAAGTGTTACTGAGTATTTATTCCGCTGCGTGTCATTCAGAGGTCAGAGCTACAGGAGGAAGGGCTGACTCTGGAGGAGTGGCTTCCCTCTGCCTGGATCACAGACACGGTCCCCCGCAGATGTCCTTACATACCCCAGATGGGAGACGAGGTACACGCCGCCTCACCACATGTGCGCCACATGTTTGCTGCTCATACCAAAACACTGGCTCATGTTTTACATAGCAACAAGACAACAAATCTGCACTAAACTTAGCGGCCCCATCAGGCTGCAATGCCCATTACACGCACGAAAATAAGGGGCACACTGACTGACATTGCCATCCCTAGCAGCTAAAAACGTCTCTTAAGTATGTTGCTTCAAGTACAGCTACATTCCAGAAAAATATACATAATGTGCCAGAATATCATACAAGAGACACTGTGCATTCTGTGGTATATTTGAATTGATGTATGTGTGTGTCTGTGTGTGTGTGTGCAGCTCTACTACTTCAGACAGGGCCATGAAGCCTATGTGGAGATGGCCAAACAAAAAAAGATCTACAGCATCAATCCTAAGAAGCAGCCCTGGCACAAGATGGAGCTTCGGGTAAGGAAGAGTCTGACAAAGATGAATTTAAGACTCTCTGAAGAGAGAGTCTTAAATTCATTTATTTGTGTGCCTACAGCCACTGAGGAGAAGCCCATTATAGAAAATCAAGAGTAGAGCCATGTAACAAAAAATCTTCATATAGAGGACCTACATTTGAACAGTTAAAGACTTTTCTCAACTTCTCTGATAGATATGTAGTGAACAGCAGATCTTCCTCGGAATACATAGCAATTCCTCGGAATCACTATGTAGTTGCAAGCCACAATAATGTAATTCAACAGTTCAACACTCACACTTACACACACACTTACACACACACACACACACACACACACACACACACACACACACACACACACACACACACACACACAGTCTTTAGCTTGCAAACCTCTTAGCGGTATTTCTTCTTTATCACGGAAACTTGTCTAGTTTCACTTTCATGTTTACTTTAATCCCCTTTCCGCCCTAAGACTGCACCTCCACTAAAAGAAAAATGTCTGCAGAGAACAAAGTTTCATCCCTGTTCATGAAACAGTCTCTTAAAGAATAAGAACACTTAAAAGTAAGAGCTTATGGGATTGCATTTTTACTTGGTATATTTTTCATTTCTTTTTCCATGTGAGGAGGCAGAAATAGCAATTTCTGTGCCGACGGCAGCCCATAATGCATTGCAGGCACAGTGTGCATCTTTCTGAATGTATCGCCTGTAGCTTGTGAAATGCAGGGTTCTCTTCTACACCATCTTTTTTATTTTTTTGGTCATTTGAACAAACAAGGCATGGCAACACTAAAGCATTACTCTCTCCAGTTTCAGACGTACTGTAGCATGCTAGTACTCTCTCAGCCGGCATAATATGAAAAAAATATATATTTAAAAATATAAAAATAAGTATGGCAGTGAACTAGGTTTAACCTAACAGGGCTCCAGGATATGTGAATGACCTTTCCTCAGTAGAAATTAGTTATATTCATTTGCATTATTTCTTCTTTTATGTATCTGTGGTGTTCAGGAGCAGGAATTGATGAAGATAGTTGGCATCAAGTATGAGGTCGGCCTGCCCACACTGTGCTGTCTGAAGCTTTCCTTCTTGGACCCCGACACCGGCAAACTGACCGGAGGATCCTTCTCCATGAAGTAAGCATCCCACTCTTGTCTCCACTGCGGCTTTTTGATAGCAAACTGTCAAGCTCAGGTATTTAAAGATGAACTTTTAAGAATAAGTGTTGTCACTTGTTTCTAATGCGTAACAGCAATCTTGCTATTTGCATATGGTACATAATGCAACTATTCTCTAATAGTAATCTATGTGCCTCTCTCTTCTGCTAAGTTTAAATATAACATTTCTTTTCTTAAATGAATTCTAATCTTGACACAAGACAAGACAGTACTCATAAAACATTTAATCCAGTAAACTTGACTGGCATTATAAAGTGAAGACTGTTCATTGGTAAACTGCTACTACAAATGTTATGTGTTTGATCTGTTTTACACTGTTAATATGGCTGTTTTATTTATTCTGCCGTTGCTCTTTGACTAAATGTGTATGTTTGTCTTATTGCAGATACCACGACATGCCTGATGTAATCGACTTCCTGATACTGCGGCAGCAGTTTGACAATGCCAGAAAGAGGCAGTGGAGTATAGGTCAGCCAATTTTGCATTTGCAGTCTGACTTGGCTAGAAACATGCAGAATTTGAAACAAATACCAAATATATGCAAGGTTCGTACAAAGTCTTGGAAGTTTGGAAAATGCTTATTTTTAACCGTTGTGTTTTCAAGGTTAGGAATATGCTTAAATTCGAATATCCTTCTTGAAATTTAACATAATCTGGTGACGTTTAATATTTGAAATGAAACGATCCCATCGTCATATTTGTTTGTTGTCTCCTGGCATTTATAGTAACAATTTAGATGTGATGATAAAGGCTTCCAGAGTCTGGACATTTTTGGTTTAGGTACCTTGACAGTGCTTGAAAAGTGCTTGAATTTTACTCCTAAAAAGCTGTACGAACCCTGTATATGTCACATATATTTTCAAGCTTAATTCATGAAGTCAATTGTTCCTTTCTTGTAAAGATCTAAATAACTGTGTCGTGTGTATAGGTGACAGGTTTCGGTCAGTGATTGACGATGCCTGGTGGTTTGGGACCATTGAGAGCCAGGAGCCCTACCAGTCTCAGTATCCTGACAGCCTGTTTCAGTGCTACAATGTCTGGTATGATCACAGCTTGGACTTGCTCTATTTAGGGCTGCACGATTCAAATTGCAGTTTCGATCAAAGAACTACACAATCTCATTTTCTGTTGTATTTGGATCAGCAACGAGATTCATTGCATCAAACCAAGAGTTTCTAATTTCTCCCTGAAGTTGCATCAACAAACGACAAGACTGCGCAACCCCACGTGACAAACACAGGCAGAGGGGGGCAGAAATGAAAGTAGAATTGGCATGTGTGAAACAGAAATAACACAAATGAGACCAAAATTAATCAGATTCAAGGAAACCTCAAAGGAAGTAGAGTGAAGTGTCATATTGTTTTCAGGTTCCAAGGTACTACATACCTTGCAATGATATCTGGCTGTAGTTGCAGTGCTGCAGGTTAATGCCAGAAATGTATTCAACACCTTGAAACGACACAACAAAATGCAACGTGACAAAACTATAAATGTCATGATAACTACCCTGAACATTTCTGCTACCCTACCAACATGAACCTTACATAGTACAACACTATTTATGGAGAATACTCGACAAGCATAAGTACAGGGAGGTTACAGAAGAAATGTGGATGGAAAAATGATGATTCTTGATTCTTGTTTTATGCACAATTAATTGTGCAGGACTCATTTGCAACACTAACAGGGAAATATTTACCAAAAATTAAATTATTAAAGTCCTGATGATTTTGAGACATTTCATTTGGAATTTAGAGACTAAAGTTGGCTTCTGCAAAAGTGTGAAGACTTTGACTCTTATCACACTTTGTCCTCTGTGCAGTTGGTCTCTTGGCATCTTTAGTGAATCCTGAGATTGAACGAGTTTGAGATCTGACTTCCCACACTGACTGAAAAAGAAAATGTGAAACAGTTTCATTCAAATGTTTTACATGTAAAGTTCAGACCAAAGATTTGCCGTTTTAGAACGTCGCAGCGGTGTGATCTGGCCCGTCTCAGCTCAACGCAAGCTGGCTGATGGCGTCGCCTGCGACTCGGTTTGTTAAGTCGCCAGAGGCTGGTTTTAGAATGTAGGGCACGTCACCTGTTTCAACAGGCAATCAGCTCGTAGCGAAGTCAGCTGGTCATCTCGACCCTCTCGTTTTTTTTTTATGTTTTTGCCGTTTCATCAATACTAGAAATGCAACTGTACTATCCTCATTCATATTTTAAGATGCTACAAATTCTATCCAGCTACAAAAAATTGCCCGAAAAGCCGGCAGTTAGAACGGAAGTACAGAGAGCCGGCCCATTGCAAGTAGCCAGTTTCAACTGATCTCGTCACGAATCTTTGGTCTGAACTGGCCTTAAAAGGAATTTGTCTGTAGTCAAATAGCTCCTTGTTAATAACACTCATTAACTGCTCAAACTTGATGAAACTGTCCTGGATGACAGTTTGACTTTGATATTTACAATGACGCCAACTGCCCTTTGTTTTGTGTTGCTCGAACTTTCATTGTCAGTGACATTCCACTTTGAAACATTAATAAGCACATTGTCAGTTTGAGTTATTTTTTTCTTGTCGGCACCAAGTGCTCATGGTCTCACACATTATTTGAAAAACCTTGTTAGAGAATGACCTCCACTTTAGGCTGTGGGAGAGGGACGTCGGTGCTTGCAATACGTCACTTCGCCCAAATACAAAACACAAGGACTACAATGTGATGATGATGATTCATATCAACACTGTTTCCCATGCAGCTGGGATAATGGAGACACAGAGAAGATGAGTCCTTGGGATATGGAACCCATCCCTGATGATGGTAGGTCTCTCGAATACACCCACACTACAGTGCACACATATTTAAACTCTTTCTTTCTTGACAAAGTCAAATATATTTTACAATCTTGATGGGGTTTTCTGCCTCTGCTTTTCTTCCCTGTGCAGCCACGTTCCCTGACGAGTTGGGCACGAGCGTCCCGCTGACAGAAGAAGAGCAGAAGGACCTGCTGTACGTCCCCCTGGACGGGGAATGGGGCTGCCGCACACGTGCAGAAGAGTGCGAACGCATCATCAAAGCCATCGACCAGCTCTGCACGCTCGGTACGACATCACCAAAGCCCTTCTGGAAATAACAGTCCACTTGTGTCACATTGCAGGGACGTGAAGTTAAGCCACGAGGGCACATTTCTCGTAAAGCAGCGGCAGCAGCATGAATCTACACAACATGAGTCACCGCTCTGAGCTCATCAGCCCGAGCCCAGCAGGGCCACAGATCATATGTTCAAAGGAATAAGCTGCTAACACGTTGAGCCAAATATTGAGGTGCTTGCTTGAGTTCCCGTTAAGTGATGTAATGTCACATTAAGCACTGACTTTGTATTACTGCACTCCTCCCAGTGGAGGAAAGCTGGTCTGATGGCTCCCTCTAGTGACAGTTTGGGGATTAAACACACAAGCACCAACAGCCTGCACACTTAATCCTTCTAGATCTCTCCCTGTTACTCCTACGCTCCGTGCTGCATTTGGCTTACAGGGCAGGAATTTATGTACTCTTTTATGTGCATCTAAATTTAGGTAAGAATATTCAGAATAAGTAGGAAAAATCTCTAGCAAAAGGGACAAAGATGTGAGGTTAGCATTGCTATTGTAATACTGGACCTATGCAGCGGAGGTGTTCCAGTAATAATCCTCTTCTTCTTATGTGCTCACCTGTCTTTTACCTGCCGGCCGAACTTGCCACCCCCAGATGTGGCAGCGCCATTTGCCTTTCCGGTGGACCTACAAGCCTACCCCACGTACTGCACAGTAGTGGCCTACGTCACCGACCTCAGCACCATACGCGAAAGGCTGGTGAACCGCTTCTACAGGTACCACACATCAGGCTGTGTTTGAGTAAAAGAGATGGCAGAAGATACAGAGTGTTTGTGTGTATATGAGAGAATTAAACACCCACTCAACACATTTGTATTTCCTTTTCAGACGACTGTCCTCTCTGATGTGGGAGGTTCGTTATATTGAACACAACGCCCAAACTTTCAATGAGCCTGGATCGTTCATTGTCACTACCGCCAAGTTTGTCTCTGACCTCATGCTGCAATTCATTAAGTGAGTATGTTGCACAGTATCATTTATTCAAGAGCCTGCGTATGTTGTTTTAGAGAAAACTAATGTCAACTGCTCAGCGTCAACCAGTTCAGTTTTAGTCTTAAAGCAGTGATACTCAACTTACGGCCCATGGGCCAAATCTGGCTGTTAAAGTTGGATATTATAGCCTATCAGCGATCTGTGCCGTGCGAAAAGTTCACGTATACCTGACCTGCGCGGGGCACGTGGAAGAAGTTTGCCTTCAGGGCTGTCTGAGGGCAAACTTCTCCTGCTGCTGCGACTGGATTTGCCTCTTGGTAAAGATGAGTGAGGACAGCAAACGATGAAAGGTTGATAATGAAAACAGGCACTGGACAGATGAATATACCTTTATTTTGCCACCTCACAACAAACCACTGTTTAATTTGCCAAATGACAATTGCTACATGCAAGGTTGCTTAAATCAGGCACCATCATGAGTCAAAACATGCTAGCTTCAATGCAGTGTTCCCATGTTGTAGCACTGCAAGATATCTGATAAATATTATTAATGTTTGTTTACCAACTGGCCCCTGGCATCCTGTCATTTTGCACAAGTGGCCCCCAGGCAAAGCAAGTTGAGTATCTCTGTCTTAAAGCATTCCATAAAGAAAAAATCAGTTATCAAAACGTCAACGTTTGCACTGTCAGATATAGAGATATAGAGTAACTTCTGCTCTCTCCTTCTTTCTTCTTCTTCAGGGACCAAAGTCTGACAGACCTCATGCCCCTCTACAAAACTATGAAGAAGGCGACCTTCTCTGACTCTGAAGATGAGGTGCGTTTGCACATCTGCATGTTTACACTGCAGTTTGTCTTAAAATTGTCCATAACATGTTGCTTTTTCCTGTAATTATTGGCCGACATTGAGTACATGATTTCTCACCCAGCTGAAATATTGCCATTTGTATCAAAAAAGCTTACTTTCACTATCTCACACAATTTTCTTTTTAATTCCATTGGATATTGCATAGATCACAGCAACAAAAGCAGGGATAACAAGTAGTAATTCTATTTGTAAAATGCTGCTGTTATTAAGTTACACCTGAAATGCAGTTGGGAGTTGAAATAATGAAATGTTCTTTTGCAGAGCAGCCTATAGTACATGAGCTGGGTAGAGTGCAAAATGCGTTACCTTTATTTAATTCCCCTTTTCTTATCTATTTAGGATGAGGAGGAGGAGGATGAAGATACCAATACTCCTGGAACATCCACACGAAACCACAAGGTAACATCCTATACATCCTAGACTGCTGTCCACACTAGTGAAAACAAACCATACTAAACTCTTAAGGTCTCACTTTTTACATTAGAACGTCTAATTACTTGTTTTTTCTTTTGTGTGTAGGGTCGTCGGCCCATGCGGCGCCAGCTGCGAACCCGACCTCCGTCATACGACCCTCATGCATGGAGGGGACGCTGTAAGGAGCTGCTGGATCTCATCTTCCAGTGTGAAGACTCAGAGCCCTTCAGAGAACCCGTGGACCTACAGGAATACCCGGTACCTATGCAACTGGATGTGATCTGAGTTCACCTCATTGTGAATTTCCATTAGGCGCACATTCATTTGGATTTTGAGATACCTTGTTTTGGTCCTCAAATCTTGCTACACGGTCAGTCTGGGGCACAAGTGTCCACAATTCAATTACCCAAGGGGCTGCATTTGAAGCAGAGGTCTGAAGAACAGGCCTCTCCATTCAGCATCTGAAATGAAGAGCAAATCTAATGGATGTGTAAGCAGTGAAGGAGAAACAATGTGAACAGACTCACAGTTTCAGTGGGCTTCAGTTCTCTTGTCAAGAGAGGGAGAGTGGAATTATTTTGCTATAGGTTCAGTTTTTTTCCAGTCCGCTCAAAGTGAAACCCCCAAAATCCCCCAAACCTCTTACTCCTTAACCCTCTATCCCTCTCCTCTCCTCCTTATTGGATTCTCATCTTTTGAAACCTGTAATTGAAATGTCCCCACTTCCCTCTGCTTCTCCCAGGACTACCTGCAAATAGTTGAGTCGCCGATGGACTTTGGCACCGTCCTCAACACGCTAACAGAAGGAAAGTACCAGTCTCCCATTGAGCTCTGCAAAGATATCCGGCTCATTTTCAGCAATTCCAAAGCTTACACGCCCAGTAAGAAGTCTCGGGTAAGACACACATGCACAAACACACACTCACACACACACACATGGCCCGTAAATCTCATAGCGATTAGTGCTCTCCTCAGTCATTTACCCCTTTTTGTCTCAGTGTGACAGTTGAATGAGTGTGTCCTTCATTGTGTCTCTAGATCTACAGTATGAGTCTGAGGCTCTCTGCACTGTTTGAGGAGCATGTCAGCTCCATCCTGGCCGACTACAAGGCCATCCACGGCCTGACGGATAAGCTGACCAGACAGGGCACTGATAGACAGACACGACACACTACGGACAGACAGACACGGCACGCCATGAAGAGGAGGAGGAGGAGGAGCGAATCTCCAGCCAGCAGCACTGCATCCAGGTAGGAAAAAAAAAAAGGACATTTTATTTGGGGTTTTGGGCCTCTTACTGCGCATCAAGTGTGATCTTTTTTGCATTCTGTCTCCCCATCCTGCCTTTAGTCCAGAGAGGAAGAGACGTGTGTCATCCAGGGTGACCGGAAAAAGGGAGCCGTCGCCAGCCCCTCCGCGACCCTCCTCCCTGAGACAGAGCGTCCCCCTCAAACAGCCCCCTCAGCTGGTGAACGGGAAGGCGGACACACCGGCCGCAGGGCGGACGCGGAGTGCCGCGCGCCATTCTACACACACCCCGCCCTCCTCATCCTCCTCACATCACACCGCAAGCAACACACAGAGCACAGCAGGTGAGATCACTTGTGCATGTGAACCCACACTGAAAGAAATAATAAAACAATTTGTAGTTTTAAAAGAATAGTTCAGCTCATTTGCTTTCTTGCTTTGGCTAGCAGCTGGTTAGCTTAGTAACTCCAGGAAGTTACTGCTCCCGGCCAAGAAATAGTCCAGCGTGTAATCCCCTGTAAAACCACAACATGTCGTTTTTACACTTCAGTTTTTGTATGACTTTAGACTGAGCCAGGCTAGCTGTTTCCCTCTGTTTCCAGTCTTTTTGCTGAGCTAACCAGCTGCTGTCTTTATGTTTACCGTACAGACATAAGAGCGGTATCGATCTTCTCTCATTTAACCCTTGACAAGAAGGCAAGGTCTAATATCAAGGCCCACATGTAATATTTACTTTCTGTGTTGCGTATCTCTTTGCCATCGACAGAGTCTACACGCTCACTGAGGGCTCATAACTCTGTGTCAGCTTCAACGCCACCAGCTCCTGAAAAGGTGACACCCTCTCCAGCCGCGGAAAGTAGCAGTGCAGGAAGCACCCGGAGGAAACTCAGGACTCCTGTACGACACACACCTGGTAAGAGATAGTGTCACAAAGAATGCTTAGGTTTATGATTAAAGGCATAAAATACACATTTAATGTCACCTGCCCGCTATTGATATGTACTGTCTTTCTTTTGTCCTGTCAATCAATGCCCTTCCCTCTCAGGCTCTCCTGCCAGCCCTTCATCTCAGAGCACAGTCCACCTGAATGGCCACAGTAGTCATGTGACCCTGGGTGTGGGGAAGAGGGGGAGGAAATCCAGAGTGGACCCACCAGTGAGTCCCCCAGAGGTCACGACTCCGGGGAGCCCTTCCAGACCCCGAGGCCGCCCGCCTGGCAAGAAGAGAGGCAGGAAGAGCAAGCAGGAGCTGGAGGAGATGAGAAGGAGCGGCAACCGCAGGAGTTCCACCCCTAACGACGAGCTTGACCAATCGACGGGGGACGAAGGCGGGACGTCTTCCGCGCAGGAAACATCTGTGCTGTCGGACTCTGGCGTGGTGTCGACGCCTAGACGGCGCGGCCGGCCCCGGGTGGTAAGAACTGATGAAGTCACTCCTCCCGCAGAGTCACCTGAGCCGTCGCCACTGAGGAGGAGCAGCAGGAGGGCCAACGAGGAGGTCACGCCTCCTCCCCAGACTGCTCCTCAACGATCCAATCGGAAGGAGTCTCCAAAGGAGGAGGCAGGCGAGGAAGCGGGAGGGTCAATGCGCACGCGTAACCAGGGGCGACGGTCTGCCTGGTACGTGGAGGAGGACTCTGAGGAGGAGCAGAGGCAGCTGCTGTTTGAGGACTCATCAATCACCTTTGGCACATCCTCTAAGGGACGTGTCCGCAAGCTGACAGAAAAGGCCAAAGCCAACCTGATAGGCTGGTGACGGAGACAACGGTGCAGACGCACAGGGTGTGAGGAGGAGGCTGACTGCCCTGACAGAGAAAAAATCTGGCTGAGATCTCTTAGCTTATGCGTTGGAGGAGTAGGGCGGGCTGAGCTGAGGAAGTCGCGCTTGGTGTTGTATGCATTTGTGTGCGCGTATGTGTGTGTGTGTGTGTGTACACGTCTGGGGAGCTGCTAGTCCAGCTGCTGCTATTCAAAGCTGCTGCTATGGAGAGACACAAAAGCGCAGTTAATCTGTCCACTCCTCTCTTCTCCTCGGCCCAGTAAGCTCATCGCTATGCCGACCGATGGCTTTGTGACAACGCATGTTCATTTGTCTCAACTCCTCCTACGTTATTGGTCCATGTTGGATCCCACAGGAGCTCGCTGACTCCGATGCTGGCAGTCTTGTGACTCGCTCCTTTCTGGTGAACCACTCTTCACCTCCGTCTGACCTTAAACACTGTTGGTGTCAGACTGGGCAAAACGGTAGTTTTAGTACTTGAAAAAATCACGAGGGGAGCTGGATGTATCTTAACTCACTCTTAATATTTTTGAGGACTTCTCAAGTGTCTCTGCCTTGAGGGTCTGTGATGTCTTTCGCCCCCCTTCTTCATTGTTCATGCTCTTTTTTTATACAACCCCCTCTCTGCTTTTTCTAAGATTTGTACGTGATGATCGGCTCTCTCTGTTTTGGAAGTCTTACACATATTGGCTGACCTGAGCGTGTCTGTCTGCGCTAAAATACCAAATGGTGTACCTTTGTCGGTACTGTAGATCTGTAGGTTTTGTTTACTGTTGGTGTGTGTGTGTGTGTTTGTGTGTGTGTTTTTGTTGCATGTCAATTAGAAAGAAAAAGCATCTCTTTTTTTCTAGAAGCTGTTTTTACTGTGAGGAGGAGAAAAAGGATGCATGGGTGAAAGGGGTCAATTATATGTCTAGACAGATCAATGCGTCCTCAACATTAGCAATACCTTGTGCCTTTTATGTCTTTGGTGTGTGTGTGTGTGTGTGTGTGTGTATGTATAAGCGTGCTTGGCCTCTGCCCTGCAAAGTACATGTGCCTGAATGTGTACGAACTAAGTTGTGACTCTGCAAGTGTGTGTGCAAATGAAGGAGTGTGTGTGTTTTTTATAACACAGTTGAGTGCGCCATTCACTTTCAGCGTACAAACAGTGGCATACAGTTTGATCGTTGTGAAACCTCTCAAAGAAATGTATTTATAGCATTTGAAAAAAAAATACTTTACTGTTGTTGTAAAACCATTATTCATGTCAATATATTATCCTATAACCAACCTATTGTCAGTTTATACCTAAGGTACAGCCAGTGGAGCTTTAGGTGACTTAGCTTTGAGATGCACTTACCACAGACCGGTTATCAATGCAGTCGTAGGGAGTAACCCTGTGTATTTTAAAATTGTTAACATATAAAAATGAACTTTTTAAAAATGTTGATATGTTTCTATGGTGACCACACACACATGCGCACACACACATTACACACTCAATTCTGTCTCGCATGTTCTAGCACTTTCTCATGCCTGGAGCAAACAGGCTGAATTTGGACGGAGAGCCGAGAGACAGAGAGAGAGAGAGAGAGAGAAGTCTTATATTCATCTTTCTGATTGTGTGCCTTTGCTACTCTGGCATATTGAATCCTCTGTTTCTGCTTTTGGGGCCTTTTTTGTTTTTTTTCCTTTCTTGTTATTTTTTTTTTCCCGGACTTCCTGGTTCTGCTCGTCACTGGGTTCAGAGAACTGGACTTCGGGGACTGGACTGGAACTGACAGGCTTGTTTGGAGGGAGGGCTTGCGAAAGAGAGAAAAGAGAGAACAATGAACGGTCTGACTGGAGACATACATATTACGTCACTCTCTCTCTGTACACACAGCTAATGGACTGAGCTGATAAAGATGACGCTGGCCTCCACTTTTGATATATATCTGTTTTCACCCCAGCACAGAGCAACTGAATGCCAAAATCAGCCACTTGTGTTGTGGGTTTGACTGGGGAGAACTGGACGGTAGCATCTATACACACTTGGTTGATTTCATAGGTCTTTCTTGTCACATATTATTCAACATATATCTCATCTGTTTATCATTGAGGGTTTTATTTTTTGTTTTTTTGTTATGGATTTGTCAATGCCAAATTCTGTCTTTGGGCACTGAAGTTTTTCGTACATGGCGTTTGAATGTGTTTATTTTCCGAAGCAATTTTACCGTCTCCACAGTGAGTGTGTCGAGCTTGCTTACACATAATGTGTCAACTGTTTTCTGTCCGTGTCCCTGCCATACAGGACAATATTTCAGTGGCTAGATCTGTGGAGTTAGAATGGTGTTTTATACTCTGTCGCACTTATTTGAGGATACAATTAACTTTCTTTTTTTTTTTTTTAAGTAAGTCTGGCTTATATTTACTTCACAAAGGATTTGTTTATATTGTGTATATGAAGAGTTTTATTCCAGATTGAAACACTGACACTTTCCTTTCGCAAATGACTGTTGGTGTGAAAATAAATCTTATTGTCGGGGTTTCTGTAAAAGATGGGAAGCTAACGATCTTTGCCCACAAAACTGTGTTATTTTGTGGGCACAGATAAACTCTTCATAGGCACATAAATGTTTTGGATTTATTTTCTGTCTCAATCACAAGTAATCATATTTACATATATGCACAGATTATCACGAGTAGAGTGTGGAAATGACATTTTAGACCCAGGCTTCGCAAACCTAAGGTATGAGCTCACTTTTAAACAGTGTTTACACGAGCCAACTAAAAACGTACTTGAGAAAACCCAAATGTTTGCCGGACTTTGGCGCAGATGTACCCATTTTGAATCATAGTGGAAATGCAGGGCAGGCGTCACATCAAAGTAGACATCAAACCTCTTTATCTCTTCATCAGATCCCCCACACTACCTGTATTGGTCAAACCTGTCAAAGTAAAAGAGCTGATTTAGTATTGCTGGTCAGGTTCCTTAACCTTGTTAGTAATAATGTACAACGTCTATTCATTTCAAAGGGGCCTTAAAAGAAAGTCACAGGTTTATAAGTAAGAATTGGTGTGTTCGTCCATTCCCACTTATTTCAAACGCACATCAGCCACATCTGTCCCCAGTGCTTTACAGGGTGGACCTCAGTAGGGTTTTTGGATTCAAGTTCATTTTTATCGAGGTTTTGAAATACTGACTCAGTCCAGATCAGCCCTCTTACTTAAGGAGACCCGCACTGCATTTTGGAGCTCATGTACACACACATTTACCACGGGCCTGTGCTAATGTGTGGCCGAGTTGTGCTGTTTGTTGCCTCTGACCAGGCATCCACAGTGTTTGGTCAGAGGTTAAAGGTCACAGTGTGTGTGTATATGTATGTGTGTGTGTAAAATGGCTGCATGTGAGCCACCGGGAAGCATTTTTGGGACGTTTTAAGTTTTAAGGGGGCATGGGACGGGAAAGAAGAGAACGGGAAGGGAAGGGGAGAAGGGTCTGTTTCACGTGAACCGATTGAAGAGGATGTCTTTGTTAGTTTGGATACTTTTTATATATATAAAGAAATTAATGCAAAAAAGAAGCAGAAAGCTAGAATGTATGTGTAGGGGAGTACTGCTGTCCTGTTAGTTCATACCAATATTTTAAGTAAATAAACAGTTGTGTTTCCATATCCACTTTTTCTTCCTGTTGTGTCATTTAAAAAAACATCCTCACTTGTTCACAGGTTTTTTTTTAACTTAAATTCACATTATCCACCACATTAAGGGTTCAAGTTTCAGTATGTGGGGTCCTTTTAAAAAATATAAAAGCTCATGTGTTTTTTCTGGCTGACTTGTTCTCTCTAAAGTAAAAAAAAAATATATAAAAAAATACAGTAGTGCTATAATACAATTCAAAATAAGACGACAGACAGTTCAGTTACATTACAGTAATGTTGAATGGGTTAACAACTCTCCCACCTTGCGTTGCCAGAGCGTAACTGCGTGAAAAACCACTTCCCCGCCCGGAGCAAACAGGCTCGGCTCTTCCTGACGTGGCGAGCCTCAAAAGGTGCGCCGGTTCCTCCGTGGGCTGCGGCGATTGGGCAGACTACTTGTTTGGCAATTTTTACGAAACATGTAAATACACAGGTGCTAGCTGCCTGTGCGAGCTCGTGGTATATGTAAATAAAACAGAAGTGAAACCCGAAACCGTGTCACACTGTTCTGGTTTCCAGTCGCCAACAGACTCACAGACGCAATGTTTGGCAGATAGTTGGAGAAAAGACTTTGGATTTTAATACGAGGTAAGGGCCATGATTACTAATGGTAACAAGATTAGACAATTACGTCGTTTGACTTGCATTTCCTCTAAGTTTCTGCAGCACCCTATGTTTATCAAGGTTTTACTTCTCATAAAGAGGTTGAACCATTAAAACTAGCCAATAAAACTACTAGGCTAATACAAAAAAACATTGTCATGTGACAGTTCACAGTAGAAGGGGCTCTGTGAAGACTCCTTTGTGAGATTTATTCTACAGACATGGATTACACGTTGACTTTGGATTGATTCAGATTTGGGTCCCGCACCTGCCACATCCATCTGACGCGCGTTTCCGTCCCCAGGTGACGGTTGCGCAGTCATGCCTCAGCTCACGGCCCCCGCCGTGCTGCAGCTCGCTCTGCTGCTCTCCGCTCTGCCCGCGCAGTACTTCATCTCCCGGTGGAGCGGCTCCACGGCGGCGCAGCGCTACCACGCGACCACGCGGTAGGATCCGTGCGTAAAGGGGGCTTTTCTTTCCCACATACGCGTCAGTGTAGGGTGTCTCCACTTTGTATGAGGAAAATAAAGTCTAAAGTTGGAGAAAATGTTTAAAATTTAATAAATGGCCCTCAAATTTTATTCATATGCAACCTATAGTCTCTATAGACATGTTATAGTGAAACTAGTGCATCCCTATAGAAATTGCCTATAGTGTTTTGTCTATAATTAATTAAAAACCATGGTGTTTCAGGTTGCTTAGAATTTGGAAAGAGTGGAGAACATCTTTCATCAATGGCACTGCATGGATGGATTGGGCAAGCCAGCAGATGTCCAGAGTCCAGTGAGTATGGGATGTTTGCCAGATCCGATCAACCTCTACTTCCAGTTAGCAAGTGATTTCTAAGTTCTTGTAGCAACATGGAAACACACACAGGCTAGTCACTTGTGTATCGAGACTTACAATATTTTTGCTTCCCAAGGTCTTTGGTCGGCTTGGGACAGGAGGTGCCACAAGAGTCGCTTGCCATAGAAAGCTTGCTTTATGATAACAACCAGGGATTCTTTGGAGGTTTGTGTGTCTGTATATATCTACTATATATTTGGAAAGTTTTGGTCAGTGGACATATTCAGAAAAAATCTGAGATGAATCATCTGGAGCATGTTTATCTTAGTAGCCCACATTATACACTGCCACACTCTTAGGATAAACTGAACTTTCAGCTCCCACAGCAGTTGAGTATTTTTCTAGAAGGACATAAATTAATTTAACTTTTTATTTTTATCTATTTCAACTTTGTGCCCCCACATCTCTGATTACTCTTTCTACAATTTTTATGTTTTGATTTTTTGCTGTCACATGCCTGAACTGCAGCCCTTGTATTAAATCCTGTGTTAATCATATGGGCTGTGAAAAATGTACTACTAACTACAACTAATCTCTTACAAATACTCTGAATTGTGTGAAACTTAAATGAAACTTGTGAGTTTTTATTTTTTCAGTCATTTCTTACTGTTAATTTACAAAAAATGGCAAACTAAACTTATTTGGTCAAAACCGTATGGCCATGCATGTATTGAAAAAGTTGAATCTGATGCAGTGATATCCTGGCTGTTTCCCTGTCTTAAGTTTGATTGTACTGTTACTTAGATCAAACCCCTAAAGCCAAAGACCAGCTCTTGCAAGCAAATTAGTGCATCTTTTTGTGCTTCAAGTGAAAAGTTGTCACATCTGTAAGGCAGAATGCGGCATAAGTAAAAACCGCCTCACAGGATTCTCTTTGCCTTTCTTCATCCCTGCAGCCTCCAAGACGGCGCGCAGCCCTCGTCCTCCGTACGTGTTTCTGCGGGTTGGAGAGGTGGTGATGGAGAGGAAGGGCCACATGGTTGGGGTGGTGGTGAGCTGGGACCCTGAGATGCGAGCCCCTCCAGAGTGGGTTGACAGAGTGTATTCCAGCTCTGAGGTTAGCAGCCACAACATACTGCTTCTTGAAAATCCTTTACTTCTATGTTTTTCCCCCCTCTTCATTAATTTTGTTTCACAAACCCAGTGTTGGCATGGACATTTTATAGTTCAAGTGTTGGACTTAAAAATGAGCCAGTTCTGACTCTGTGTGTGTGTGTGTGTGTGTGTGTGTGTGTGTGTGTGTGTGTGCGCATGCAGGGCACCAAAGCAGAGAGGACGCCTCATTATAAAGTACTGTTCAGCGGGCCTGGACCCTCCTCTCTGTTAGTTGGATACTTGCCTCAGACACAACTAGAGCGCATCACTGGGATGAGGGTATGTACTGAAAATCACAGCAGCACATAAACACACACAATCGCACAAATTCAATACATCTTGGACTCACTTTTGGATGCTTCTAGCCAAACATTCCCACCTTGGAGAATTACTTCACACATTATGATGGGGAGCGGTTCGTCATGCAGCCCTGGCTCAAAGAGATCTTCCCTGAGGATGAGAATGCGGACACCTGACTGCTCGGCTGTGTGCGATCATATGGGTGACACAGGATATGTGATGTTAACACCACCAGAGGAGGCTTGGCTATTGCTTCTCTGTGTTTCTGACTTTTCAAAGGTGTCTGAGGGACCTATCTATCTGGGCTCAAGTACTTTATTTGTCTAAGAAATCTACTGGAATCTGTCAATGAGTGGATACAAAATGCCAATGTTTTCTTTAGACATATTGACCTGGTAGTCGTAAAGGCCAAGATTTGAGCAGAGCGAGGATCATTTTCAAATCCCTCCTTGCTGGATCTCAATGTGAGGGTGTCTTCTGCGGATTTGGACTCACTAATGAAAGGTTGTAATTTAGCTCTCAGTTGTCCAACTTTTATGTCTTTGAGATGTACAAATAGTCTTTTAATTTGATGTGCCAAAAAATAGAGTGAAAACGGATGAAAGACGTTTAATATTTACCTGATTTTAAAGACAGATCTGAATGGCTGGAATTAAGTTAAATGATAACAGTAAATGCTTGAAATGACAAAATTCCTGTACACTGTATTAGCTGAGGTACAAAAAACCTTGAAAAACTGCACTTTTATTCAGCCATTACCACTGAGCAATAAAATACTTAAAAATGTGACACTCTGCTCTTTGGTTTCATGAGTCAATGACAAATGTCTTCAGAGTTTTCTCCTGCTTCTGTCTCTGAGGCTGAAGGACACAGACACCCGTGAGGAGGCAGTGATTGTGGGTGCACAGGGAAGGCGAGGAAGAGGTGCAGTACCCTGGCCTCTGCCTCCATCCTCCTCGTCCTCATTCCTCCACTCCCTTGTCTCCTCCTCTCTGACCAAAAGGGGGGGTCCCAGAGTTTGCCCCAGGAGCTGACTGACTTCGCAGGCCTTCTGCTGAGCATTTTCAACTGCTGACACACACGCACGCCGCCTAGAGAGCAGACAAACACACACAAGTTGCAATTGCTGCATTTCATCAGAATAAGGAGAAGTCTGTCCAGGTATTACAGTGACGTTGAGATGTGTGTTCTTCGTACCTCATTTGACTCAGGCATTCAGCACTGTGGTAGAACTGCGGTGATCCCACACTAACACTCTTGTCCAGCTTCTCCAGCAGGACACTACATACTCGCTCCATCTTCTCAAAATCGGAGAAAGTGACCACGACCTGTGGGAACATTTTGTAACACTGTCATATACAACTCAACACACACATATATGCTGTAGAATCAGTGTAGGGTAATAGCGTGTAGCATCACGTTTGTCCAAATACTCCACCTCTGCATCCATGTGATACTGGTCTGCCTCTCGGTGGAGAAACCTCCTCACCGAAGTGTCTTTGTCACTGACACCATGTTGTCTAAGCAGGATGAATAAATGAAAAAGTATTACATTCATTGCAATCAAGGTGTACTTTAAGACTTGGGGAACAAAGTGAAATGAGCTAAGGTATCTTTAAAATCTAAAAAAAATTATATATACTGTATATATTTCACACAAAAAGCATTGACCATAGATAGAATTAGAAACACTGACTGGACTAACTGGCCCATTCACCTTCTATACAGCTTCACTTGTTTAACTATTGGTTCATCAATTACCACTATTACTATAGTACTTGTGCGACTACTACTCCTAGTAATAAATTAGAGGGACTTCAGGGGGAAACCCATGACTGTACTACTCAATGCTACTAGCAGTGGTGGAAAGTAACTAGGTACATTTCCTCAAGTACTGCACTAAAGTACAATTTTGAGATGCATTACACTTTACATGAGTATTTCCATTTTATGCTACTTATGTAGTTATATTCTATCACATTTCTGAGGGAAATATTGCACTTTTTACTCCACTGCATTTTACTGACAGCTACAGTTGCCAGTTAGTTTGAAGGTCAAGTTAGGCTACTTGTAGTTTGATAGTTTTCCATTTAGGTAGTAAAAAGTTCTCAATACTTCCTCCACCTTTGGCTACTTGTAACGCTGCTGCAGTGAGACTAGCCTACTGCTTGTTCAATGGATGTAACTTCCTTTACTACAACTTAAACAACTTTTACAGTGGCTATTAGTCCTTCTTGTCATTCTGTTGACACCACCGTACTTTGTTGCCTCAGTGAACAGCACTAACAGGTAGTTAGTATGGCTACATTTATATTAACGTTGAAGCTAATGTGGCCACAGCGAATACTAACGTTACCTTACGTTAGTTACAGACGTTAGCTAACTAGCTAGTGTAAAGTTCGCTGCTTCACTGGAAACTACTGGTCTACTCGTGCTAAGTTACAGTGTTGAACCTTGGCGTATGTTTTCACCTGACAGCTTGGGAGATGTATTCAAGTCGCCGCGAAACGCTGCTGGTCACCTCGTTGACTGACTCTTTGCTGTTGCCCACACTGACCCGCACCGACACTCGGTCCGCCGGGCAACAAACCTCCGCTGTTCCCGTGACCTGGACCTCCCTCGCCCGGTTACTGGGACTTTGACGTGTAACTGCCCGCAGTTCGAGTCCCTGCTCTTTTTCATTACCGGCGAATTCCCGACCAGCAGCAGCCGGTAGTATCGCAGCGAAGACTCGACTCTGGCCGTCCATGATGGTAGACACAAACCAACTTCCCGCTGCTATGGCAATAGGCGAAATGCTCGTCGGGATTTGTAGGCTACTTCCGTCAAAGAACTAGGCTACAAAGAAGGGATGTTGACAGCATAGACTGTCTTTATACAGTCTATGGTTGACAGCTCTTGCTTTTCTAAAGACGTGAAAGATAGAGAGTTGTTAGAAGATTATTAAAATCAAAGTGCGCATGTCTGTAAAATTAACAGCCTTTTGCAGCCAGGGGCGATTTGGGAGCCCAAGGCAAACCCAAGGGGCTGCAAATCATGCCTTATTATTCTAACAGATACCTTCTTGAGAATATGTTATTATTAAGGAGGTTACTGTGATAGATGTTATCTTTTATTTTTTTCCCCCTTTTTGCTTCCCTGATATGAAATGCACACCGGACCAGCCATCAGTAACAAATAAGTATGTAGTCAAGTACAAGTAATTAATAATTGCAACAGTATTGGGGCTTCAGTCTGTGAGTTTACAGTTTAAAAGCGTAGTTGTGGCACATGGGAGAGAGATTTCATTAAATAGTTGCATAGATTGTTATGTACGACAGCTCAACACACTGCAACTTAAGAAGACAGTGCGTTGAGGTCTCAGGGCCCCCGTATGACTGATTTTATTCTGTTGACTGGCTCTGATTGGCCTGTCAGGATAAAAAATTAGCTGATTTTGCCAAAGACAGACACTAAACAATGAGCTCCATAAAGTAGTTCCTAACTGTTCGAGTTAGGAGAAACTCCTAAAAATATAGCTATCGGTGATGTCAGTCCTGGTGTAAGAGGACTTCACAAAGCATAACTCTACAACTAGCCGAGAAGTTAGAGGTAGGTCAGACACCTTAAACACAATCATTCAGCTGCTGCCGGTTATGGACCTTGTCGTGTCAGTGTCTTGAAGAAAATACAACACAATTGAGCTTTTAAAACCACAATGTTTGGAGGTTTTGGAGTTAATAAGGATCCACTGAGCTCACCAACAAATCCAATAACAGTAGATCTACCAATCCCAATCTACATCTTTTCTGATGAGGAAGAGGAATGTGAGGTTGAGATTGGTATTGTGGATGAAGGTGAGGACTTTCCCCCACTCCCCTTCTGACGATGAGGATGCGTTTGAGGATCTAATGGTGATCAACAAGGTGGGGGATGAAGACACTGATGATGATGAGGACTGGTCTGACAGCGAAGATTCTGGGTGTGACTCCATGTATGAGGATGAGGAGGACTTTGAAGACGATGATGATGACAACATCAGACCTTGCTCCCCTCTCAATCAGCAGTCCCCAAAACCATTTGCAGGGATGGCGACAAGGGTATCCTTCTGTTCCTGCTGGCGCTCTTGTTGCCGGTCCTGCTGGTGTTCCCGATCGTATTGCTGATGCTGTTCCTGTGGTCCTTTTGCTGTTCCTCAGCAGCTGATTGTCAGGCACCCACAAGTACCTGTTCAGCATTAGGAGGTTCCTAGGCAGCAGGTGGAACAAGGTCTACCCTCATTTTCTCAAAGGTCGGAGGAGACATCTCCCTCAACCTCAGGCCTCGCTTCCTTCACAAACATGAGATACTGGCCAGGTCCCTTTGAGTACCCAAGGTGGGCTGATGACAGCGACTTCGGTTAGGACTGACAGCCCTGTTTGCTGCAGGATTGGAAAACTGGAAAACCTTTATGTCTGACAGGGCTGGTGAAGCCCCAGGTAACCTTCCCATGCATCTGGCGGGGTTGCTGATGACTTTGGTAGCATGTTGCACCAGGGCTTTTTAATATCTGGCTTCTTTATATTGATTTTCCTTTTGAATATGAATAATTCTGATTAATAGTAATGTAAAGGATAGCACTGTCTGAAGACCCCCCGGCCCCTCCAGTCCAACCCCCAACACCACTCTCTTCACCCACCATTCAAGAGGATGAGGAACGTCCCGGCCCGACCAGCACAGAGGACGTTGTTACCATCTGCTTCTTTTGTGCTGGTGAGTTTTGGAAGCTCCACACACACACACACACACACACACGCAAACACACACACAGGAAGTCGTCACCACGTCTTTGCATCAGTGCTTAGAAATCAAGACATCCAAGAGACAGACAGTTCAGGTTGAATGAGAAAAAAATGAATTCTAAAAAGGTTCAAACTATTTAGTTTGTCGCATTCAGTACCACATTGTGGTATGTTACTGTATACTGTATGTACAGTATGCATACTCTTTATCTCCTGAATAGTACAATGCAATAAATATGAGAAAAACGTTCTAAATATTTCCTTTTATTATTCAACGATGTGTGTAATGTATAATTCTGAAATCTGTAAAATGAATGTTGTGCAAATTATGATTTAGTGTGTTTTGATTTTCATTTGACTCAAAGACATTACTGTCACAGGTGTAACTTTTGAATAATTTGAATGTACAATAAGTGTTATATATAATATTCATAATGTTACATGTTGATATAAAATGCTATAATGCTGATCAGGATATTAACTTTTATAATAATTAATTAATAATTGATTATTTTAATAATTCATCATTAATGAATAATAAACATAATAATTAAGCCTTTCTCTTACATGCTGTCTATTCAGTTCAAATATCCACAGGCCTTAAAACTGAGGGTTTGCTGCACCTGAGGCAGCTATAAAGAATGGGAATATGGATTATGCTATAGCCAGACTTCAAATAAGATTTATAAATATAAAGAAGTTTATACCCAAACCAAGGAGAGGAAATTTGGTAAATCAATTAAGGGAAGCCTGATTGTTACTCTGAAAACAGTGGAGCCACGATTTAAATTAAACTCTTGACTGGTGTCTATCTTTATATGTAACTTATGTATTATTGTATAAAAAAACAACAACTATGAGGTACATTATTTTATTCAATTTTTCTTTATTTGGATTACATGTGTATATTTTTGGATGGCGTATATTTATTATTAAGTCCTTTATACTGTATGTATGGTAGCCTTTCTATTTGGCTTCTGAATAATTTAATGTATTTGATTTGATACGTTTATTGATATAACTGCATATTTATTTTCATTTAGTAGTCGGACTGTGTGTAATGTGATTATAATTTAGTTTCACTACACAATAATATATGTGGAACTTGTGATCACGTGATTTGGGTCTCCTTTATCACACCTGTGATTTGTTCTCCTAATTACCTGATGAGTCGTCATGACGCATGCGTGAAACACGTCTACCTACTTGCAGAAGAAGCCTAAATAAATATAAAGTCGGTCTAGAGCTAAATGTTGTGTTCGTGTGCCTAGCCCCAAATTTAGTTCTTTTCACACTGTTTGCGTTTTACCAGCACCCGACTGAATTATTGCGGAGGCTTAGCATAGACAACGCTAATATTTTACAAAGAATAGCAAACACATTGGCACAAGTTAGCTTGCTTTTCTAACTTAACATAGTTCTGCCATTGCTGAAACCTCTCCTCTCCGACCCTAAACATGACATTTCAGGTAAATTCTGAAATCTTAAGAAATTATTTATTGACTTAATTGGTTAATTTAACGGTCTCGGTACCCAACGTTTGTTTTAACCTTCTTTCCCAGCTGCTAGCTGAAAGGAATTGGGCGAAAAGACTGACAAGCACGCGCAGCAGGTAGGTAGCTATGCTTGCTCTGAACATATAAATAAAGATTATTATTATTATTATTATTATTATTATTATTATTATTATAGACTAATAACAGCAGCAAGAGTTGTTTCTACAGACCCTTTTCACGGCAGCCTAACTAATAAATAATAGCTGCATTATCAGTTCTAAGGTATTATCAGTTGTGCATGTTCAGTGGTATGGTTTACTGGAACACTTAATTTGAAGGGAGCCATCTGTTATGTTATTAATTATACCTGCTCTTTGCTCTGACTAGTCAAAATATCTGTTCATATGGCTTGTACAGTTTTGAATCAAAAAATATATATGGATATATCTGAACTGTCCTACTAAGATGAAACTCATACATTGTGCTTTATGGTGGTGTGGTCTTCAGTGTGACCAAATTATGATGTTAGATGGTACAGTGGCACTACGCTCTCTCTGACTCTCGGACTTATGGTGGAAATAGTTTCTTTTTGTTTAACTGAGCCCATAAATGTCTGCCGGGCTCTGCACAAGGGTTTTAAATTTGTATTAATAGCAGAAGTACACTTGAAAGCAAAGTAAAAGAAAGTAAAGCAAAGCAAAGAAAGTATTTTTTTAATACTTTCTGTACGTCTAGACAAGAAGCCCTAAAAGAAGATAGAAATAAGGCAGTTCAGAGGATAGCAGTATCCCATAATGCACTATACAGGCTTATTTTTCTCATAAAATTAAAATGACTGTGTTTTGGGTCCCTGACACAATTCTGAGAGATATTGAACATTTAGAAATATGAGTTCCTCAATAAAATATTGACCAAAGTTAATAAAGCCTAATATTTGCCATCTGTGCGTGTGTGTGTGTGAATGAGATGCAAATTGTATAAAAGCACTATATCAAGTGCTATATAAATGCAGCCATTTACTTGATATCAAGATTTTACCTCTAGGTGTATCGTCAGCTGACATAATAGTGTTTCTTGCAAGTTTCACTCAGGTTAGTCAGTATCTCTGTTTGGTCAGCAGATGGCAACAAAGTACCACATAACACAGTAAAAATATGGCAGCACATGCAGTGATAGGATAAGTACAGGCCTTTTACATGCAGTACAGAGATACTTTTGAAGTTTTTATTAAAGATTTAAGCTTTCTACCATTTTTGGGAATAATTCTAACTGTCAAATATTTAAGTACTTCTGATAGTTGGAAGAGGAGGCTAATAATGGCTAAGAATTGTATTTGGCTTACAATGTATCATATTGTAAATATCAGTTACTCACAAATACATAAATAGTTACATGTTATATTTCATTAATATGTTTTCCTCACATTAGATTAAATGTTTAAAAGCAGTGTTTAATGATTAGTGAACAAACTTTGGGCCTAAGCAATGATGGTAATGGTAATGACAGTAGAATATAGTAAAATATATAGTAATAATCATAATACAAAAGAAACATACTGTATCAGAATAAATTTAGACTTTACTTTCAGTGCATCATAAATTAGTGAAGAAAATATTACTTTGCATAAAGAGAGGGCATTGTGCCTAGTGTATCTCATTAATCTGTTAGTTTGGAAGCCATGTAAACTGCAGTCTCTCCACGTACTTTAAACCTATTATGAGCCCTCTTCTTTCATTTTTCAAGGACATTTGGGAGTAGCAGAGATTTGATCCAATTCTGGACGCTGGTTTCTTTAAACAGCAAAGTTTGTTTGGTTTCCCTGGGGTATTAAACTGTGAAACGGGCTTTATAATCACAACCTAAAAATACAAGGCCATATTTGTTGTTATTGTCTCCGGTTTCGCCGGTCCCCCGGTACGCTCTGTGAAACCCTAGATCTGATGCGCAGCTCCAGCCAAGAGCGATGCAGCACCCTACATGAGGCTATTTTCATATGAGAGAGAATGAGGACGAGGAGACCTTTATACTGTTAAATCTTGCGGCCTGCAGACGGTTTTCACCCATCTCCTAGCTCTCTCTTCAAAAATGTATCCCATCTTCTCGCTCTGCTGTCTCCCTTTCTTCCCCTCCTCTGACCAAAAAGATGGCTCTCTCGCAATGATTTCAAATGCTTAGAGCAACATAGTTGGGCGCTGTGATGTTGTGGTAAATGAAAATGGCGGTAAATTATTTGTTCAGTTGGCGATCATCATAAGGTTACCAACCACTTACATAAACAAGAATCCATTTTACTATTAAAAGCATTAATTCTTCTTTTCCCCCAATGTTTATACAACTACCATCAGTTTAATACTACTTACTGTGATGCCTGCCATGAAATTATGTTGTAAAGATTTATGTAAACCAAAAAAAAAGGCTGGTTGTGTAAATAAAAAGCTGGGTAAACTGAACTGAGGAGGTTTTGCCCTCCACTGTGTCCCTGGATGTTGGGTGAAAAGGGTCTGGGGGGGTCCTTAGATGGAGACTGTGGCCACTTAGGGAAAAAGATTTGACTGTAATGGTCTCTGAATCTGTTGATGTCTCTCTCGCTCTCTCAGATGAAGTAATAAAGTTAGCCGTGTTGGAGGCCCTCCATGTCTCTCCATAGACCACAATCAAGGCCCGTGCAGTTTTATTGCAGTTTTATTTTCATATTGTCCAAGAAATCTCCAGACTCCCTCCTGTGCCCGTTGCCATAAATCGTATATTTTGACTGTATTTCTTCCACTCTGCGTTTTTTATTTATGGGTGAAGGCGATAAAACATGCAGCGTGCACTCTGTGTGTCCACAGCTGTCATCTGTCTAGGACTTTATTGTGAAAGGGAGAAAAAAAAAGTCAAATTTCATTTTTTATTTCCCTACACAAATCTCCCTCCCCTGTTAAAAACAGATGCTGATAGAATGAGAAAACACAATAAATGGAGATTTTTATTGTTTACGTCTCCAGACTCTTCCGATGAACAGTTTTATTGGTTATAAAACCATCAGCATTCAGCTCTGTTTGAGAATAGGTTCAGGTGGTGATCATTGTTTCATCAGCAGGAGGTGCTCTGAACTCGTGGGCTAATAGTGAACTCACAACTGGAGCTTAAAATTCTGGTCATTAGTTAGATGAGTAAGCCGAACAATTTCTATGTTTCACTCTGTCATTATGTTGTGTCGATGTTTTACTTAATTGGCTTTCATAGTTTTAAGAAAAGTCGAAAGTTTTAACAACTGTGATTATAGCATGAGTGTAAACAGGGTCATAACATTTATACTATGAAAAAAGGACATGTTGCACCAAAGAAGCTGGTGCCCAGGCTGTTTTTGTTTGTCCTCGTACATGCAGGAGGGGACTGTGAATAAGATAACCTGTCCAGGTGCTGTGGATCATAGCTCTGCACTCCTGTTTCAGCTGGAATTATGACCAGAAACCAAAAAGAAGTTCTTACTTAGATTTTTCATATGTTTTGTACTCGGTTAACTGTTAAATTATACATATATATCATATTTCATGAAGGTCTAAATGGTGTTTCATAGTGTTTTATTATTTTGTTGGCTTAAAAGTAGTCAAATTTAAACATACTCAGCCTAACAATGTTGGAATCAGCCTATAAAATATAAACCACATCAGTGTTTTAAATTGTAGAATGTTAACTCCAGGAAAAAAATTGTTCAGGACATGACCTCATTGTCCTCAGTGGTAGCTCCAACCCTCGCTCTTGTGGAGCCGCTCCGAGGTCGCTAGTCGAAGACAGCAGTTGTACTGGTCAGTTGCAATGCGTGAACGTACTGGACTTTTTGTTAATAAAGTTAGTTGTCGCTGGAAAAATGACAGCATGCTCACTGCTCAGTAAACCTTATTTTTTTTATTTTTTTTAAGTGCAGTGTTATTTAGCTTTCTCTAAACTCTTGAGCAGATATTCTCTCAATCCCTCTGTCAGACCTGAGAAAATGTTTATCTTGTAAAGAGAATCACATATCACAGTGGGAGTGTATCACTTTTAAGCAATTACTAAAAAAGAGTAGGTGATTTAATAATTATTTAAACTTAGATGGCATGGCATGTCTCCCTCAAATCATTATGGTGACACCCAGGACCAGATGAGCAAAATAACTGCAAATGAAAGCAAAGATTAGATATCTCTGGATAGGAAAATTTTGCAATAGGAGTAAGTGGAATTGGAAACATAACTATGAATGTCTTTCTCATTGGCTATGGAGTGATGTGCATAGGTCCTGAGAGACGAGCAAGGAGGCGAGTTCACTTTAGAGTTTTCTGCATGTCAGTATATTATCAGAGGTATTTTCTCATGCTGTCGCTCAGCTCCACAGCGTCCATCTCTGTAAACAGCTCGTAGTCAAATAAACTGTCCTGTCCGCACAGCCCCTCTCCATTCCCATCTCTGAATAGACCTTTGTATCAGCAGATATTTGGACATGTCACAGCAGGGAAAGCACAGGTGTCACTAATTACATAAATTATGACCATGCACTCTGTTTATGGGTGCTAGTTCCATGGTTGTGGTATTGTGTCATGCTGGCATGACGAAACATATGGAGTGAAAATAGTCTCAATATTATTTGTAAATGTGTATTCCATGATTTGTAACTGAAAAATAAGATTTATAACTGGAAAAAAAAAAAGATTTGTAACTGAAAAAAAAATTTGTAACTGAAAAACAAGATTTGTAAATGTGTATTCCATGATTTGTAACTGAAAAACAAGATTTATAACTGAAAAAAAACCGATTTGAAAATATTTTACTTACAGACTTTAACTTCAGCTTCTCAGATCCGATCCTTTTTGCTTTCAGAAAGCTTCCTGCGCATACAAATGTCTGGTGTTACGCATGGATCAGGTTACTTTCGCTTTCGGGATTTTGAGACTATTTTAACGCTGGTCCCAGATCCACAGATTCTAAATGCATGATGCGTTTAAGTGCTGGTGGAAAACTGGGACATCTGGGCTTTCGGCGTATTCGTGTTTAAAAGTGGGAAAGACGTTTTTCTAAATAGACAGAATAGCTTGTCGCCCCTCGATTAGAGCACATGCATTTACCAACCACAGACTCTATACAGTAACCTATAAATGTAAATATATGGTTTAAATAAGCTACTGCTAGGTGGTAGAGTTGTTCTGCTGGGAAAACAGCCAGTCCAGGCAAAAAGCGGATGCCAGGCGACGCTACGGGAAACACAATTCTAACAGGAGAGAAACACATTTCGACGGGGGAACGGGCGTTCACACACCATTGTAGCGTTGGCCCTCTGTTTTTAGGGGTAGGTTCAGCCGGCATCCGCTTTTTGCCTGGACTGGCTGTTTTCCCAGCAGAACAACTCTACCACCTAGCAGTAATACACATTTACAAATCTTGTTTTTCAAATCATGGAATACACATTTACAAATAATATTGAGACTATTTTCACTCCATAGAAATGGAGCCATCGTTAATTTTATTAGTGACACCTTTGCTTTTCCTGCTATGACGAGTCAACATGTTTGCACTGAAAAAAGATTTACAAATGGGCTTTGGTGAACAGTAGTGTAGATGTAACACTTCACATGACTGCCAGAGAATTTCCTGCGATTGTTTGAAGTTTAATCTATGGATGTATTATAAGACCTGGATATGGCGCCTCCGCTTAGCCTTGCTTCCAATTTTTTCCAGTGGCAGCGAAAAATTTCCAATTTCCCAAAAAGCATTTTCCCCATAGACCACCTTTGTAAAAGAGTCTGTAAAACATTTGACAGGACACCTCCAACTGCAAACAAGGTCAATTATGACAGTTTCTATTATGAACTTTTGATCCATGGAGGTTTTATATTTGTAAAACTTTCCTCGAAGTGATTTAAAAATCCGTGGCGTAATCACAATGTGAAGTCTATGGGCCGAGCGGGAACTTGCGGGCGGGGCCAGCGGGAGGAACATTGCTGCGCATATTCAGTGGGCCGTAAACCCGGAAGCTAGAAACATTTTTTGGTGTATGCGCCAGGTGTGCAATGCTTATTGGACTGAATAGGCGCCATCTTTGGGTTTGGTATCCAGTTCTTATAATAGTTCCATGGTTAAACATTGTTCCTGTGTATGTAGATTGGAATAGCTTGTTTGTAACTATGTCAACTCACCACATTATGGCAGCATTACTGAAATAATTAAAATTCTCTCAGCGTTTAGGAAGAATGCCGCACCTTTCCTGTTCATTTCCATTTGTGGTCTCTTTTATGGTTCACTGAGAGGTTTCCATGTTAGGCCTATATATGCTTAGCTACACACACACACACACACACACACACACACACACACACACACACATACAGCACATAGAAACACTTGGGGCACCACTGAACCTGTTGTAAAGACCTCATAAAGACTCAACATCTGTTTATTGCAATGCATGCCAGAAGATTCTGCAACACAGACACCCACCCAGATAAATACCCACCCACTTAAACACACACACACACACACACACATACACACACACACACACACACACACACACACACACACACACACACAGAAAGGTCTGCATGTTTTAATTACTGTGGTCCAGGCATGCACACAGGTGCCTGGGCTAAGCGCTGTCCCTAATGATGTGCGCTACAGAAAGAGAGCATTTTGAGATACTTGATAAGCCAATAATGCTTTGCCATGTTTCTGCCCATTTCAGCCAGGTCAACAGGTGTGCATGTATATATGTTGTGCTTCATTAGTATTAATGGTCCCTTTGTTGACACGGGCCAATCCATACATTTTGTGACTGCAGAATATTACTAGGCTCATGATTAAATGACCTAAATGATCTTGTTTTTTAATGCAGCTCTTCATCTCATCATTCCCGCTCATGCATTTACATACATTTTGCATGGTTTATTCTCCACCATTTCCACCTCTTTCTCTCCACTTTTTTCTTTTTCTGCAGATCTGTGTTTTTTAAGGCCTGGTTGGGTTTCAGGGCTCTACTAAAAGTTCAAAGGCAGCGTTTACTACTGTAACTGGAGCTAGTCTGCACTGAGGCTTTTCACTAATGAGTGCACAGCATACACACACACACTCTCAAAGAAAAACACGTACACACACACTCACAAATGCACACACAGCAACACATGTTCCCCTCATGGAGGCCGCAACGATATTTCCCACAAAGTTCATTGCTACGAATCGTGTCTTTTTGAGAGCCAAAGATCTGTCACAGACTTAACAACCCTTTCAGCACCCTGTCCCTGTTTGTTCCCTCTTCTCTCCCTCTCCTCTCTTCCAAACAATTATAGCTCAGGCTGCTTATTCGAAAGATGAGTGGAAAGTGTGATTTTATAAGATCTCTGTTTATTTCTTGAGCCTTTTTTTTCACTGTCTTCTTTTTGTTTGTAGAGATTAGTAAGCATGTAGTGAATACATAAAAGAATACTCATACATTTTTATTGAAAATGTAAATGATCAAACAGATAAGCTACGATTCATCTCCATAAAGTCATCCTCTGTTGTTTTAAAGTCATTAAATGTGTTCATGAGGAAATGTTTTTCCTCTGTAGGGTCCAGTAACACTTTGCCATCCTACCTTATATACCTTTTTAAGCCCTCACTTCCTCAATTACTTCTTAGTTTCATGTTCAGCTTTGCATGGCACTGTATCACTTCCTGTAATCACATTTCTTTGCAGGATGTACTGTGTGCTTGAGATCCAACATGATATGCAGCCCTTCTGTTTCTGTGTGCGTGTTGAAGTCGTCAAGTCTATGTGTACTTTAGATTTAAAGTGCATAAAGACCTTTAAGGACACGAAAATAACCAGAGGAATCGTTAATGGTTTCACTACACTACTTTCCACAAACCTTTTATAACAAATTAGAATTTAATAATGTTTGTTGAGTCTTCGAGGCTCTGTGGTTTTGACCTTCCTCTCCGCTGTGTCCTCGGATGTCTGACATTCCAGAGTAAACACAAAAACAAACAAGCCAGACTGCGAGGCCTGGGATTAGACGGGTGGTATAGACATATTTCCACTATGCCAAACCGTGTCTGTGTGCAGGGACATCTATGTGTGTGTTATTTTTTTTATTTGAGGGTTATTTGATTTCTTCTGTCATTAGTTTTCAGAAAAGTTAGGATGTTTTTTTCTTCTTCAGATTTTTATTTTGTACTTTTATACTTTTGATTTAATTTAATTTCTAGCTGTAATGGGTATATGTGATGTTTTTTTGAAAAGTATGACATTCATAATATTTTTTCAAGCAGATGTTGGATGGTGCACATGGCAAATCAAATTTGTTATAAAATGTATTGACATCAATCAGTATGTCCTTAGTTAATTTAAAGTTGCGATTGTTTTAAAGCTGCTCGAATAAAGTGGACTACATTCCATAGAGTTCAGCCATCTAGCTTGAAATGATCCCAAATAAGACATTTTCTTATAAGTGTTTTTGAATTGAGCTTTGCACACAGTGATGCCAGTAACAATGTTGGCTCTTCCTACGAGAGCTAAGTCATCAACATGGTGGCGCTGTCAGTTAACCCAAAAAATCGGCCAATTATTAATTCTTAGTTTGTACCGCACTGCTAGATAAATACCATAAAAACCATTCATGAATATTTTTAAATGTAGATAAGACTGTTTTAGCTAAGCGTTTCACATTCTTTATGTATGAGTCCACAGCAATGTTAAATATTTGATGCTTAACTTTGATGGGCGTGAGTATGTGTTTGGTACAGGAGCTGTAGCCGGTGGACTCAGGACAGAGGGGTGGGGTGGTGGGGTTCAGAAACTCTAAACGCCAACCGTTTATTATTACCCCGTTTGCAGCGGACTTGCCTTCAGGGGAGAATCTCCAGCAGTGACCCTTGGCCCCACCGCTCAACTCCCTCCACGCTGCACCCCCACCCCCCTCTTTCCTCCTCCCGCCTCCCATTTGCGGTCCGAAATGTTGAAAGGAGAATAAAAGAATACAACGGAACAATATCTGAGGTCATCTGAGCTGAGGCTGCCATTCCGGGAACAGCGGAGGTTTCTGAGGCAATATTCTTTTATTCTCTTATTATGGCAGAGAATGAGAGACGAGTGAAAAACATACTTCGCAGCTTTTTTCATCCAAGAACAGATCCAGGGTGATAAAAGTGGACGCTCCTCCAAAGTTTTACAGCCCACCGCATTCTCTCTCTCTCTCTCTCTCTCTCTCTCTCTCCTGCCTTCCCTTTCTCCATTCATCCCACCTTTCCTCATTCTCCCCCTCTCTTCCTTCTCCATCATTCCTCTTACCTCTTGGGAGCTGTGGGACTCTGCTGCCCGTTGGCACTGTGGATAATAAACACCCCCACCCCACCACCTTCGTGCACCTTAGGGGCAGGAAACCCCACACATAACGCACCTGCACGGGCTGCCATGACGAGGACCATCTGTCCATCAAAACCAGTGTCTGAAAGAACCTGTTCTAAGGCATATGCAAGAGGATAAACACACATACACACTCACAGCCGCGTAGTGGACCTGGGTCAAGGGTTAAAGAACCCCATTTCCTGTCCAGACAGACGAGGGCTAAACACCCCTCCTCTCATTTCCACTCAATTTCTTTCTTCCTCGTCCCCCCCCTTCTGAGCTTGATATTCATCGGACCTCACAAAAATGTCGTTTTCTTTGTGTGTGTGTGTGTGTTGAATGTGATTGATGCTGTGTTTGTGATGGCAGCCTCAGCTTAGTTGCCTTAGCTCATCTTAGCGATTATTAACCATGCAGCCTTTTTCCTCGCAGGAGCTCTTAACTGCAGACCAAAGGCTGATTTCATAATAAGCGATGGAGTAAGCTAATCTCTGAAAGTTACCAAGTTTTTTCTTCAGACTACTCTCAAGAGCTTCATTAAAAGGGCATGATCTTATGTTACACAGATTTGAAAAGGTTTTGGCGAAAGATTCTCGTTAGCCACTATTGAAACCAGCTCCTCAAAAATAATTTTGGGCTCTGTATTAAATCAGCAGTCTACACAGGAAAAAAAAACTCTTAAAGAAGTCTTATTGACGGCTTTTCAGAGCACATGTGGCCAAATATATCTAGATATGGTTTCATGCATTTGAACTACTTGAGGCATACGTAATTCATCCTCCGCCGTTTAACCAGCCTCAAAACTGGACACATCCCTCGCAAAACGACACAAACCGAGCACGCCTTGTGTGTTTATCAAGTATCCAGAATATATTTGACTACTATTTTGCCCATGTCTGCTTCGGAGTGAGCCTCTGTGGCGCAGGGCTGGTCTGGTAATAGCCTGTGTGCTCTGCTGCGCTGAGATTAATGTGAAGACTTATTGATGTAATGATGGAGCCATGAAAGAGCACTCTGGGCCGTGGTTTGGGCCCAACACATGAGCCTAATGGACTCTGTGTGTATGTTTGTGTGCATGCGTTACATCTGTGTGTGTGTGTGTGTGTGTGTGTGTGTGTGAGAATGTGGTTTTGGACAGAAACAGATGAAATTAATTGAGAGGTTTTGCGTTCATAAGAAGGGACCTTGAGAATTGAGTCTATATATTTCTGCAAGATTGCCTTGCTCATAGAAAATACCTGACTTAAGGTGTGTGTTGATATGTTAGTGTGTCTGTACATGTGTGTATGACAAACTGCATGACCTCAGACTGTGTCTCTTTGTAATTTTCTATACATGAGTTACATGAGTTCTCAGCTGCCCAGTGCTTTCCTCGGTTAAAGGGCACAGCGGCTCATACTGACACGGTGGGACAGCATGGTTGGAGGCAACTTGGGGGGAGGCTGAGTAAATATGACCAAAATTAAAGTGGTACCTTTTACAACTAGTGCCCTGCGGTGCGTATGTGTGTGTGGGTGTATCCGTGTCTCCGCAGATTCTCTGGTGAGGCCCAGCAGGTGCTGACAGGACCCCCTTCATCTCTCCGCTCCCCCTACAAACCCTATTTTTTGTGTGTATGTCAGGGATTGTGGGTGTGTGTGTGTGTGTGTGTGTGTGTGTGTGTGTGTGTGTGTGTGTGTGTGTGTGTGTGTGTGTGTGTGTGTGTGTGTGTGTGTGTGTGTGTGTGTGATGCCAGCAGGCTTGATCTGCTCAGTGTGGGTCTGATGTTAAAGTGATTGACAGTCAAGCAGTCACAAGGGTGATTGAGAGCAGTTGTGGGAAGAAAGGGACCTTACAGCCTCACAGCTTTCAGCCCTTAGGGGGGAGAGAGAGAGACAAATACAGAGAGGGACGGAAGAGACAATCTAAACAGATTAAGAGGACACACAGAGATGAGGTCTGAATGAATACAGGAACATAAAACAGTTGCAAAATGAATGAATGTTTGGCTCTCAAAGAGTATGTTAAACAAAAATGGACAAGATAAAGCTGAACTTACACCTGATAAAAAGCAGTCTTGCTTCTTCGTAATCACCCTGCTTATTCCCTGATCTCATGGGTTGGAAACCCTGGGGACCATGGAGGTTTATGGGAAATGGCTCATACTCGGGGAGTGATGTCATACGTAGGAGACAGACCAAGCTCTCCCTGGCTGATAGGCGAAGGGAGGGCAAATACGAGTTGCAGCATCTGAGACACCAAAGACTCCTTAGTTAAGTTGAGCTGTGACGTCTTTCAGGCCCTTCGTATTCCCCTGAGGTCTCATTGTTCGTTCATGCTCAAAGATCTCCGAGAAGGCACTGCCATATTTCAAACACATGTCATAGAAGAATAAAATCATTTGGCTTTATTCTCATGATCCAGTGAGCTAGGTTGCATGTCATTCATTTTGTGTTTATGGGCTAAAATTTGGCCTGGGGAGTTTATCAACACTCCCCGTCTTCCAGCCACCCTGGACTCTCCCTCAAATAATCATTTAAAATTTGAATCATTTATTTATTTGAATTTGTTCTGTATGACCGCCACACAACCTCTTTATGTGCTACAGACAGCCAGAATCGAAGCTCCAAGGAGGCTGAAGTAAACCAGGCATGAACTAACAGGCTGTTCCGCATCGCTACAGTCCTTGGAGGAGAGAGGTGTATTCATGCAGGTAAGTGAATAAAATATCCTTTTCCGAGGCATTTTTGCTGTGTTTATATGAATATGCGTGCGGGATAGACAACCACAGTGTCTCTGCCAGGGCAGCACAGGAGAGAGCGGGCCAGTGGCCATCTGGGCTTAGAGGTGTCTTTAAATGGCGGAGGTGTAAATCTACTGCCCATGTGCCGGAGGGGACGTCAGTTTCTCTCACAGATCAATAAAGTTAACTCAAAACATTCACACTCTGCCATCTGAAATCAACCATTTAATGAGTTGCTGTTCCTGTAAAAGTGGAAAAGGCCCCTTCAGATTTATTAGAATAGAGAGAGAGTAGAATTCCAGAGAGGAGGAGGAGGAAGAAGAAGAACTACAGATTTTCTGTTTCTGCAATTTAGGAGCCACAGACTGCATTTCTATGGAACACACAAACAATGGAAATAGCTTCTTGATCCACTTTTTACAAGCAAGCATACTTAAATAGAGGTGATTGGATGCTTTTTACACTGGTAAGCATGGAAAGTCTCCAGGCTAATGAAGCAACGTTAAGTAATGTAATTTCACTTGGAATACTGAATGTAATCCAAGTGGGTCTGCTTTCAGGAATCATTTCACCAACAGCAAAATGGCTCTTCAGCATGTTTCAGCAAACAACTATAAACTTTTTACAAACAAGACCAAATGCTGAGTGAAAGAGTGAGGCAGTTGCATGAGTTACCTCTATTTCTACAGGCCTCCAAAGTAACTCATACTCCTGATGATGTGTCAGAAGAAGTTCTGCCAAACTGTTCATACATTTACAAAGACTCAGTTCAGTTTAATAAGAGGAAAGTGTGGAAAACATATATTCTTGATGTGCTTTTTATGTTTGATTGAGTGAATCATTTCATGTCAGTGTAATTGAGCTAAACTATATACGGCTGCGAGACGCCTGCAGGTTGTGTGAAATGTGTTGAGGGAGCATCAGCTGCATTGTTTAATGATGCATAGAGTCTTTACTGGAACGGACGCTGGATTATTTTTGCCCCTTCCTCTTTTACGTGTAATATGTCCTGAGTTTGCGTCTTGGCTGCCATTTTACCACTTGGACGTCTCTGCTCACTCCTGGGTTTCCCTAAACTCCTCCTGTATCCGCTCCTAGGACACGGCCCATAAACCCACCTCGTCATGTTCATCCAAACACCGCCGTTTTACCTGAAAATCATCTGATGATTGGTTTATGCTGATGGAGTGCATATTAAGTGTTCCATTTACTCTCTGCTTCCCCCAATCTCTCACCCTCCACTACCAGCCAGGCGTCCCCTGGGGGCCACACAGGAAGAGGAAGGAAGACAGATGAAATTGTCCTTTTTATGGCAATGTCTTACTTTTGGGGTTTACATTACTACATTATGAGGTAAATCCCTCTAGCAGCTGCCAGACAGAGCGAAGTTTCATGAGATTGTGTTACCTGCACACTCTGCTTTATGGTGGCTGCAAAGAAAATCCTACATGTTAACAAGCGCGCATGGAAAGAATTAGACTGCGGACTCCATGCAGGGTGCCGTGTGTCATCAGGTGCGACGTTGTGGGGCTAAATCTGCACATGCTTCCGGACACGCAGTGTGACAGGCGCTGACAGTTGACGGTACAGGTCAGGAGCACGAACTGTATGAGGCAGTTTATGAGATACAGACCAGTTTACCTGGAGACATGTCTAGTTTTGAAGATTTGAAGAGCCTGTGATACACTCTGAGCAGGAAAAGTGGCTAAATGTGTGTAAGGCACTAGCATGTTTGTGCTGGTAATGGGTTGTTTGTGCGAGTGTGTGAGCCTGTGTGTTTATGCTGCTAATGGGGGTTTAATTTGATAAGCAGTTGGCGGATTTGTCAGCGCTCAGCTGGGATGGAGGGAATTGGGCTCTGTATATTTTGGGTAAACATGAAGAAATTCATTCCAGGTTTCCTCTCTTTCTCTTGCTGCCTGTATGTATGTCCTATATGTTTGACACGATCATGTAAGACAAAGATGTTATTGTGCATTTAAAAAGCCTTTTTCTTTTAAAGAAAATAGTTCCAGTGTTTTGGGAAATAACCTTATTCACTTTTTAAGAGTTAGATGAGAAGATTGATACCACTCATGTCTATTCTGTACACACACACACCATGCTGTAACTATTTCTTGAGAACAATGTCCACCCAGTCCTTCTGTGCAGAGAGTCTTGCTTAGCGCTGGTTGCCTGGCAACTTTACTGTGATGACAAGACTCCAGGAGGTCACTGCAACCGGCTGTTGATCACCAAGATATAGTTTCCAAAACATTTAACTATTTCTTGAAATACAAGCAATGATAGTTCCCTGAGAGTAATTAATACATCTTAGCTAAATCTGCGTGCAAGGAAAATAGGGAAAGCAAAAGACAAAAGTCAGTGTGGAATTATTGTCAGTGTAGAAAGTTTCCCTAACACTACATTTGCATAGTCCCCTGATCTGTCCGACTGATAAAATAATAGCAAAGCAACAAGATATTTGTCACGTGTTGTCTAAAACCTTAAAGAGTTTAATTAAAAGCTAGAGAGACGACTGTTGAAAGCCTAGGATTCAAACCTTGTTCATACGGACTCTGGTGGAGAGGGTTTACTATGGGAGACATATGGAGTTGGGGGTGGTGATGGAGGGGATGTAATGTAGTCACAACAGAGGGTTCAGAGCCAAAGGAAACAGGGGTCTCTCTCTCCTTCCTAAACAGAATGAGAGGACGGGACCACACGCATGGCACACTGTATACTGTATGTGTGTCTACATATAGATCAAACAGGCTTGCATTTTCTTAAATATATTTGATTCTTGTACCTATTCTATGATTTTTAGTTGATCCTGAAGTGCCTTTCGCTGCCTCTCTTTCTCAAACACACACATACACACAGTTCCTCTCTGCACAAAGCACCACATTCTCTAAGGAACATGCTCTATGAATGGCTCCACTGTTTTTTCTCTTATCTTTTTATTCCTCTAGCTCCTCTTCCTCCTCCTCCTCCTGCCCAGGAAGTGAACAGAGATAGACTGTATTATCATAGATAGGCGTTTTTACTCACTCACTCTCTCTCTCTAGGTACAGATGTACTATCTCTACATCTTGCCAGAGTCACTCTTCTGCACAACCTAAAACAAACAAACAGTTTCTCTTTATTTCTCTATGTCTCTCGCCTGTCTCTTATTTGCCGGCCATTTGTTCAACCCTGTCCTCCAGCTCAGTCCTGCCCTCTGAATCCTTGTGTCTGCCATTTGGCCGAGAGAGCAGTCATGTTAAGCAACAAGTGAAAATAAGGTCAAATGAATAATGTAAGCTCGTAAAAACAATTAAGATAGAATTTTCCGTGACAGTAATGTTGCTGACGTGGTGTGTTGGTTGAAAAATCCCACAGCTATGGTATGATGGGAGTTTTATTTGGTGATTGCCTGATGAGGAGGACCATGGTTGAAATGTCATAAAAAGAGACAAAGATGTAACATACACACACGGAGTGCAGATATCTTTTTCATTTATTAGCATAATGATACCACAGTCACGTCTAACACAACACTTCAGGGTGGGTGAGTTTTGCTTTTTGGTTATCTTGGCCCAGCAGCGGCGCAGTGACTCTGGCCACTGTGTGTGTCTGTGTGTGTCTGTGTGTGTGTATATGTGTTTGTGGTGTTATTCCAGGTGTTTTGTCAGGAATGGAGTGTGTACATCAGCTGGAGACCGGAGAGAGGAGAGGTACCATCCTTCATCACCATGCATGGAGTGTGCACGTGTGTGTGTGTGTGTGTGTGTGTGTGAGAGATAAAGAGTATGTCAGCTGAGGAAGTGAGGGCGGATTTTCTGAGATCCATAGACACCCAGAGATGCTTTGATATATTATATGGAGAAGCAGAGGGGGGACAGGAGCCAGACCTGTGTGTGTGTGTGTGTGGTGGTGGTGCAAGTGTGTAAACACTCTCCTCTTCCCCACCCTGCTGTCCAGCTAAGGCTCTGTGCCAGGAGGTACCCTCACACCGCCATGACCACACTGAGCAGCAGGAAATCCTCTGATCTTGGTATGTGTGTGAAGTGAAACCAAAACGTATACGATACCTGTTCAAAATCATATTGTGATTTGTAATTACACAGAAAATTCAAGCACAGGAACATACATTAACCTCACTCAATTGTGTTTCAAGCAGTTCATTCAATTTGTCTAGACAGCAGATATGGTAAATAAATTTAAAAAAGATGTAATATTGTTTATTAAATAAAGGTTAGTTGAGAGCTGTGACATTAGACAGGGGGGCCTTTTTTTAGACTGTAGAAATGAAAGAAGTCTGTTGATATTATAAAAAAGAGAAACCAACAGTTACAAAGTCATGTGCTCTGGTGTCTTGAAAAAAATTAGGAGCTGTATTGGATTTATTGAACGCTAACAGTTAATTCACTGTTAAACTTTGTTAAATTCACAAGGGGTTCATCTTCTAATAGCAAGTGCTGTAGTACTGTAGATACTCATTTGTCTTAGAATGAAGAAGGTTAAAAAAACACGAACATGTTTCACTTTTTCAGGAGAGGTGAATTAAAACTTCAATGAGAGATTGCATTGAATTACAGAAGCTAGTGGAATGGCGTCTGGACAGGAAGTGATTTCAGGACTTCGGCTCTCAATGAGCCTGTGTGTAACAATTAATTCATTTGTAGCATCTCTTTCAGTTTTTGTAATAGCATCAGCACTAATCTTAAAAATAAAACTAATAGAAATATAGTCAACATGTTTAAGCTACTTGTATTGAGAATACAAATCCTCTTGTAGACTGTAGCACATCAGCAGCAGCATGGAGAACAAATACTGAAATAAGCTGACCACCATGGCTGAAAGTTGAAGCCACTGTGCAAGTGCCTTAAAGGAACCCAGTGTAGACTTGAAAGGTGGCTTTAAAAAGTTTATAGCTTGCTCCTTTGCAGAGTATGTTGACTATATTTGGCAAGAATTGTTTTGTAGCCACATCATAATGCCCTAAATCAAACTCAAATCAAATTATGAGATACTGAGAAATTCCCAGCTCTTGTGCTCTATGCCTGCATCTGCCCCTCCAAGTTCAGTGTGTAGGCACCATTTTTTTTTTCTCCTTTTGTTCACGCTCATGAAAAACAATGTCAAGTTTTCTTTTATGAGACAGTTTGGTATATGGAGATCCCTCATGGCCAAATGTAAGTGAAGATTTGTTTAATGTGACCTCGTCTGTGCCACATCATAAGTGAATAATCTCCAGTAAACAGCAGCAATGAATGCTGTTAAAATTCGAACAGTCAGGAGATCAGTCGAGTAGCGTGCCCCCGGCTTTAGAGGCACACCCATATGTTAAATGTGTGTATAGTATATGTGGCTATGGGTGGGTCATGGTCCACTGCACTCACAAAATCGCCACAGTCAGCGAGTCTGCCTGTCAAACTTTGGAATTAAGGGATAAAAGAGAGACTTTGGTAAGATGAAGACAAAGAAAGTGGTGTGTCACAAGTTTTCTTTTTAAATGTTTTTGCTCAGTCACTTCCCTAACCAGCCTAGAGAGAGAAAAATTACGGTGAGGGAGGAATTTGAACCTTAGGATGAAGGTAAATGAGGATTGGTGTGACAGACTCCCATGGCTTTAATGTGCCAGTGCAGTGTGCTGTAGGTATGTTGTCTTTGTCCAGTCCAGCAGTCCACTGTGGCTCCCCTTTGACCTCTAACCTGGCGTTAAGGGAAGTGACACCATTTGCTGCTCCTTCTTTAGCTTCTGGTGACCTTCGAGGACCTCAGCCACACATGGAGGCTCAACGACATGATCTTAAAAGGCCCTGCAGTTGTAGTCTTGTACTTCAGAGGAACAACATTACAGAATAAGTAAAACCCTCACTTCTGCAGAGCCGCCTTAATACAGGTGCTACATGGGCTAATGCAGTAATTCAAACTGTGATGTGTTATACATATAGCTTCAGAGATCACACACTGATAGCTCACCTCAACATTGTGCACTCTGAGCCTTTGAACCATGTGAACACACACACACACACACACACACACACACACACACACACACACACACACACACACACACGCTGTCAGCAGGCAGTAGTTTTGCAGAGGATATAGAGAGTGCTGAATCTCGCTGTGACTCCAGGAAACCCTGCACTGACTTCCACCTTGAGTAGGATGAAAGGAGTTCAGGGAGCTAGAGTTCCACTCCCTACAGTGTGTGAGTGTGTGTGTTTGAGTGAGTGTGTGTGGGAGTATAACACAGCTTCGGTACCCCTATCGCCTGTCTTTGCGGTCCCAGCATAAGCACATTACAAATTCACACATCCCCCTACCAACACCCCCATACTCCTAACCTCTATCGCTTCACATCTGATACAATCACAACATGGCTACAAAGAGGCTGCCAGGCAGGGGGTACCGGTGTCTGAGTGCGAGTGTGTATGTGTGTGTCTCCAGCTCTATTCATGGGGCAGGATGCGGGTTTTTGGCGCTTGCAGTAAAATGGTGAGAAATTCCCTCAACCTCAAAGACTCTTGTACACATCAGTAACTCCTGCTCTCCTTCATCTCTCTATTTTAGGCTATTTTTAAACACAGAAACCCTAAACCCTCAAACAGGGGAAAGGGGCATTTGACTGTTGCAATCGTCTTCTCTTTTTCGTCTCCTTCTCCTCCTCCTCTGCTCCAATCAAAAGACTTTGGGCATCTGGTCATGTCATAAGAATTTGTTTCTTTCTTGCTATAATTACCTTACCTGGTAACGTAAAAGAAACTTCATGGTTAATCCATATGTATATGTGTGATGTTCTGTGCAAAACATTTTAAGAGAGGGAACATCAAATAACACATGCCAAGATGGTATGGGTATTTTGAGGCGACGCAAATAAAATGAAGACAACAAATCCATGTGGTGTAGGTTGCTATTGCAATACACAGACATGGCACACAGTGTAAAGGTAACACAGGAATCTCACATCCTGACTATACCTTTACTATACCTTTAACTCCACCTTTGAGCCAGATAAGCCCTTAATGACCTGAACTGAAAGTATTCCAAAGTAGATACGCTAAGTTTAACCTTCAAAGAAACAAAATGGAAAGATTGTTTGTGTTCATCTCTGTCCAGCATCATTAGGCTACACCAGCGGACTGAGACCGTAAAATATGTGTTGGTAACACAGAGTCACTGCCAAATTTTACAATTAATAATAGAAAAGTAAAAACTCACCAAGCTTTACAAAATTCCAACAATGGAGCTGCTGCGTCACCTCCCATGCTGGCCGAAATTCGCACTGCACACTACTATCTTTTATCTTAGTCGCTTGGAATAAGTTATTTAGAATTTTTATGGTGAAAAATCCATGTTGCCCATGTTAACAGGTTTAGAGCAGCCACACAGCCCGCGTAAGATGCGCGTCTTCAGCGTGGCTCATCTAGAGATTAGGCGTCTCGCGTATTTTTTCCGTGTGACACGCGCGGTTCTCAGCAAAAATACACAGTGAAAATGATCTGCTGATAGTCATATTGACATCAAACAGGCAATATCGATATCTGTGGAATGTCACAGACGTGGAAAAAAATTGAAAAAACATTTAACTCCCCAGTTACAATTGAGCACAAGCCTCTTAACCTTTTTCTGTCTAAGTATAAATGAAATGTATCATGAAATGAAATTAAACATTATTATTGATGGCCGTCATCAAAGGCAATCTCTGTGTAGAAAGAGGTAGGTGGCTGGCAGCAGCAGTGCCGCAGCAGGAACGCTCTCTGTGTGGACAACACACGTCCGTGAGCCGCAGCAGCTCAGCGAGGTAGCCGTCACACACTGCTCAGGTTGCCGGTGTGGCCCGGCCGTTGCACAAGAAGGACAAAATACGTCACGACGGTTCCTTGGAAACAGGAAACAAGCAGCTGTCACCCGTGTTGATGTCTGATGTTCTGTTGACCTATCCATCCACCCTGATCCTCTACAGCGTCACCTGACTTCCTCCTCTGCTCTCGTCATACTTACTACAGCTGCTAGAGCGCTTTGTCACTTCAGTATAAACATTAAACAAAATAAAGATGATCAAATTTAAGGGAAAAAACAACATGGGAGCAATTAACAGTAACTGCTGACATTTCTAGGAGCTGATGAAGAACCACAAACACAATTATGGCCTGTTAAGTTAACGAATTCACAATTTTGAGTTTCCTGTATCTTTTTAAAATTACCTGTAGCTTTGATTGCCAGCCATACTATTGCACATAAAATGCTCACACGCCCACAGAGACCTGATTGACACACAGTTCACATATTAACACAGAAACAGACGGGTTTGTTACACACCCACCGGTTCACACCCTCCCACAGACCCACATGTCCACAAACCCACCCACACACACCTCTATGCAGTGTCTGTGATTGTGTGAGATTGACACACAGTTAAGTTTTACAGGTGCGCTGAAGCGGATAATTAGCCTGTTAGCTGTGACTAATGAAATCTCCACTGCTGTGCCCTCAACTGCTGCTGGGGCAGAGGCCACTTTCCTGTTTGGATAGGCAACGCTTTAAAGCAGAGCGGAGGGGAGCTGGCTATATGTGGGCATGTCCTGTGTGTGTGTGTGTGTGTGTGTGTGTGAGAGAGAGAGAGAGATGGAGAGAGCCCGTGTGTGTGTGTGTGTGTGAGACCAGCCCCACCCCCCCCCACCACCACCACCACCAGGAGAGCTGATGAGGGGCTGCAGCTCACCTCTGACCCTCACATCACTTCAGGACTTGGAATGTGCAGACACACGTGCACGCGCACACATACACACACAATAAGTGCATCATTTGTTGTGGTATAAGTCGCATGTCTGAAAGAACACAGAGATACAATTAGCTTTTGTCTTTTTCTCCCTTCATCCTTTGGGTTTGTTGGATTTGATGATTTACACGAGGCTCTTCTGGTTATCTGCTCTCTGTGAGATGATTGTTGCAGTGTGGGGGGTTGTGCTTCTCTCTAGGTGGTACTGTGTGTTAAAAGCCACTGTCCAAGTGAATGTAATGAGTTGGCAAGATGTTGCCTCCGAGGTGGCTTATTTCATGTGTGTGTCCTTGTCACCAACTGATTGTGACTTCTGCTTTAGTCATCACTGCTGTACTGTTGCAATGATTATATTTTTTTTAGTGAGCTTTGTGCGTGGAAGAATTAAACTTTTGTCATCTTTGTTCTTGAATGGAGCCCTGAGGGGACAAACTTCAAACTAGCTGATGGTTTCACTGCTGAGGCCCGCTGATGCGCGCGCACACACACACACACACACACACACACACACACACACACACACACACACACACACACACACACACACACACACACACACACACACACACACACAGACAGACAGACAGACAGACAGACAGACAGACAGACAGACTCACAAATCTGCTGAAAACATTCTGTTGTCACAAACTTATATTTGCAGTGGGGAGTTGGCTCAACAATTTTAGTTTTAAAAATGAAAGTAAACACATTTTCCTTCCTGTTTTATAAATATTGTAAGAAAATAGTGTGTGACCTATAGATGAAGGAATGGAGAGCAAGACCGAAGAACAAAGGAGAAAACCAAAGAGAGGCAGTGATGATGATGATGGTGCTTTACGATGTAAAGTTCTGATGGGAATTTCAGCTGCTGGACTAAAGGAACAAAGCAGATGTGTGTGTGTGAGAGAGAGCTTTCAGTCCCTTTCTGCTGTTCTCCCTCTGAGGAACAGTAATTGTGATCCATGCTCTGTTAAAATCTACAGCCCACTGGGACCAGCATGAAGACATCTCACACACACACACACACACACACACACACACACACACACACACACACACACACACACACACCAAGTGCTTGGTCTTTGCTGCAGTGGACCAATGAAGACATCACACACATGTACAAGTGCTGTCACTTTACCTGCCCTTACACCCCTGCCTTTCTGAGGCACCCAACTCTTCCACATCTGCACCACTCCTTACTTCCTTCCTTCCCTCCTTCCTTCCTTCATAGCAGAGGTTTCATCTCAGGGAAAAGCTGTGCAGTACTGAGACTGGCCTCAAGGGGGTGCAGGTTCATTCTCATGTTGAGCACAGGGGAGGTGAATCAAATGTACAAGCTTGGCCTTACTATTTGTATAGTATTTGGTCTATTATAACGTGTCGAAATATAATTATGGAAAGCTTTGTAAACAAAAAGAGTCTCTGTGATGTGCATGCCATCCCTGTCCAGTGAAAACCATGTGTCTCCAAATTTGGGGATTTAAAAATTTTCAAATAGGATTCAGTGTTCCTACTCCGAAAGCTAAATAAACCATTAAAAACCCCACTGGATTATCTGAAAAATGCATGGCCACAAGGCTGAAAATTGGGCTGCTTTTTCAGCTCATAAAAGTTGATGTTCCGGAGATGCAAGGGTTTCATAGGACAGTGATGACATGCATATCAAAGACTTTTTATATCAACTTTTTTTTTGTTCACAAACCTTTCCATAAACTATGTAATAATTTTGTTTTTTTAATCAGAATGAGATTAATTAGTTTGTTCTTACATCAACTGGATCAACTGTCCTTTTAGTTTGCTTGTATGTCCTTAAAAGTGGCTTAGATGGGGTGTCCTGACTAAGACACTGACAATCTACAGATGGAGTCTGTCTGGGGGCACAAATGCCCAAAAATACTTTAAAAAGTTACTTATATTGTGTTTAAGAGAACATTACATTAAAGCAAGGGTATATGTAATTGTCTAATTTCCATATTTATCTTTGTAATGTAAGCTGTTAAAAACTACAGGCAGCATCTTGGGTGTGAATGCCTGCAGTCAAGTCAAGCATGTCCCAGAAATGTCCCGCTATGTTTATAAAGATTTCTCCCATTTTAGCCTAATTTTGTACTTAAATAAACCGGGGTGGTGATTCGTAGACTTGATGACTGCTAAATGTGGTTTTATGTTTTAGTTCTGAAAAGCACAATAAAAAAGCCAAGCTATTTAAGGCCAATCTCTATTCTGTCTGTTAATTAAATTCAACAGAGAGTCGACTTCCTTTGAAGAAAGGCCGTTAAAATGTTTGGGATATTTCCTCCGCATTTGCTTTCAAAAATAACCAAACCCCGAGACCACAGTCGACATAAAGTTTCACCCTCGAGAAACATGAAAACGTTTTAAAGAGAAGACGTGGAAGGAAACAATCAAGATACATCTGAAATCCAACAGGGTAAAGGCGCGCACACACACACACACACACACACACACACACACACACACACACACACACAGAGGCATTGCTTGGCAGGGTGCTGAAGCCAGTGCCATGAGTTGCATTTCATGTTTTATGTTCATGTATACAGGGTAACCATGAGGAGAGAAAATAAACCAAATGCTATTTTGATTGTCAGCACATTTCAGCATGTCTCTACTACCCAGCGAGGAAACGATTAACAGACTCAACATATTATGGATTTTAAGAGGGCAGGAGAATGACTTAATAGTTATTGTTTCATGTGGCTCAGCCAATGTGATGATTTCCACTTTTGTAGTTGTGTCGGCTTCCAATCTGTTTATTTTGTGGACTCTTGTTTCCTAAGAATTAAACAAAATCTCTGTATGCATTCCTCTGCATGCATCACCACCTTGAACACAGACGGACATATTATTCTGTCACTCACTGAAGTTATAGGAATAGAAAATGGGAAGAAATAGGCGTGTTGCTTCAGACGAAAAGATTGATCCCATGCCAACCAACCAGCACAACTATACAGGAATACTACCTGGACAGCAGCCCTGTTTGTGAACTCAGCGCTTCACATACGATAGCAGTGAACCTGGGGCTTTTTTTTCTTGTCTCCTTATCGATCTTTAAAAACAATGTTGCAACTGTATGTGACATTTAAATGCATTTAACATTAACTAGCAAAAACCTTACAACCAATAACTTACTTTGTACTTTTGAGTGGGCTGTATTCCCTGTGAAACCTGAGAAATCTTTTCAGATATGCATCAAAAAATGTTTGGGCCTTACGTGTCGTCTTTTGGATCTGAGCTGACCGATGTTTCGGTTTCTCCCTCTGCCCATGCTGTCGGCCTCTGTATGTTTTAATGCTTAAAGACAGGCACTTATAGGTCTGTGAGGGCTTGTGGTTTGTGTGTGTGTATGAGAAGGAAAGAGAGAGTGCGTGATATTTGCGTGTGCCACCTCTGATCAGCTTCATAATGGAAAAACCAGGACAAACTCAGGAGGTCGGAAAAAACGAATATTCACCTTCAGTTTTATGTGCATTCAATGTGCCATGATTCTGGTCAAAGTACTAATAAGATACCTGTATGTTTCTCTCTCACACACACACACACACACTTGGCAGATGTACTTGTTACCATTTAATAGCCATGCAAGAGCACTTAACCCTTACACAGTTTAAAGGTTCACGACATACCTTAACAGTCTCTAATGGAAAGAATGGAAAAGAGTTCTTCATATATTATTACATACTGATACATCTCAGCAGATATAACTGAACAGTATGTCTGAAGATTCCCATTCATCGTTCCTTCTTTTCTTACATAATTCTGAAATGTTATGCAGTACTCACCATTTATTTTTAATTACTGATGTTTGGCATAATTTGCCAAATTACAATTTGAGCATTTAGTGCAAGATTTGATCAACAGTGACTTACAGGAAGTGTGGTTTTATGGTCATGGTTGAGGACCCTTGATGGATGTCGTCTGCCTGCTATGGTGGTCAGTGCTACCTATCAGTTTGATAGTCATACACCAAGTTGTGACGTGGCTTTGGAAGGTATTTAATGATAATGCTCACTTATCTAGCTACTAAACAGCCCTCCTTCTTGAAAATATGCCTCTGCTGTGTTTCAACTGACTGCCATCCTGACCTCGGCAACACTTGGGGTTTAAAAACACTTTTACTCCCATAGGTGCAGTTCATCATATTTCAGCACCAGAGGCAGCTGTTTGCTCATACGCTTAGCTTTTCCATGTCTGTACATCTAAATCTATAGGATTCTTATCTAAGGCCTTGTTCAGACTGCCAGCCCAAATCCATTTTTTGGCATATCCAGATTGTATCCAGATTAATTTTAGAAAGTCTGGACAGCAAAAAAATGTAACACAAATGCAAATCAGATCCAAGCCACATTTGGAGGTGCTTTGAAATGCGTTTCTACAGATGCGTCTCAGTCCGGATGCCCTCAAATCGGATTTCTAAGTGTCTTTTGCATCACTCGCAATGTGACACACAATGACGACATCAAATCCAGAGTGACAGAAGTGCAACAGAGCTGCTGTATACCTGTACACCAGACAAACTAAGCAATGGAGGAGTTCTGCACCACGACTTGACAGCGCGATTGTTTGGAGGGTGAGATGATGGATCCCCATTTTTCATGCTTCCACGTTGGAAAGGCGTGTCATCAGCATACGTAGTTACTGACACTTATGTTGTTACCACAGCAACCCATGCAGATAGGTTGGTGACGTCTGGACACACAAATCCGATCTGATCACTTGCAAAAATCAGTGCGGACAGTCTTCATCCTTTCCCCTGTAACCTCGAACCTGGCTTCAGCTAAGCTGCAGTACCTCAGTGAATGTCGGGTCCAAGACGATGCGGATCACATGTAATGATGATGACTGTGATGATGATGTGTGTGTTGTGATTGATGTAGATGGGTTGGTGAAGGTTAGGCTATGACATCATCACATTCAGAGTGGAGCATTGTAAGAAATCTGATGATAAAACCAGTCACCCACACACATCTGCAGACAAATACACTCTTTGTCGCACACATAGACAAACGGAGAGAGAGCAAAACCCCACATACAGTACCTCCCACAGTCTGGTGGGTCCTGGCCCTTTGGAGCTGCTAGTTTCCTCTGGGAACCAAAGATCCCTAAAATATTTATCTCTTTGTCGCCCATACAGTATTTTTATTTTTTTATTTTCTCTGCATTGGCTTATCTCTCAGTAATATTAGAACATTTTCAGCAATAGTTGTGATGGCAATTTCTATGGACATACTGTAAGTACATGATATTGAAAAAAAGTCCCAATAGTGACGGTGTTTGTGTTAACTTTTGCTCTAAAATGACGTGCGTCAGGTAAAAGATAGACCACGAAAAGTAGCCCATATAATAGTATAGAACAGTTTATAATGATTCTAAACACTCATCCATTTTCGCCTTCTTGGTGCAGCCACTTTTTACTAAAACAGTAACAGAACCCTTTGAATTTATAATTTATGTCAACAGAAGTAGACTATTAAAGAGTTTGACCCTCTTCATCAAAAGTTCTGCACTCTAAAACAGTTGGATGCAACTTCAACCTATGACTATTTTCCTGGCCTTAACCCCACAATCTGTTTGCAATGGGGCAGTGAAAATTGAGCCACTAAAACAGTTGGAAATAGACCTATTGAATGCTGTCAATGACAGTGGTTACTTAAGCTATGGCTCGGCACCCAAAATAGGTCACAAGCCCTTTTTCTTTGGTGGTTGGTCTCCACGCAATAATTCGCAGCCAAGGTCTCATTTGGGTCCTGAGCAGAGAGAAACCTTGAAATGGGAGTCTTTATATCATCTGAATGTCATTAAATACAGTCGGTAAGTCCTGAAAATGTGTGAGTGGTAGGATATTTGAGTAGAAGTGAAAGAAATGTCACATCATGAGTGTCGTGGAGGCCAGATGAACACCATGCTTTCACTGTTGGTAAAAGTATCAGCCAGCGGTGACACACCACAGGTCCTCTCTGTGCTTGTGTGTTTGAGTAAGCCAGTATTTAAATTTTTCTTTTAGCTGAGATATACACAGTATTATCTATTAGCTATTATTGGGTAGTCTTTTTATCATTATGATCATTATAACCTTGGACATTTTTAAGGAATAAAGAGCAATTTAATGACAGCTTAGTAACAACTTATTTCTAGCCTTTAAAGAGGCCGTAATGAAGATTTTTAATACTCCAAAGCACTAAATAGCCCTTTATATACACCACAAGTTGATACATGTTCTGATCAATACCACTGATTTAATGATTTCTCATTCTGGTGCTGTTATTTCTGGCTTTTAATACTTTATGTCCCATACTGGCACTCTCAGTCTTCTAAAACTATGTATTCATATTTTCAGATGCTCAGTGAGTGAAGAAGATGCTACATATTACTAAACACGTTACTAAAGATGTGACTCAGTTATGCACTGTGTTATAATTGGACATGAAGGGTGGGAGCTATCTGAGACTTAGTGGAGATAACATTTTGTCAGGTCAACTCAGTTTTATTTGCATAGCCCAAATCACAAATTTGCCTCAGATGGTCCAAACATATACAACACGTCTTCTCCTTTGACCTTTGACCCTTAATTAGTGTAAGGAGAAACTCCGCACACACAACCTCAGGAAGAGCAACAGCGGAGGGTTCCTTCCTCCAGTACAAACAGACATGCAGCGCTATGAACAGATATGAACAGAATAGATTTTTGTCAATTACTGTCTCATTTGTTGTCATGGACACTACAAAGTAACATTATTTTCATCTAGACTGCATGCAAGACCTCCATTTAAAAAACAAAACAAAAAGCAAAACACAAAGCTATTATGGCACGTTTTTTGTCAATAGATGATTTTTTTTTTCATTTTTAATTATAGACACTAAACTTTACAATCATACATACAGCCTCAAGTTTTTGAAAACAAAAATCATGCATTTTAGCGCAACATTTACACAGCTTTTAATTACTCATTTTAAATGATTTTTTTATTCTTTTTTTTATAGTTTTAAATACAAATAATGCTTCATTATTTGATTAATTTAGGTAAGTGGCTAGAATATTATGTTGAAGAGTATAAATGGCAGTAGAAAACAATTTAACATGAACAATGAGGTAGTCCACTTCCGCCCGCCTGTGGTATAAATTCGATTACAGATATTTTTGTGAAATTAACAGATGCATATAGCAGCTTTGTGTTAACCCCCAAGTGTAAACAATAGACACAATCAGCTATTAGTTCCTGCATCATTAGAGCTGATAAAGGTTATACTCCTGAGGGCAGGCAGAGGTACAGTAGAAAGAATGAAAATCTATAGGTGATGAAAGGTGAAAGCCAAAAACCAAATGATACTGTTCAACACTGAGGTTAGAGAACACTTTTCATATCCCACAAAAATTCTGCAAACACAAGACTATACTTTATTAATCTCGTTAGTATCAATATTTTCTAGTGAGTCCTGTTTTTCTTCATAAACATTTGGGTTACAGTGATCGTTGCCCAGGCCCACAGGAAGTTAACCAGATTTGGGCCGCGATACAAAAAGAATATGAATCAGAGAGGTTTTGTCTCTAGATCGTGCTGTACAGAGGAAATTAGAAGGCATCAAGCATATTGTATTTGATAATATCATGAACCATGTGGTGCCTTTATCCAAAACCCCTTCTGGTGGGTTTAAACCAACAATCCAAGAAAGTGCAAGTGTTAGCTCACCACATGACACTGTTCCTGTACACAGTAAGGAACTGTACAGTCGGAAATAAAGACTGCAGACATGCAAGATTAACCACATAATACAAACCTACGAAGGCTGTGTGTATGCCCACGTCCAGGGTGCGCATGAGCCTGACACTTTATGGCAGCACCTCTCTTTAGTTAATCACTTGGGGTCAAACTTCTCTTGCTCATTCTCATGTTTTCTTCCATCCAGGTTTCCAATAAGAGTAATAATGTTAATGTGCCATAATGTACTGTAGCTTTTCCCTGTGGATGTAATTAAAACACACACACACACACACACACACACACACACACACACACACACACACACACACACACACACACACACACACACACACACACACACACACGCACTAACACCCTCACAGGGCCACGCCATGTAAAAGGCATGTCTCCACCCAGTGTTGCTGAGAATAACCAGATTATTTTATCTGGAGATACCACCTCCTTTAGACATGGTGGCGATGGAGCAAGCTCCTCACTTCTCTGTCTCATCTGTCTGTCTCCCTCTCACTCTATCTCACCCTCTTTCTCTACCCCGCTCTTACTTTCAATAAAAATCATTACGAGACGTCTTAAAGTTAGTAAAACCTGTGCGCACATATTGTGTATAGTTGTACAGGAGTGTGTCTTTGCATCTATTAATGGACAAAGGTAAGAACGTGTGATCTTATGGGATCATCATCTGAGGGCTCACATGCTGCCTGTCAAGGTTTTTATGGACAATCTTTCTGGATGACGTGGAGGCCATGGGGTGAAGGGTTGTGGGTGACAGACAGTTGACTATTTGGTGAGAAGCCTAACTGGAACAGGAATCTGCATTTTAAGACTACAACAGTATAAAAGAGATATTAAACTGATTGGATTACTCTGTGAAGAAAAGCCTGTTATTATTTCATAAAGCTTTCACAAACCAAAGCAGGCTTTTGCTTAATAAATCTCTGGTTACAAGACAGATGATAGTCTGGTAACTTAATCACTAGATTTACAAAAGAGTTGAAAATATAAAACGTATAAAATACAGTACACCCTTGTTCCAGACAAAAGATAAATTTTTTTCAAACAAGCAATAAATAAATTAACACAGAAAGTGATCAATGCTAGGTTGAATGAGTTCCCAATTTTTTCTTCTCTTATTTGCTTTACTAATTTATTAAAGCGGTGCTTTGAGCTAAATGGTAAAATCCGGATGCTAACAATGACAATGCTAACATGCTGATGTTTTGCATGTATAATGTTTACCATTAGTTTAGCGTGTTAACATGCTAACATTTGCTAATTAGCACCAAACACACAGCACAGCTGAGGCTGATGGGAATGCCATCAGTTTTGCAGGTATTTGGTCAAAGTACTGGACAAATTCATATGTTGACCTAATGACGGCGCTAGATAGAAGTTAAGGGATCACCAGAGTTATTACGATTCATTCTCTGTGAACCACGAATGTCCGTACGGAATTCCATGGCAATGCATCAAATAGCTGTTGAGATATTTCAGTCCAGAGCTAAAAAAAAAAAAAAAAAAATTCAATGCAATTCAATGCAGTATGCAGCAGTAAAACGGTATTGCTTACAAAATGGAAAAACATAATTATTTCTGCCTACAGCCTCTGAATACAACTTCTGTGCACTGAATCTTTCAGAGGTAACCAAAGTAATATATGTAGTATGTGTTAAAGCTTTCAAGAGCTAGGTTGAACCTCTGTTGTGTCATAACATACAGAGAACACAAAAATGGATTATTAATTTAAACAGCAGGACGGAGCTTGACTTGTGTTTTAAGCTCTGTTCTGTCTGGCACACCATCCAGAACTCCTGCATTTCCCCCGATTCCCTGATGTCTTCTTTATAATGTGGAGACTTTCCTTTCTTACTTCAGCTATCATCTACTTTATCATTTTCTAATCCCCCCCCCCCCCCAACTGTTTTCTGTGTACGTAATCTTTTCTCTTTCTGAGGAGACTTGCCCCTTTTTGTCTTTGTAGGAGATAAGGGTGAGGACAGGGGAAACACACACACACACACATGCACAAGGAGATGGGAGGAGTTAGTATCACATTAATGAAGAGACTCATTATCAAATTTATGAGGGCTGGAGTCACTAAGTCCCATCATTCTGCTGCTATGAGACAAGTAGTGAAAGAAAGCCTGACAGGAGAGATTGAGAGAGGCACAAGAAGGATGAAGGGAGGATGAGAAGGAGATGAGGGACTCTGTGATAAAGAAGTTATTAATGGTTTCATCTCTTTCTCTCACTCTCTTTTTCTCTCCCTCGCACCCACAAACACACACACACACACAGTCAACTGCCCTTTCCTCAGTGTGTTTTCTTAAGACACTGATACTCCCCACTTCAAAGAGCAGAAATGAACTTTTGCCATGTAAATACGGGCCGCTTATACTCACACACACACACACACACGCACTCACACTCACTCTTCCTCTGTGGTTTTCTCTCTGTGGTCTTTCATCCTGCCTCTGTGTCTCTTTGACAGCCTCAGAGGAGCAGAGGAACTGAATCTAAAATAACCATCCTCATAGTTATCATATTCAAACACGCACACATAAACACACCCACACACAAATGCAAACGCAACGACACACAAGCACCCACTGACTCACATAGAAACGCTTTTGTTGTACCCGTAGCAGAGGCAAAGGAAACAACTTTAGGAATCACTTAGGATCTCTTTGGCTTCTGAGGAAGGGCGCTCATCGTCAGGAGCGTCCAGCCCACAACCGCCGCTGCCTGGGAGGAAGGAAGAAGCTTCTGCATATGGATGATAGTGAAAGTGCTCCGCAAGATCTGTTTAGTGGGCTCATACATATAACATCACAGCTGAAGGCTTGAATGAATGTCAAAACTTGAGGTCCTGGAAGGGCTTTGTGTCTTGGTTGGTCTGTCTGTCGGTCTGATGCCAGTGAAACCACAACGGCTGCTGGAGAGCTTTTCAGTATTTCAGTAAACTCATTTTGCCAAGCAAATATATGTTGCCAAAGAGATTGCAAGACTTTGGGTAACATTATAAGGCAATCGAAATCATGAAACTTTGCTTCTTTAGCGTTGAAACCTATAATCTGCTTACAGTTTTGGCAGAACGGCACGGGTTTGGATCATTTCTTGCACCAAATGAAGAAGAGTAGAAGACTCTGAATTAATGTGAAATCTTAGAGATTATGTGTGCATGCTCACATCAGTAAGAATATGCAGTTTTATGATTTACACAAGTAATATACTTACTGCGATGTTGGAGGAAATGGCAATGGCTGTGACACTGTGTGTGGGTAAACACCAGCGCATAAATGTCGACTGTATCTGTAGTATCTGTGTGTCAAACAACACTTACGCATGTAGTAAGTGACAAATGATGCTGTTGGCTGCTATCAGACCAGATCCTGAACCCCGAGGCTGTGACAGAGACACATGACAGAGACCCTGTTCGTCTTTTCTCACCCTCTCTGGCACTTAGAGCCCCGATAAGAGCCTGCAGCCCTAGCGCTCAGCGACATGAGATATGACAAGCACACATTTAACTTTAACACTCACAACTGTGCAAGGTCGGTTGGAGGGGCTTCATCAGGTGTGGCATTGGCAAACGTCGCTAACGGCAGCACATTAGCGTGGGAGTGTAAAGGCTATTTGTGTGTCTGGAGGTGAGGTTAGCTGCACTGTGAGAAACAGGCTTGTGACAAGATGTGCCCAGAGTAGAAATAAAACAAGGAAACCTTCACATCAGACAGTGTTTTTTTTTTGTTTTTACATTATTCCCTATTTTTCTCAATTTGAAATGTTGTGGCAGTACTTGCTGCTAGCCCTCACTCCACCTGAGAAACATGTTGACAAAATTCATCTTTTCTTTATTACAGAAATTCAAAATAAGGTAACTCATTTGTTACAGAGAAAACTGCTCACCCAGCGTATATGCCAAAAATATTTGTCCTGCTTCTTGCTTAAGTGCAGATGCCAATATGTATCTTTCTCTGGCTGAGCCTGAACAACTGTCTGTGAATGATACAAAAAATGTCTTGATATGATCCTTGGTGATTTTGAAATATATATTGGAAATTAAGTTTGAGATTTTAAAAACAGTTTTGAATGTGTGTAATGCTCAGGAAATGTTCTTCTTAGTTAATTTTCTTCTTTGTTTTACAACAGTTTCTCTTGTAATGGGTGCGTATGGCAAAAAGTCCAGTCATGTAACCTGCAGTTCCAAGTGTGGCCACTACGCCAACAGCCCCGCACAGCCCAGCGCTGTTACTGTGGGCATGGTAGAGTATGATGTTGTTCACACCTATCCAATCCCTCTCACTAATGCACCACAATAGCGCGACCAATCCCTCACCGGCTTTCCACCACCAGTTGTGTTTGATGACGTGCCAAGCTGGTAGCACTGATGCCAATGATTGCAGAGTTGCAGTCCTACACGCTTCTCTGCGCTTCCATTAGAGCAGTTACCCACCCTAAACTCCACAGAGAGGTTGTCTGCCCCCCGACCACTTAAATTATTTAAATCAAAAGTAAACAGAAGAGAAGTCACATATAAAAACCTACTAAAAAGTAAAACCTCCACTGCAACAGTACAACAAAATAGGAGAATTAAATGTGATCTCTCTCATCTAAAGCTGTTCTAGTAAATGATCTAATATCAGATCATAATATTGATTTATTTTGTCTTACTGAAACCTGGCTGTGTCACGATGAATATGTTAGCCTAAATGAATCCACTCCCGCCAGTCACATTAATACTCACATTCCTCGAGGCACAGGCCGAGGAGGTGGAGTTGCAGCCATCTTCGACTCAAGCCTATTAATCAAACCTAAACCAAAACTAAATGAGTGCATCATAGCACAGAGACAGCACTGGTGAAAGTTACAAATTACCTTCTAATTGCATCCGACAAAGGACTTGTCTCTGTACTTGTCTTATTTGATCTTAGTGCCGCATTCGATACCATTGACCATCACATCCTATTACAGAGACTAGAGCATTTAATTGGCATTAAAGGCACCGCACTAAGCTGGTTTAAATCCTATTTATCAGATCGATATCAGTTTGTACATGTTAATGATGAATCCTCTATGCACACCAAAGTTAGTCACGGAGTTCCACAAGGTTCTGTGCTTGGACCAATTCTATTCACATTATATATGCTTCCTTTAGGCAATATTATTAGGAAGTAATCCATAAATTTTCATTGTTATGCAGATTATACCCAATTATATTTAAAGATCAAGCCAGGTGAAACCAATCAGTTGGCTAAACTTCAAGCATGCCCTAAGGACATAAAAACCTGGATGACCTCCAATTTTCTGATGTTAAACTCAGACAAAACCGAAGTTATTGTACTTGGCCCCGAACACCTTCGAAACACATTATCTAAAGATATAGTTTCTCTAGATGGGATTGCCCTGGCCTCCAGTGACACCGTAAGGAATCTTGGAGTTATCTTTGATCAGGATATGTCCTTTAACTCCCACATAAAACAAACTTCAAGAACTGCCTTTTTTCACCTACGTAACATTGCAAAAATCAGGCACATCCTGTCTCAAAAAGATGCAGAAAAACTATTCCATGCATTTGTTACGTCTAGGCTGGATTATTGCAACTCTCTATTATCAGGCTGCCCCATTAAGCCCCAATAAGTCCCTCCAGCTGATCCAGAATGCTGCGGCACGTTTACTGACAAGAACCAGAAAAAGAGATAATTTTTCTCCAATATTAGCTTCTCTACACTGGCTCCCTGTATAAATCCAGAATAGAATTTAAAATCCTTCTCCTCACCTCCAAAGCCCTAAATGGTCAGGCACCATCATATCTTAAAGAGCTCATAGTACCCTATTACCCCACTAGAGCACTGCGCTCCCAGAATGCAGGGTAACTTGTGGTTCCTTGAGTCTCTAAAAGTAGAATGGGAGCCAGAGCCTTCAGCTATCAAGCTCCTCTTCTGTGGAACCAGATCCCAGTTTGTGTACGGGAGGCGGACAACCTCCTCACATTTAAGAGTAGGCTTAAGACTTTCCTCTTTGATAAAGCTTATAGTAGGGCTGACTCATGTGACCCCTGAGCCACCCCTTAGTTATGCTGATATAGGCCTAGACTGCCGGGGGACTTCCTATGATGCACTGAGCTCCTCTCTCCTCCTCTTCCTCTCCATCTGTACGGCCTCATATCCCATTCAGTTTATTTATATAGCGCCATATCATAACAAAGTTATCTCAGGGCACTTTTTCGAATAGAGCAGGTCTAGACCGACTCTTTATATTTACAGAGACCCAACAGTTCCCACCATGAGCAAGCACTATGCGACAGTGGCAAGAAAAAACTCCCTTTTAACAGGTAGAAACCTTGAGCAGAACCAGGCTCAAGGTGGGCGGTCATCTGCCTCGACCGGTTGGGTTGAAGGGGGAAGGGGGGAGCGGGAGAGAGAGAGAGAGAGCAGGAGGAAAGAGAACATACAGCAGCTCAATACAGCATAGATATGGTAATGGCATTGATGTTAACACCAACAGAAACAACACTAAGAGCAACACTATAATAGTAATACTAATAACAAGAGCAACAACAGCAATAGCAGCAGCGGGTGCAGAGCAGGAACACGGGGGCAGCAGGCGGCAGCAACCACAGACCCAGACCCCACAGCTCCGGAGGCAGAAATACCTGCAGAAAGCAACAGAAGGGGAGAGAGAGAGAGAGGAGAGAAAGCACACAACTACGGGAAGAAGTTGAATATCCCATCAATGCTTGTTACTAACTCAACTTCTTCCCGTAGTTGTGTGCTTTCTCTCCCCTCTCTCTCTCTCTCCTTCTGTTGCTTTCTGCAGGTATTTCTGCCTCTGGAGCTGTAGAGTCTGGATCTATGGTTGCAGCCACCTGCTGCCCCCGTGCTCCTGCTCTACACCCACTGCTGCTATTATTGTTATTGCTCTTATTATTAGTATTACTATTATTATATTGCTATTAGTATTATTTCTATTAATATTAACATCAATACCATCACCACAACTATTACTTTACATCTCTATGTGGAACTGAGATGTAAAGTAATAGTTGACCAGTTGCCTTGACCAGTCAACCCAACTGGTCAAGGCAGATGACCGCCCACCCAGAGCCTGGTTCTGCTTGAGGTTTCTACCAGTTAAAAGGGAGTTTTTCCTTGCCACTGTTGCCTAGTGCTGCTCATGATGGGAATTGTTGGATCTCTGTAAATATAAAGAGTCGGTCTAGACCTGCTCTATATGAAAAAGAGCCCTGAGATAACTTTGTTATGATATGGCGCTATATAAATAAAACTGAATCGAATTGAATTGAATGATTGCAAAGAGAGCTCTGTTGTGGAGGGCGAGTGTTTTTTTTTCCCTCCAGGCCATATGAGGGCCTCAATCAGTGTTCCACCCTCTACAGTGTTCTTCTGACCTGTTTTAAATGGGGAAGCAACCAAAAGTATAATGCTAAAAAGCTGGCTAGTATTGTAACACACTGACACAGGAAATGTGTTCTGTTCAAACTTGTTTAGGTCAGGGTTTTCAGCTGATAGACTCTATTAATAATGTATAACAAAGCTGAAATACAATAAGATAATACAAAAAATCCCCCAGTTTTCTTACTTAATAAAATATTTGCACTTTCTCACCTAAGATGTGATTATTATTTCAGTAAAATTGGCAGTTATGGGAGGAAAAGGCCAAAATATCCAAGTCACACTCTCAAATACCACTACAGACAGTGTAAGGTCACCCCGGGCCATGTTTCAAACCCAAAGGGAAATTGGCATGTTTCCGCTCTACCTTTGTGTGTGTGTGTGTGTGTGTGTGTGTGTGTGTGTGTGTGTGTGTGTGTGTGTGTGTGTGTGTATGTTTGAGTTCTCATGCATGGACCATGTCCTGGTCCAGTCATGTGGGTGTTATCTGATGAACAGCTGATGGCGCATATAAGAGAGTTTCCCCCCTTAAGAGCCTTTCCTGCACACTGTAAATCTCACTAATAAGGCCTGGGCGCCCTGCAAGCCCCCTCCATTTTACCGTCGGGTGATAAATAACCGTGGCCTCGCCGACCGGACAGCGACCGGACAGAGCCAACCGACTACAAAGAGAAAGAGCAATCCCAGAAGTTAGTGGTAACAACTGTGGATAGTAAGGACTCAGGATACACTTTATGATATCAGACAGAAGAAAGCCATGAAGAAGATAAATGTGTGTATTTTGTCTCTGTAATTGTGTGTAATTAAAAGGTCAGAGATAGGATAAATGTTGGAATAAGGAGGGTGGCAGCTTGTCTGCCTCTGTCCAAGTTTGTGTGTGTGTTTTTAATGAAAATCTGGTTATTTTCTGCACGTTTCTAAGGTAACGACTGATTGTGCATGGAGACAGCCGTCTGACGGAATGTTCTCACCCACGCAAACTCATTAATTACACACACAAATGTGCACACTTATCACTTATCTTCCCTGCGTATGAAGGTTGAAGTGATACACACAACTCTTGCAGGATGGGGAGGAGCAGAGAGGGGTGATAGGGAGGTGGAGGGGGAGAGATAGATGGATAGAAGGAGGGAGGGAGGTAGTCAGGGAAAAGAGGGGGAGGAGAGGAGTTGGAGTGAGGGAACTGTTGAGTTGCTGTTATGAATGACTTTCAGGGTGAGAGGAAGTGGCAGGAGGTCAGTATCATATTATCCCAACTTTCTAGACTGTTTTTAGACGATTAATGAGATGATCAATCCAGTTACTTACCTGTCATGCAAATGTCTGCTAGTTAGCTAACACCACAGACAACACAGAAAAATGTGTGTGTGTGTGTGTGTGCGTGTGTGTGTGTGTATTTGGCTGTGGTGGGTTGAAGGTCTAAATAAGAGCTGGGTGACGACGAGGTCGACTCGGGGAGAGGACAGTTTTTGGGGTGGAGGCGGCTGAGCCCACGGTCCATCTCCAGTTTCCTGGTCTGGTCAGTAACCATGCAGAGTCGCTGTGCCCCATAAAGAATGCATTAGCCCTTCTCATGTGCCCCCCCCCCACACCATCTCACCCCACATGCCATGAAGGAAAGGCTTTTATTCAATTATGTTCGATTCCTGTGTTTTTGTTATCATGCGTCATAAAGCTGACTGTAAATGGTAAAACATCATGTGGAATGTTATGCATGTTTGAGACGGGTAATATGAAGCAAACAAAGCATTGCATACAGTTGAACCTTGCACATATCTTGTATACTAAGACAATACATTACACTGGTACTCAACAGCCATCCATCATGAGATATTTATTATTATTAACCTTTATAGGAGCTGAATGGCAGATAGCAGAAGTGTGTTCCCGTGATGAATCTGACCTCTGCTGGTGAGGTCTCATGATTGTTGCACCATCTCACTGTCCGAAGGTAATTCATGTTTACAGCTTTTGTCAGTATTCCAAGATTCTTTTTTCATACAGCCACACCTACTGTAAAAAACACTGTTTGATTTTCATAGTAGCATCAGGAATTACATTGTTGATTATTTAGTGGCTGTGTCCCAGATAAAGCTTTTGGTTTTCTTGCTTTTCTTGCTTTAATCATTGGTAAAAATGTATACTTTTTCATTTTCAGGTTAGATATCTGTTCCAAAAGTTGTGATGCATGAAAAGAATGTTCTCGAATCTTTTTTAAAAAGAATAATGGCCCGTGTTTTACCCAACTTGCCTCACACACATCCTCACTTCCTCCTCCTCCTGTCTCATAATCATGCCTCTAAAGCAGACACAGGCCTATGCACATGTGCGCGCGCACACACACACACACATGCATAAACGCAATGATGTATGTGTGAATAATAAGGTGTTAATTCTGGAGGTGTTGCCAATGTGCTGTCACCCCTCCGACACACTCACAGGCCGACACACAGCTCTTGTTAGACCCTTGCACTCATTTCCTCTTTTTTTTTTTTCTTTTCTTTCCCTCGCTGTCTTTACAATATGTAAGTGATTTGGCCTTTCCTGCCTCAACCTCTGATGGCTTTATACAAGACAATTGCAGCCTGGTCTGACTCATGCACGCACACTCACATACTCACATTCCTTAAAAACAAGTCTCTGTGATATCTGAATGTCTCGCTTTTAGATCAGCGATCCAGATTGTACTGCGTCACTTCTGCTGCAACACACACACCCACACACACACACACACACACACACACACACACACATCACATCACATCTACCCCAACTTGTGAGTACCTGGAGAGTTTTTTTGGAGCCCTAATATGCCCGATGGTGGCGTGTTGGTTACGGGGTGTTGGTTTTCACTTGTGTCAATGTGTGTTTCCTGCTCTTTCAGATACAGATGTCTAGGATTTTGGGGCTTTCTCCTTTCAACACCTTCTCACTCTAGCTGATGACCACAGATAACAGCTCCCTTGGTCTCGTTCCGTCTCCCTCACTCTCCGTCTTTGCGATAATGCTATGTGGATGTTTACCTCGAGATAACTTTATTTTGACTGCTTATGTGCCCCTGTGCCAGTGCTGCTGGTGTGTGTGTGTAGGGGAGGCTGCTGACAGACATGGACAACAGGGCAACAAGAGCACAAAGAGGGGTAACCTGGGGGTAAAAGGGGACTTGTGTGTGTGTGTGTGTCTCTATGGTTGTTTATGGCGGTAATGGGCTGCTCAGACTAGACCTCTTTTGATCCCTCCACGCCACCTCAGTTAGCACCTCTGTATGCTAGGACGTGTTGTGCACAAAGACATCTGCTCTCTGAACTTGATAATGAGACACCTTAGACCTTTGGTCCGAATGGAGCCTGCGCTGTTACACAGACACAAATAGAAATGTCCACATTTTCCACACATGCTTGCATTTCGGGCATCTTGTTGGCGATTTAATCTTTTTAGAACTTTCTTTTCACGGAAAAGTTTACAGGCAACACATATAGCACAGCTATGTTGCCCACACAGCATGGGCTCCGCGTGCGCGCCTTTTGGGTGGATATGTGTGTGCTCCACAGCAATGCATGTTTATGTGCTAACTTGGCAAAGAAGCCTTTGCATTTTATTAGTTTCTGTCTTTGCATCTGTCAGATGTTTGCTACGTTATATTTAGCATTTACATCCCTGCGTCTGAAATTAGTCCTGCCACGCAGGAGCTAATTCTGGGAAATATATGCTAAAATAAGGTCCACATAAAACACATTCTCTGGTTTCCGCTCGCCTGGCTCTCTCTGATCACTCTGCTGTAACCTGCTAATCACAAGCAGCATGGCAGCACGCTGGTCACAGCCCACTATGTTTAGTGTTTACAAGGCTTAAACACGGCCCCATTTAGATATGCTCTGCTCATATAGGCAGAGAGACAACAGATGCAAACACACACACACACACACACACACAGACATACACACTTTTTGTAGTGTATGTATCCATCCATGCTGCCCACATGCACGCAACACACACTAACCACTCGTCTCTGCTGTTGTAATTGGATTTGAGGTAAGACAGTGCATGTCCTCAGACTGCAGCATGAGGTTAACACAGACATCTGTGGCTGGGCACTTACTGTTTGGAATAAATTGGAGTGTAATTTTAGATTTCTGACCATGTAACTTAAAGACCGTCATTCTCCACAAGCTTGGATAATGTGTTTTACAAAGAGCATAATTGGATCTTGATAAGTTGCTGCATCATCAGTTTGAAGAGAAGTGTGTTGTGTTTCTTTTCTTTCCTCCTCGGTTCACGTTCAGAGACGACAAAAGAGATTAAAGGCTGGAACTTGTGGAGGAAGAGTAAGTCGAGGTTTCATAACCATCCATCCATCCATCCATCCATCCATCCATCCATCCATCCATTTTCTTCCGCTTATCCGGGGCCGGGTCGCGGTGGCAGCAGGTTAAGCAGGGTTGTCCAGACGTCCCTCTCCCCGGCAACGCTTTCCAGCTCCTCCTGGGGGACCCCAAGGCGTTCCCAGGCCAGATGAGATATATAATCCCTCCAGCGTGTTCTGGGTCTGCCCCGGGGCCTCCTACCAGTTGGACGTGCCCGGAAAACCTCTAAAGGGAGGCGTCCAGGGGGCATCCTAATCAGATGCCCGAACCACCTCAACTGGCTCCTTTCGATGCGAAGGAGCAGCGACTCTACTCCGAGCTCCCTCTGGATGTCCGAGCTCCTTTCCCTATCTCTACGGGTGAGCCCAGCCACCCTGCGGAGGAAACTCATTTCGGCCGCTTGTATCCGTGATCTCATTCTTTCGGTCACTTCCCAAAGCTCATGACCATAGGTGAGGGTTGGAACGTAGATCGACTGGTAAATCGAGAGCTTTGCCTTCCGGCTCAGCTCCCTCTTCACCACCACGGTCCGGTACAATGCCCGCATTACTGCTGATGCTGCACCGATCCGCCTGTCCATCTCACGCTCCATCTTACCATCACTCGTGAACAAGACCCCGAGATACTTGAACTCCCCCGTCTGGGGCAGTAACTCACCTCCAACCCAAAGGGGGCAGTCCACCATTTTCCGGCTGAGAACCATGGACATGGACTTGGAGGTGCTGACTCTCATCCCAGCCGCTTCACACTCGGCTGCAAACCGCCCCAGTGCATGCTGAAGGTCACAGCCCGATGAAGCCAACAGAACCACATCATCCGCAAAGAGCAGAGATGCTATTCTGAGGCCACCAAACCGGACATTCTCCTCCCCCCGGCTGTGCCTTGAAATCCTGTCCATGAATATCACAAACAGAATTGGTGACAAGGGGCAGCCCTGGCGGAGTCCAACACCCACTTGGAACGTGTTTGACTTTGTGCCGAGAATGCGGACACAGCACTCACTTCGGTTATATAGGGACCGGATGGCTTGCAGCGACCCCAGTACGACCCCCCACAGGTACCCCCCGGGGGACACGGTCGAAAGCCTTCTCCAAGTCGACAAAACACATGTAGACTGGATGGGCAAACTCCCATGAACCCCCAGCAGCCCTGCAAGAGTAAAGAGCTGGTCCACTGTGCCACGGCCAGGACGGAATCCACATTGCTCCTCCTGGATCCGAGGTTCGACAATCGGTCGTAGTCTCCTTTCCAACACCCTGGAATAAACTTTCCCGGGGAGGCTGAGCAGTGTGATACCACGGTAATTGGAGCACACCCTCCGGTCCCCCTTTTTGAAGACGGGAACCACCACCCCGGTCTGCCACTCCACAGGCACTGTCCCCGACCTCCATGCGACACTGAAGAGGCGTGTCAGCCAAGACAGCCCAACAATGTCCAGAGCCTTCAGCATCTCAGGGCGAATCTCATCCACGCCTGGCACCTTGCCACCAAGAAGCTCTTTGACTACCTTGGAGACTTCTGCCAGGGATATGGGTGAGTCTTCCCCCGAGTCAGGGGGGAGGGAGGGAGGGGACAGACTAAGAGCGATTCACAAACCCACGATGAATCGGACCATGCAGAGCTGGAGCACCTCGCCCGGAGGAGGGATACCGGGGGCCCCCCCTGGAGCCAGACCCGGGAGGGGAGCACAATGGCGAGCGTCTGGTGGCCGGGCCTTGACCCATGGGGCCCGGTCGGGCACAGCCCGAAAAATCGACATGGAGCTGCCACCCTGTGGGCCCACCACCTGCAGGGATAGGCATCGGGGTTGGGTGCAGTGTAAGCCGGGCGGCAGGCAAGGGCAGGGACCTGGGCGTGCCGACCTTTGGCGTCGCAGACTGGTATTAGGGACATGGAACGTCAGCTCTCTGGTGGGGAAAGAGCCGGAGCTGGTGCGGGAGGTGGAGTGGTACCAGCTAGACATAGTTGGGCTCACCTCTACGCGTAGCTCAGGATCTGGAACCAAACTCCTGGAGAGGGGCTGGACTCTCTTCTTTTCCGGAGTTGCCCAGGATGAAAGGCGCCGGGCGGGTGTGGGGATACTCACGAGTCCCCGGCTGAGCGCCGCTGTGTTGGAGTTTCCCCGGGGAACGAGAGGGTCGCCTCGATGCGACTGAAAGTTGCTGAGAGGAAGGCTCTGACTGTTGTTTGTGCTTATGCACCAAACAGCAGTTCAGAGTACCCGGCCTTCTTGGAGTTCCTGGGTGGCGTCCTGGAAGGGATACCACCCGGAGACTCCATAGTTCTGCTGGGAGACTTCAACGCCCATGTGGGCAATGATGGTGAAACCTGGAGGGGGGTGATTGGGAGGAATGGCCTCCCCGATCTGAACCCGAGTGGTGCTTTGTTGTTGGACTTCTGTGCTAGCCATGGACTGGCCATAACAAACACCATGTTTGAGCATAGGGTGGTTCATAAGTGTACTTGGTACCAGAACACCTTAGGCCGCAGGTCGATGATCGACTTTGTGGTCGTATCGTCAGATCTGCGGCCGTATGTCTTGGACACTCGGGTGAAGAGAGGGGCAGAGCTGTCAACTGATCACCACTTGGTGGTGAGTTGGATAAGATGGCAGGGACGGCTGCCGGACAGACCTGGCAAACCTAAATGTGTAGTGAGGGTGAACTGGAAACGTCTGGCGGACGGCCCTGTCCGCGAGACCTTCAACTCCCACCTCCAGAAGAACTTCTCGCGCATCCCGGGGGAGGTTGGGGACATGGAAACAGAGTGGGCCATGTTCAAAGCCTCCATTGCTGAGGCGGCCCCTAGGAGCTGTGGTCAGAAGATCGTCGGTGCCTGTCGAGGCGGCAACCTTAGAACCCGCTGGTGGACACCGGTGGTGAAGGAAGCCGTTAAGCTGAAGAAGGAGGCTTGTCGGGCTTGGCTAGCCCAGAGGTCTCCTGAAGCAGCGGACAGGTACCGGGAGGCCAGAAGGACGGCGGTCTCGGTGGTCACCAAAGCAAAAACCCGGGTGTGGGAGGAGTTCGGGGAAGCTATGGAGAAGGACTTTCGGTTAGGTTTCATAACATTTCATTGAATCAGAATCCACTACTGAATCCGTGTATCAAATCTGAACTAATTTCATTAATAATGTAATCTAAATAATTCTGTATAATCTGTAATCACTTTTTGTTTGACTGTGCCATCAGCTGACTAATGTTCACAACCGGTAGCACCAACCTAAAAATGGCATGTTGATTAAATATGTATCTGTCAATGAAATGAAAGATTTAGTCAACAGTCAGTGCTAGCTAAAAATGAGAAGCCTGCTACCTACTGCATCGTTCTTCCCTAGTAAAAAAGACGTGATAGATTCGTTAGCCTGAGATCTTAGTGAATCTGGGTAATTTGCCATCCTGGAATGGGATCCCAACATTAAGGAAGAGTGGGACCTGGAGATTTCTGGAAATTTGTACTTATTCTTTATATGTTCCTGTTGCAATTCTTCTTCAACAGGCACAGCTTCTTCTTTCTCTCCTTTCTTTTCCTCTCCTCTCCTCTTCCCACCTCTCCTCTTCTCTCCTCTCTTCTCCTCTCTTCTTCCCTCCTCTCCTCTCCTCTCCTCTCTTTTCCTCTCCTCTCCTCTCCTCTCTTTTCCTCTCTTCTCTTCTCCTCTCCTCTCCTCTCTCCTCTCTTCTCTTCTCTTCTCTTCCCGCCTCTCCTCTCTTCTCTTCTCTTCTCTTCTCTTCTCTTCTCCTCTCCTCTCCTCTCCTCTCCTCTCCTTGGACCCTGCAGCGTTACAGAGCGTGACGCCTACAACAGTCAAGGGAGTCATAGCCATGCTCCTAGATTAAATACAACTCTCAGAGGGGAGAGCGCTCATTGACACACACACACTGACAGCATGCTAACATCACTCCTACTATCATCAGACAAATGCATAAATTGTACATAGGATTAAATACTGTAGACAAACACACAGTCATGTGCAGAGAAGGATGTCTAGTCAAGCAGAAAGTCACACTCACATGCACATGAAAACACACACATATACAAACCATTTGTATGTGTGTGCCTCTCCTGTTTGTGCTAGTCCACTGGATTTATCTGTTAGCGCTCACAGGCCAGCGTGTGTGGGATCCAAACACATTGGAATTATGGGAGATGAGGTCAAAGGTCAAGGCCAGGAGCACACTACAGTGTGTATTGTGTGCGAGTATCTGTGTGTATTGGAGGACTGATGAAACTGTCTCGTCAGGGAGGGCGCCGTGCACGGATCATCAGGAATGTGATGGAAGGTGTTCACAAGGAATTTAGATTTGCGCTGCGAGAAAACAAATGAGAGGGGAGAAAGAGTGAGGAGGGAGGGGGGAGTGTAAGGCGACCTGGGAACACTTCTGTTCCATAAACTACAGTCTAGGAGCCCTTCAACGCAACGCTTCATCCTCAGTTTCTGGAGCTGAGCAGCGGATGGCTTGTGTAATATCTTTCGTTATAAGAGGTTAAGCCAAAGGAGTGGACTGAACAGTGTGCAGATTCTACTTTGTTCAGTCTGTCCAGCCGGGTAGATAGCTTACGTTAGCTAGCCTTTCAGTTTATGCCCTAACTGTGCTGAAACTGATGTGTGCTCTTTCTGCTTGTTGAAAGGATGACAGCCTTGCAAGTGGTGCAGTTTTTGTTATTCTTGCTGAACTGTATTGCACACATGGACATTACAATTATTGATATTTAAATTCTTATTTAATCTTTTTATATTTGTGCAGGAGAAAAATTGCTTGAGATCTTGAATCGTGCCCAAAAACTTTGAGATTTTAGATTTCAGCCATATTGCTGGATAGCTCTGTTGAAATATAGCCTTTCTTGGTGGATATTGTGCTATGAAAGGACTAGCATAAGTGTTCACATTGCACAGTTGTCAGCTAAAATCGTAACAATAACATCTCCTCTGTACAGCAGCCCTGCTGTTCAACACACAAATGCTGCAAGTGAAAAAGGGTGAATTTTAGGGTTCATAAGAAATCCAGCAGCAATCCACACACAGAAAGAGACATATTTTCATTAGATGCTAAATATACATTGATGACAGGTCAGAGATGTGAAATCATGTGAAAAGATGTATGAAAGGTGGTGGGAACGTGAGCGCGAGAGAGGCCGTAACTCTTTTGATTGAGAAGGGTTAATAGCGCATCACCAGAAGCACCAGGTCATAACCTCTGCTCACACTCCGTTTTATTTCAATTACAGACACAAGGCCTTGTATCTCTACATATGTGTGTGTGTGGACTGAGATGGAGTGTGAATGGTGTTTATTTGGTCATGGGTCTAAACCGGATGGAAAGGTGTGGGTAATAGCAGCTCTGGGAGATGATATCATGAACATACACACGCGTATGCTCACACACATGCATGTGCGACCGTCAGTAGTATGGTCTTACTGGGACAGGAGCTCATGCTACATTGGCGTCCGAATGCCGTGTCCTTTCCCAGCAGCGTCTCCTGCAGCGGGTTGGTCGTGGGAACGGAGCGCGCTCACATGAGGCTGCTGACAGGCCGCGTCTGTGTCTGACACACAGGGTGATCCCATTATTGTTAAAGTACATAATTTGTGTTTAAACTGTGTTTACAGTAAACATGAGATGTTATTTTACTTATACATGTCAAAATATCATATGAAAGATTTATAGCTTTTATTCAAAACAATCCATCCGTTGGAATGGTCGGGGGATCTGAACGTCACCGGAAGGGAAATAGGGAAATGAATAGGGGAAATACTGTTTTGATTTATTCTGATACAATCAGCTTTTAATGCATCCTATTGATTATGTACACAGAATATTCAACTCAGGAGACTGATGCCAATGAACTAAACGAACCACTCTGGACTGACCACTTTTGATCAATGATTGTGTTAAAATTATACAAAATATATATGCAGTGTGTTTTAAAGCATCATTTATTCATTTATATGATTTAAGCATTCATGAAAAATAAATTCATATAAAAAGGTCTCTCAAGACTATTTATTGTCATTTTTACTATTAGATGGTTTAGATGGTTCCTCGTGTTGTCCATTGGAATGAACAGAAAAAAATAACACGTAATAAAATATTTTAATCTTTTTTTGTTATATTGCTAATGATTTATGAGTGCATTTAGAGTAGAAATCCACCATTACAATATTTTTTTGGCGTTTGGAACATAATTGGGTTCTGAAGGGGTACAACGTTAATACAGTCCTCTCTCATATTGTCCTCAATCAAAAGAGGAAAGGTAATCTATGAGATGTTTTTGGTCACCAATGAATTCATATCAAGACAGGTACTATTAGATCTTTTCTTCACCCAATGAGATCAAAATGAGTCTTCTCCAACAGCGCTGGTTACACTGAATGATATGGCGACTACTACAGTATGTTTAAGGTTAGGGTAAGTTTGTGGTAATGGTTGAGGTATGGCCAAGGTTAGGTAACTGAAACACTTTGATCGTGGTAAGGCGTACAGTGAGGGAGGAAAATGATAAGAAGTGTCCATTAGCAGCAACTAAAAACAAGGTCGTACAGTGTATACTAGAATCAAAGCCATGTTAGTGATTGTTCAACATCAGTCTTGTTTCTTATTGCCATTTGGTTCCATTTGGTTTCACATAGTATAATTGATCAAAGCTGTTATCCTGACCTAAGAGTAACCTCTGCTGCCCAGATTATAGATACAGCCCGTATAATATCAGAGCGGTAAATAGTTGTCAGTGCAGTTTAGTATGCCCCGATGCTAACAGAGCTGGCATCACACAGACAGCCACAACTGTAAACAAACACAGGTTGCATACGTTTCTAAACAGAGCAGAACCAGAAACTAACAGTGACCATCACACAGCAACTGGTTACAGATGAAACAGATGAAGCTTTTTTTCTCCCAGCTGATCTCATCAGTCCTCCTGCCTTGGAAAAAAGATCCCGCCTCAGATAGTCTCGCCTCACTGCAGGTGTAAGTGTAAGCTTGGGTGTGAGTGGAGAGAATCCAGAGAGAGGTAAAGAGAAAGACACAGAGAGTGGAGCAAACCAAAGCAGAGTATCAGAGAGAGAGAGATGTGTGAGCAGATTAGGCTTGTCCTTGGCGCCTGTCTCTGGTTCCAGTGAACTGATGTGTCACCCGGATCCTGAGGGCGCTGACAGCAGAGCTGGGGAAAAGGGGTTGTTGATGCTACTTGGAGTTATTTTTTTAATTGATCTGAGAACCTTTGTCTATGTGTTGTCCCTACATGAATAGACAGAGGAAGAAGAAAAACCTGAGTCATAGTGTTCACTTGTTTAACTAGCTAGTTTTTAGTTTGGAACACATTATATCACCTGTCTGTCTGCTGTTTGTTCTGCTATAGACTTAAATAGGGGTTTAACCGTTCGACTCCATGCGGCGTTTGGTACTAGCATCATTACAAACATGTTGTATAGACAAGCATTGGTTCATTTATATGTAAAAGTCCCGCACTCAAGCTTTAATATGTCTGTTGTGGAATGAGGTGCTATATGCAAGCAGGCACATGTGAACAATCCCAAATTGTACTTTTCTTTTTCCAAATGTCTGTTTCTCCTTTTGGTTCGAACCCGATCCCCTCATCACCCATGGCAAACGTGCACATGATTGCACACGTGTAAGGGTGTACATATGTGTGCATCTGTGTGAGAGTGTGTATGCGTTCCTAGGTGACACACACATGGTTTTCCCATAGCTCTTTTACAGCCTTTTGCTGTGTAACTCTGACCAGTATCTAACCATCTGTCCTGCTCTCTGGATGCCTGTAATAACTAGTTACCCCCCCCCTCTGTCCTCTCTGCCCTCCCCCACTTCGGACCTTCTCCCCTGTCCTTGCATCAGTGACCGCCCAAAAAAAAAAAGATGTTGTCAAACTCAAACTTCATTATGATTTTTGATACATGATGACAAGTGATATCTTGAAAGCGTGAAACACTGCAGCAATGAGCCACAGATGTCGCAGGAATTAAAAATAAAGTGAAAGTTCAGACACAAACAATAGAACAGTGTGACATATGGAATGTGATAGTGTGAGATGTTCAATATCAGACAGTGTGTGTGTACAATTTCTTACACACACACACTTTCACAGGCTCACAAGGTCACACACGCTTAAGCGTTTGGAGGCCGTTTATTTCATTTCCTTCACACCTTCACACCTGTGTGGCAGACACTGGCCTTGGTAGATGTGTTTACGCAAACACACACACACACACACACACACACACACACACACACACACACACACACACACACACACACATACATATGCTTTCTATACAGTAATGGATACAAAGACATGCATTCACAGCCACTGAGCTATCAAAACCAGTCAGCCGGGAAAAGTTGCAGCTGCAGGGAGGTACCCATGAGTCTCTGTGAAGAGATAAAGAAGAACACACGCGCACACACACACACACACACACACACTGAAGCTGGTGTTCGGGTGACGTGGTTGGTTTCCTGTGTGTTGCTGTGGAGGCCTGCTCCCTTTGAATAGTTGCAAGTTTAAGCGTGCGTTGATGGTTAACTGTTGTCTTTAGGCTGCATTATGTTTGACATTACACCTAATTCAACCGCCCTGCACCCAAAAACTGCCTGACACAGATAGAAAACACAAATGTGCTTGTGCAAACTCTAAATCACACACACACACACATGCAGGCGCAAAAGAGGTGTGAACAGGATGGGAGTTAGCATATGTCATGTAAATCTATAGATAAACATAGTAACTTAAGCCAACTAAATAAAAAGTCAGAGTATTGGTGCTATTTACTACAGCCTATTAAAAAGCAAGGCTTGGGGAGGTGTTGCTTGGTAACCTTCTAAATAGAGTGTCAGGTTCTGTGCAACTGTTTTGTAGTCGGGTGTCGAGTTGCGTTGTCTTAACCCAACCCAGGATACTTTACATACTGTACTGTGTCTGTGCTTGCGACTGTCTTTACATATGTGTGTGTGTGTGTGTTTGTCCAAAGTGAAGCATCATCAAGTAAGAAGACCAATTTCAAATGAGTATAGCTGAAACTTTACTCAGGGTCTTAGCAGACTTAGCGGATCTTTCTGAACCACATTTGATCAATGACATGTCGCAGGTGTACGGCAACCCTGTGATTTATTAACCTGGATGCTATAAGGTATACCAAGACACCCTGTAATGTATGTTGTTAACTATAAGTTAAGCATGGGAGATGTAAGTATTGGACATGTGTTGGGTCAAATCAAGTATATTATAATTGATCATTATCAGTTATATAAAGCCTGATATCTAATTTATTCTATATTCTATAAACCAGGGGTTTTCAAAGTCTGAGACTGGGGGCCTCCCCTGAGACAAAGCATGGAAAAAGGCGCCATGTCATATTTTTTTACTTCTTTCTCTTTCTCTGAGCCTCCCCTGAACCAGTTTGGAGCCCACCCTAGGGAGGCCCGCCTCCCATTTTGAAAACCGTCATCCTCATTATGTCATCTTCCCCATTGTGCTCGGTTAAAACACTGGAACTGGAACAAAACAAAACAGTTTGTATGACATGTCGTCTGACCACGTCTAATGGCAAAAGTGTTTATAGCTGCTGCTTATGGCTGTTCAGAGTAGCTATAAACACTTTTGAGGGGCGAGACACGATAACCGTTTAAATGCCGATAACGGCGCACACTTTCAGACAATCTTTCCTCCACTGCATTTTTAGTTTTGCGCTTGTTTATACACTCTAAAAGTGACAGAAGTAATTGTGTGAAGAATGAAAAAAGTGAGCTTAAGAAACCACGCCTACATTCTCACATCCGCACACTTTGGCCAATAATGCGTGGAGTGGGTGTGAATGTTGGGTTCGTAAAGTTACAAAAGTTGTCGGACACGGTTCCCCTGTCAGTTACATGATTGGAAAGGTGTAAGTGGAGGGGGTTTCAGACGCAGCTCAACCATCCGACAAGCACTTCACCTGAAGCATATGGACGTCATAACCACAGAGCAGCATGAACAATTCGAACAGGAGCCAGCAGTTTCCATGACAGCATCTACACTTTGAACTAAAATGGAAATTTTCCATTTCTTCTTCTAGATTTCTTCTGCAAAATATTGCAGATGGTCGTAAACTGCATTGATCCTCCTTTTATCCATGCTATAGCAGCTGTCCTAATGCTATCCAAACTTTGCTGTTACAACAGATTTGTACTGACACAGATATTTAAAAACACTTTAGGACACTAATTTAGGCCTGCAGGAAGCAGGAACATAAACTGGATTGCCTTCACTAATTTAATATAGGCCTTAGTGTGTACTATGGAGCTTTTAGATATCGGATCAGACTCAATATAAAATGACTTATCACAACTGGGGTAAAATAAAGAATCAGGACTTCCCTTATAAAATATGAATTTACATATTATTTGATTCATTTTTAAAAGTAAATTATTGGATATTTTTCTACTAATGGGTATACAGTGGAAGCTGATTGGTCACCCCTCTTTTTAAGGGTGCGAGTCTGCGCGTGCATGTGTGTTATGTTAACAGCCTTATTTCCGCAGGTTTCGATGTGGATGTTTTTGTCGGTTTTAAACTGTGGAAATCCAATCTGCTTCCTCTCTGCAAACCCCACAGTCAAAATACACTTGTTTAGGCTTCGCAGGGATTACGCAGGGGTAAGCTAGGGCCAGAGGAATATTAGTGGACGGGCCAAGGTCTGGAAAACTTTTGGTAAAGGGGGTTAAGAAGCAGATTTTAGGCAGATTTTAAGGTGAGGTGGTTTCGGGTATGAAGATGGATTTTGCAGGTGTTGCACAAAAACCTTGTAGCTCAGAAAAACGTGCTCTCCTTTTCAGCCATTTTCTATTTGAAAGGACTAATGAAAACTGAAGGAGGCCCCCACTGAACCCCAACCAAACGAAAGAAAGAAAGAAAGTATAAATATAGCAGGGGCAGGGTGTTGTAGTGTGGGCGAGTAGCTGCTGTTCCAGCCTGAGCAGTGTGCTGTGGGGTTAATTAGGCGTATCAGAGACTAATCCCTCTCCAGGGTCATCTGCTGGGGTCAGGCCTAAAAAGAGAAAGGTCACAGCAACATCCGGCTCAACGCATTAATGATGGGTTCATACTGTAGACCTGCGTGTGTTTGTGTGTGTGTGTGTGTGTGTGTTGGCGGGAGGGGATTGTGCCTGTTATGTGTTAGTACACGTGAGTGTGTTTTGATGACGTTCATTTATGTTATCTTGAAAATAGTAATTTAATCCACAGAGCAGCTTTTAGTGTCGAGCCTCTCTAGAAGCTATTCAGTCGTGCTGTGTGTCGGCAGCCTGGGTGTGTGTGTTTATTTGCTCAGGCCAAGTGGTAGCAGATGGAACAGTGTCGATGATTGGCCTCTGATCACTATTATTGATCAGATCAGTGATTACAGTGAAAAGGCTTTACTGTATTCAGCTGTGCAGAGGCACAAACACACTTGAGGGAACTACTGTAGCCCACAGGGGACATACTGCCCTGTGTGTGTACAGCAGTGTGTGTGACTGCTGAGCAAGGACAGGGATTAACAAGCAAACTCACTCACAATGATGAGTATACATACATACACCACAGAATGACACACATAATCCCATTATCATATTCAGTGAGCAGAAGACAGATGCATGACATTTTCAGCTATCAAGTGTTGAGGGTTCTGAGACGACGGCAAATTTTGAGGAAGCTGTTAAAGTGTGAAAGCAATGTGCGTCCACACTAGTGTAGGATTACAGCAGGAAAATGGCTAAATATCTTCTTTTGTTTTTTTGGTCAGCAAATAATAACATCAATAATTACAGCCAATATCTGGTCAGGATTGGAACAGACTGCCCAGTTACTCTGTTAAGTCTCAGCTGGTTAAACCTCCATTTTGCCTCCTCCTGCGCTCCATGATCACTGTGTTTTAATACAGAACTCACAATGTAATTGTTCTCATTTACATATGCTGCCTTCAAATGGAACTTGTGAGCTCGTGGTTACAACATGGGAAGTGGTGTACACGATATGCTTGGCGTTCAAGGGGTAAGTTGTGAGAACACCGCTGCTAGGCAACGGCAACATGGATGCCAAAAGACTCCCCGTTGTTGACATTCTTCACTTCGTACTTTCTATTTATATCAACATTTAACTAAAACTAACTAAAATTACAATCATATTAACTTATCCACTGAAAAATGAACTTCTGTGGCCTCCGTCATTTCTGAAAACGTCAGCAAACACATTACAACTTGTGAACTTACAAGGTTATGAATACCACAAGAGGGGGGTGATCATATGGACTCTTCTTGTAAACACAACCCCGTTTGAAGGCACAAATCCCCCACATACTATAGCCCCTTCAAAAGCTCAGTTTGTGAAGTGGAGGACTGTAGAGTGATAAAAGTAGCTGGTTCGGATCTGGCTTGGTGAAGGTGACAGTTTGACTCTTCCTGAATCCAATGCTGTGTCTCAAATCGTGTACTTCCGTACTTACACTTAATATTTTGAGTGCATATGTGCGTTCACACTGACAAGTATGGCAAAATGCAGTGTACTATGAGTACCCAGATGATGTACTCATAACGGTCAGAAAGTTGAGTGTGGAACGCTGCACACTTCTCACCCTCAATGGTCGCCATCTTGGCTACATAGCGGAAGGACCACCAACGTATGAAAATGGCGGCAGCAGTTGCGATTGTTACGGCTAAAAATAAAAGTACGTTTTTCATTCATTTTTAGTATAATTGAATTGAAGTCAAGTGAGCAAACAAGCTGGCAGATATTTTGGTGTGCGGCAATCGCGGTAAAATGTTGGTGATAATGCTCCGCCTGGTTGCAATCCGCCATTAAAAAGAAGAAGAACATGCGGTAAAAGGTTGCGATCGTCATTTCTGGTAAGTGCACAACAGCAGTATTCGATTTGAGACAACACTACCCTGTCAAAATTAACACACTACTCAAGTCAGTACATAGTGTACACAGTATACTGCATGTAAGGCTACTAACGGAAGTACACGATTTGAGACACAGCGCAAGTTTCTGTCATGATCCCTAGGACTCTGTGTGTTTCTTGTCTTGTTGTTTCCTGTGTTATTTTGAAATCACGGTTCTTGTGTTCTTGTGTGCCTTTATTTCCTGTCTTTGTTCTTTTCCCTCCAGTTTTGATTGTTACCCACCTGTGTCTGCTTCCCTCGTTGTCTCCTCCCCTATATATACCGGTCCTCTCCCTTTGTTCTCTGTCAGGTCATTGATGTTGTTGGTTGTCTCTTCGTGTCGTGTCGTGTTCCTGGTGTTTCCCTGCCTATCAGTTCCTGAGTTTTGTAAGTTTATTTTGTATTTAATAAATCTTTGAATTGCTTCAGCCCCCCGCCTGTCTGCACTTGGGTCCTCTCCCTGCTGCCTCGATGGCATATCGTGACAGAATGACCCGACCCCATTTGGACCCAGCAGACAGCCACCCTCGCCCGGCCCGTCCAGCCTCTGATCTTGTTCCCGAGTCGGTGGTCCGTCTGACTCTGGCTCCCTGGACCCGGTTGGCGAACCGACCGACATCAGTTCCTGTTCCCGAGTTGGTGGTCCAGCCAACTCCGGATCCAGTTCCTGAGTCGGCGGTCCTGCCAACTCCGGATCCAGTTTCTGAGTCGGTGGTCCGGCCGACTCCTGCTCCCCGGACCCGGTTGGCGAACCGACCGACATCAGTTCCTGTTCCCGAGTCAGTGGTTCAGCCAACGCCTGGTCCAGTTCCAGCCTCCTGTTCCTGTGCCCGTCCAGCTGCCGCTGCAGCCTCCTGTTCCTGTGCCCGTCCAGCTGCCGCCGCAGCCTCCAGTGCCTGTTCTGGTCCAGCTGCAGCCGCAGTCTCCAGTGCCTGTTCCTGACCAGCTGCAGCCACAGTCTCCAGTTCCTGACCAGCTGCAGCCTCCTGTTCCTGTTCCAGTCCAGCTGCAGCTTCCTGTTCCAGTCCAGCTGCAGCCTCCTGTTCCTGTCCAGCTGCAGCCACAGCCTTCGCCCGTTCCCATCCAGCTGCAGCCTCCAGTGCCAGTTCCTGCCGAGCGGCTCCTTCGTCGTCGCCAGCATCCTGCCCGTCCTCCAGAGCGGCTCCTTCGTCGTTGCCGGCATCCTGCCCGTCCTCCAGAGCGGCTCCTTCGTTGTCGCCGGCATCCTGCCCGTCCTCCAGAGCGGCTCCCCACGTCTGGTCGTCCTCCAGGCCGTCCGCCTGAAGGTTCCTGTTCGGCCTCTGCCCTGCCTCCAGGCCGTCCGCTTGAGGGGTCCTGTCCGGTCTCTGCCCTGCCTCCAGGCCATCCGCCTGAGGGGTCCTGTCCAGCCCCAGGTCTGGTTTTTCTGGACAGAGGTTAAAACAACAGGTTAAAAATCTTTTTTATCGCGCAGCGGACTGAATCTTTATTCATCCAGATGTTTAGTAGAGCCTTTAAGGATTCTGAAAATACCATCAGAACACTTTTTCAAACATCACTGCCATCGGTGTGTGAGTGAGTGTGTGAATGAGAGGCAAATTGTAATAAATTGGGCCTTGGATAAAAGCGCTATATAAACGAAGTCCTGTTAAAAAGCAATTTAATCTCAGGTCATAAATGCCACAACTGCCACACTGCTCACACACAGACCAACACACACACACACACACACACACACACACACACACACACACACACACACACACACACACACACACACACACCTGTACATAAATCAATAATTCAAAAACAAATACAAATACCCCTCTTGAGACCTGGAAAGGCTTTTGTAATGGTGACATCTCCTTGCTTCCTTCTCTGAACGTCTTGTGTATGTTTGTCTATTTTTGCGGACATGTGACAGTCCTGGTTCTGTCTCTGCAAGACCATGACTCCAATATTGTGTTACATCTGCTTTTCATCACCTTCAGATATGCCTCCACAACAGAAAAGGCTCTATTTTTAGTTTTTATGACCCTTCTCATTACTTGTGTCAGCAGCAGGATGGCCTTTGTCAAAACTGTCCTGTGTCAAGGGGACTGACTTCAAAAATTAAAGGCTAAATACAGAGTTTGTCACTGTAGCAAATGTAACTTTTAGTCATAGTAGAAATAGCACAGGTGTTAATTATTACATACACATTACACTCACTAGTATTTCTGGCACTGTTACATCTCAGTGAAATGTAGTCATAATTAGTGTTATTGATTACCCGTGTGTTCGACAAGCACAAATGCCCACTGTAATAAAGTGTAAAGATTCTGCAGTTTATACTTTAAAAACTTTTGCAGAAACTTGCTTGCTTGGCTATTGGTCTGCTAACTATGACCTATGAACTATGTCATTTCAAATCCAGCCATTTGTTATCGACACGTCAACCGACTTCTCTTTGGTTTGAGGGGAGGAGAGATAGAAACTAAAGTGAAGTCAGCTTTTGAAGATGGATTGTGATTGTTTGGAAACACTGCACCCTCTCTGAGTATTTGTGTAATAAATTAGGGGGGCAATAAGGAGTGGATGATGTGATTTAAGGTATGACGAAATGTAGAAGGAACAGCGCCAAATGGAAGGTTGTGATTAAAGAACTGGATATGGCCAATTTTCTTTAGGCAATGGCCGTGTTGTGATTAAACGATGTCTGTTTTGAATTTTAGTACTAAAATATTTCATCTTTTAAAATGAACCTTTATGATTTTCTCTAAATTAGAATCCAGTTTTGTTTCCAACATAAAGCAGAAGCTGTATGAATGTTTTATTCCTAGTAAAACATTCTAACTTTGTTTTGAAAAATCATTTATAATTTATTGATATCATAATTATTATTATCAGATGATTGGTAATTTGCTAGAAACGACATCGACGACGGGATCTGTGCTGTGATTGGTTGCAGGGAGACCCAGCTGCGTGTGGTTGGATGGGAGCCAGCGTGATTGACAGCTCTACCTGGGTGGTAGGAGGCAGTGACAGCTCTGTCGCTGTGGAAACAAACACAGCGAGCCGGCCAGCCAATCAGAGTTGAGTGAGAGCCCCGGGGGTTCATCTAACACATGCTGAAGATTTCCTCAAGCCCAAAACACACATAAACACACACACACACACACACACACACACACACACACACACACACACTATGTGCTATATTTTTTGTTGGATATATGGGTGTGTATGCATTAACGTTTATTTGTGCGCATGTGCGTATGCATGTGTGTGTTAATGTGTGTTGAGTTAATGTGTGCGTTCTCCCCGTGTGGTATGGTCCTCTGTCGACACTGTCTCTGGGTCGTTGACGTAGTTGTCATGGGAGAGTGCTCTCTGGACCTGTGCACACACATACGCTCACACACACACACACACACACACACACGCATGCACGCACGCACACACCAGGGGACAGGGGTCAGCTTGTATTAAAAGACCAAATAAACGAAGCTTTCCACACCACCAACCCACCGCAGACAAGACAAGCAGACAGGAATCGAGAACGCGATGGGAGGAAATGTGTGTGTGAGTGGAGGTGGGGGGGCTGTAGAAGGAAATATCTTTCATTTCTTGGAGCAGCAGGTTGGATCAGTGCGTAGGGAGAATGTTCCTTACCTGGAGGACATGCCGGCAACCACACCTGCACTGGTGAAGGGCCCTTGGAGCATCATTCTGCAGTTTACCTGACCTTTGACCTTACTGTAGGGACAGTAGTTTACCACAGTAATCTCATTCGTCAAAGCAAACAGAAAGATGCTGTTATATCGAGTGTCATCAGGCCGCCTGCCATGCCTTTTGGCTGTAGTGCTGTGCCACTATTCACTCAGCTGTCCCACTTGTCTGATTACTCTCTTTAAAAGGCCTGACCTTGGAGCTGATGTGTGTTTTTTTTGAGTGAGCGTGTGTGTGTCTGTATGCACACTTCAAGTATGTGATCAAGCGGTCTATCCCTCTGTGCGTTTTGGGAACGTGGAACAATCACAAAACAGGATCATACAAGTGTGTAATACACCTTGTACAGTATATAGATGTGTTTTTCTCGTATTTAAATGGTTTCACCTACCCCAGTCAGCCATCTTGTTCTCTCCCTGTCTCTTTTTCTGTCACTCTCTTTCTCCTTTTTCTCTGTCTATTTATCTTTCCTTCCTCTTTCACTTCACTTGCTTTATCACATCTCCTTTCAGCTCCTCTGTCTTTCCTCCTTTCTCTGTTTATTTCCTTCTTCCTCCCTCTTTCTCTCTGTTTATGTCTCCTTCTCCCCTGTCCGTCCTTTTTTCTCTGTCCTTCTTTCTCTCCGTCTCTTTCTCTCCCTCTCCGGCCGTCATAAATCGCTCCCTTGTTGGCTGTTGAAGTGTGAGGAATGGCAGATCTGATGGTTTCTCACAGCTGTTGCAGGCTTTCCCAGGTTCACCTCACCGCACTGCCCTCTGTGGTCCTGGCTTTCAGACCTGCAGGCAAAATATACAAAACATGAATAGGGTTTTAAATATTTGAACTGCTTTGATGTGTGCTTGATTTATCTCGCTGAATAGAACAACAAGTGAACACATCTCATGTAATAATACGATAAATCAGGTCCTCTTTTTTAAGCAATCAAAACACATGTTGCTTCATCTGGGTTTGCTGGATTTCTAAAACTTTTATAATTCTAAATTAAAGGTGTACTGACATCTTCCCCCTCCTTGATCACAGTGTTATTGTTTACATTGCACAGTAAAGCAAGATTTGCCAGTATAGTGAGATAAGCAAAAGTACTGCATGGTTTAATGTCTTAACACATATAATTGTGCGTCTTGTGCCACCTTCTTAAGACAGCAGTGTAATCATTTTTACATTTAAAGATAGATGCACACTTTTTCCAAGTCTGTCTTAAAACAATGCTCACATGCTTAAATGTACAGTCAAACCGTTTTTGTTTTCCATAGCTGCTGCTCCTGTCCATACCGTGAAGAGATCCTAGTACGGTTGGTGTTAGTTAGACTTTTTGGTGCAAATATCCCTCTTTGTGTTGCTATCCCTTCACTGCAGCCGAGCAAGGAAACTCTACAGTTATACTAAAAAAAACTATAACTTTGGAAGATTTCTAAGTCAGACTGCTGAAGCCTCATGTTAGCTTTGGCTAAAGTTTTGAACACATTATTCCATAAAACAAGGACTGTGAATTTTGTCCTCCATCTCTTGGAATTGTGTTAGAAAGGGATCTTTTCACAGCCAGTATGAACAGGAGGAATGACTATAGCGACTAATAACTGTTTTAATGTAGGCCATGGACATGTGAGTACTGTTTTAAGACAGACTTTGAAAAATGTGAACTGGTACATTTCTATAATTGCATGTAACAAATGATAAAACTGATGAGACAAATTCTTAGGGGGCCTACACAATGCTTAGACCACTGCTAGTAGGGTTACTAAAGTCTGACTGAGTCTCTATAGTAAGGAGAAGAAAACTACTCTATAGAGAACAGTTATGTGTAAACATAAATCAACATGGAATTGTTCCTTATGGGAGATATGAGTGTGAATGCCAAAAACCACTTCCTCATACAGTCATTTGGAGCCAGCAGTGTGAATAAGGCTGCAGGTGTGTGGAGTCTATAAATGGAAATAATATTTATACCTACACATACTGTATGTACTGTAGCTGTATTTATCCTGACTTTGACTCAGAGCATATTCCTCAAAGTTGCTGTTTTATTCATGAGCTCTGCCTCACTGGCATTATTAGCATAATGGTATGATGCTAGCTGGTAAACATGGCCGGTGTCAATCTGTAAATATTGACTCACTGAATCCCTGTTGCACCTTGTGCCTGGGAGAGTGTCAGCACAGTCTCACAGCACATTGCCAAATATCCTCTCGCCATTCCCCACCTCTCAGCAGATGTCCTACCCCCACTGACACACACACACATACACACACGCACCACCCCTTCCAGGCCAGGTCTCAGTATGGCCACACCACGTACACAGTGTGATCTAAGCCCCAGCATGTGACCCAAACAGCACCGCCGGTGATACAGCGTGTGCTAGTCAAACAACCTTTCTGTTCCAAACTTTTAGGACATTGATTATAAGAGAAGAATCACTTAAACGAAAAGAAGCCAAATATTAGTGTGTATGAAAGTGTGTGTGTGTGTGTGAGAGAGAGAGAGAGAGTGTCTCTCACCTTGGCCTGTTCAGCAGTTTTCATGTGACTGTCTCTCAAGCAGCAAGACAGCGACAGAAGAGAGAGAGGATCAGATCATTATTATCACCTACAGGGATAAACAACTTGCAACCTCTCTCTTTCTCACCCCATCCTTCTTCCCCACTCCCTCCTTCCGCACTTTCACTCCCTCTGTGCTCCCTCACCCTGCCTCCTCCGTATGCCCTCCTCTCATCTTTCCCTGTGACTCCCTCCTCTTGCTCCTCTATCCCTCGTCGCCCCCATTGAGTGAATAGTGATCATGTCTGGCATTTCATCGGCTCTTTGCACTTCTCTCCTCTATTAAGATTGATGGGCTGCTTCGCTATAAATGAGCATGCTAAGACTTGGACAGGGCCATGGTCAGGCAAGGGCTACATCCACATACATATGGACACTCACACGCACCTTCCCTATTAGTAGCAGCATGTCAGAGCTGGGGCACAGGAAGGGGCACTATTTTTGTTACATGGAAGCAAACACACACAGAAGATATACACATACAAACACAGCCACACACACGCAGGCATGACCCTGTCAGTTACCTCCAGCAGCGTCTGCTGTGGATCAGTAGCCAGCACATTGCTGACCAGTAGGTCTTACATCTTGCACGCAAATCAAAGACAACATTTCAGCAACAAAACGTTAGGTTGCTGGTCTTGCAAAAACACTCAAACTGGTATTTTTAATTTCATGCTGTGAATGTGTTATTGGAGAGAGAATATCTGCCATTTTGAATGTTGTGATGTTGCTAAATTGCAGCAAAAACACAATGTTAACCTCAACTGTGTGCAAGAGGATTTAATCCCACAATTACACACGTGTGCAATAGGTTTGCAATGGGCTTTAAAGGGAAAATCCATAAAAAATCAAGACTTGAATTGATGACCATCATACTACCCTTATGCACACATGCAGCTGGTCCATTGAATTAGTGACTGGCTCTGTGGGCACATAGATTCTTTGTTTAAATTTTATTTGAATGAAGGGCTTCTGAATAAAGAGCCAAAGTCCCAGTCTAGACCTCCTGTCTAGCCTGTCTAAAGTGAAACATTTTCCTTGAACCCTCCATGATTCATTTTTTAGCATTCAAAAAACTCCTGCTCCCATGGAGTTTTAACTCATTGTAACTGCTGGTTTCTTACTCACACCTCAAATGTCATCTTTCTAACTTTTTAGCTGTAATCTCTGTTTTTAAATATCTGCATGTGGTGTGTTAGGTATGTTAGGGTGAGGCAACTAAAACACTTGGTTTAAGATAGGGAAAGATCATGGTGACAGGTGATAAAAAGATTAACATTAATTTCAGGTCTGTAGCAGGACACAAACTCTGGTCTGGGCCCATCCACCACCCCCACACCCTTACCTTGCTCTGCTACATATAGTGTACACTGCTTCCTGTAGTGGCACTGAATGTTGCCATTGGACGTAAATTGTCACATGCAGAATCATCCAGTTTGGATGTAAATCCAGGGTATTCTGGGCTGAGGGCCTGGTGGGGAAACAGGGAATGTTAAGAACCACTAAAACAGGAATATTAAATAAAGATATTACATTGTGTGTGTTTTTTTATTTTTATTTACTATCCCTGTCTAGAGAAATTGATTGAACTTCATAACATACCACTGAAGAAGCTTCTGTTCCAGGGCTGGACTTTTAGTAATTTGCATTCATACTATTCTATTATTCAGGGTTTATTTAGCAGCTCCGGGATTTGTCTTTTAATGACATAATCATTCTGTTTAATGTCACAATGGCTCAATTTCACACTTTAAATCCTTATAGAACAGTTCAGTGTTAACATACTATTTGTGCATTCTAGTTTGGGTGTTTTCTCTCTTTTCTTTGGTGCTCCTTTTTAGTGGGTGCATAGGTCAACTGTAAATTAAAGTTCCCCAAAAAGTCCTCAGCCCTTAAAACTGTCCACCTAAGGCAGCTGTGAATAACTGTCCTGCATTTGGCTGTGTCAGCCAGAGGGCTCATAAGGGACGCAGCCACAGATCACATGGTTAAAGAACTGAGAGACATTTACAAGACATCACAGAGCCTGTCCTTTCATTTTGGCTCGACACTCAGTCTATCGGACCTTCTCAGTGTCTCACATAAGCACGCAGTGTTATATACTAACTGTGAAGTGTACATGAGTGTGTGTTTCTGTGTGTCAGCATATCACTGCAGAACTGGAGAGAGAGTCGTTGGAGGTGCTCATGTCCTTTTTCTTGACATGGAAAGATTACAGGAAAATATTGTGTCATAATTATTTCTCAACAACCCCCTCATAGATCAGAGTTCATGGGGTGTCTAATGGGGGGGGTACTGAGAAACACGCCCTGCGGAGCTGACCATAATTCAACTTAGCGGGGGGAGGTTTGATGACAAAGATTTACCGGCTGCAAAGGACACCCTGAGCCTCGGATTCTTGCAACTGTCATCAAATACCCGCTAGGCCATTAACAGGTCACGCAGGCGTAGCTGAGCTGAGCCTGCAACATCATCAGGACAGCCACCCTCCTCTTGTCACCAGCTGAAGCCCTTCAGAGCACAGGTGCCCTTCCTGGAACAGCAGCAGGGGCATGAGAGCCTCTTTGCTCCAATATCCAGTCCTGTCCTCTCTCCTCCATAAATCTTTGGCTCCTTAAATTGAGAAACACTGCAACATGCAAGCTCCATATGACCCCTTGATTTAATCCTGAATTCTCATTGGACATCTTTCACTGAAATCCGACTGGCTCAAGTGTTGACATTACAAATTTCCAGTTTGGGAAACTTTTGAGAGTCCTTCAGGCTTTTCCTTTATTTCAAGATAAGTTCGTCTAAACCGCCATTTGTAATTCTAATATGCAGCTCATCAGATACAAACAGCCTCTGACAGTTACGAATTTCTGCGCCAAACCTTATTCTGTGCTCCAGGGAACTTTCCTGTCACTGCCCAACATGACCTCACCTGTGGACTCCCCAGTTCATATGCTTGGTCACGTACAGCAGGCCGCAACTCCCCTCTGAGCATGCTCAACCACGTGGTCACGTCGTCGGCGCGTATGGTAATGCACACTTCAATCACACAGGACGCTAAAACCACATAACTGGCCTCTATGCAAATGCTAACTTCTGTGTTGAGTGCTCGGGGTAGCCAATTCCCTGAGGGAAGAAAGGCAGCGGGTGTAGAGGAAAGATATGGTAAATAGGTTCATTCCACTCTCGCCAGGACTCACTGTTTGAGGATGCCAGAGACCATCATACTGCTCATGGGAAACATTTTAAGGCAATGCCAATGAACAGCTTTCCCAACTTACCATTCTTTCTTATGCTTTCATTGCTTATTGCTCATATTGAATGTAATAAACACTAATTTAATCCAATTTGTTAAAAGATACCTCTGATGAAAACACTATTTTCTATCCCCATAGGGTGGTGCAGGAATGAGTCCTTAAACCCGGAAATGAGTTAACATTTTTGCACTTCCAGTTTGCTTGAATGGGTTTTTGGTTAGATGCCTGAAATAAGGTCTGTGGTTATCACAAGCTTAAGAGATTTTCACGTTTTGTTCTACGACATAAAATACATCAGTAAATACCCCACTTGTGGATTTTGAAGCTTTTACATGTCTTAATAAAGGCGATTGCTAACAAGTGGCTAAGTGAGACTACAGAGGTTGTCGGGGACATTAAACGTCATCACGGCAAACACGGAAACTCACTTGTCTGCCTTTACAGCCTCGTTGTGTTTATACTGGCACTCTTGCAAACTTTCCAAAAGGCTTTTGTAGAAGAGGTAAGCGCGTGAAATCAAATTACAAGTTGGAAGCTTAGTGGTGGTGACGCTGAAGTCATGCGACCGTGCAGTTCGTTTATAGCCTAATGTTAGCTTTTTACTTCTGCAGATTGCATTTATGCTTCAGAAATCATAAATGTGGTGTGCATTTGTGACGATTATCTTGCTGAACAAAACATGTAAGAATCATAAACTTTTCTTTGCCACAGAGCTTTTCTGCAATAATCCAAAATCCAAAATTCCATTGACTTTTTGTCGAGGGAACCAGGGCGATGCTTACTTTCAGGTTGGACTGCAAAAATACGTCATCCCTGCAGCACTCTATTGACTCAAAAAGTCTCCCATGCACACTATGATCATTTTAAAGAGGGCTGCACTTGTGTTGGTGCTGGTTAGTTGAGTTCATGTGCCAAACTGTAACACTGTTTGTGTAAACACTGTGACAAGTGCTTATAGTTCCTTGTAGCATTCATCACCAAGCCACTATAATATATATATATATATACTATATACTGTATATATACAGTATACTATATACTAGTGGAAAATGGAGGACTTCATATTTTATCAGTGCAAGCAGGCAAAGCGTGTGTGTGTGTGTGTGTGTGTGTGTGTGTGTGTGTGTGTGTGTGTGTGTGTGTGCATGTACAGTTGTGTAGCTTTGTAGAATCATTGTATTTTGCAGTCCTAGCTCAATGAATGCTAATGACTGGTTGACCACCATCATGCTTAGTGTTGTTATGACAACACACAGTTATAATCTATAAGTCTAAAGAACCAGCAGATCTAGAATATTCTCTTTTGTTTGCTGTCTCTCATTCACGCTTCACTTTTATAGTGCATGTCTATATTAGTATGCCTGAGCTGGCATGAATACATACCCACACATGCAAACACACTCTAAAATGAAGACTGATGTGTCTCGGCTTTGATTTGATGCCTCAGAGCTTTGGGGATATTCAGTGTCATGATGAGATGCTTTGGCAGCACTGCAAAGTGTGTATTTATGTGCGGCTAATGTTAACAGTAAATCAAAGTAGTCTACTTTGGGTAATAATAGATATTACAAGTAAAGATGATACATTAAACATAGTGATTTATATTTCTGTGAAATTTGTTGTGATGACACATTAAAATACCAGATGAAAAACAAAAAGGCTTTTGGGGTTACAAGCTAAATCCAGCTTTCTTCTCTGAACACGTTCCCTCTCTACCAGCCAGCATATTGTCAACTCATTTTCAAGTATTATTTTCATCAATATTATGTCTTTTATTTTTTATTATATAGTTTATATATATTATTTTTACATTGTGTGTGGAAACACAAACTGTAGCTCAATCAATGCAAATCAATTTAAACTTGATGAAGTTTATTTGCTTTAGCAATCTCCAGTACATCTCCTGGCAACATTTAGTTCCAATGCAAGAAGACGTTTGATGTTCATTTAGTGCAGACTTCAACATTGGAGGCCCGCACAGTGCTGACTTTTTCAGTAACATGATGAAGATCTTTATCTAGACCAACTGCTTATGTCAATGATTTCTCTAACCCTAACCAAGTTATGCGAAAAAATTGCATATAAACATAATTCTTGGGAAAATTGGTTGGAGTAACGGCACTCGTTGCATGTCTGATATAATTTATTTTTGTTGCTTCGCTAGGGTGGGGCCTAAAGTTGGTGACATTGGTTGTTGTTTTGTCTGTCTGTCTAACACTTTGGTCTACAGAAAGACCATAATATTTGGTATGGATATTCGTGGTCACCAGTGGATGATTCCTACTAATTGCATTTTTTAGTTCTCCTTCCTTTTAATTTTTAGATTTCCCCTAGTGTCACTCTCTGGCTACGTTGACAACTTTGTGCACAAGATACAGGATGTCATTGCTGGGTTGGCATGAAATGTGTTGAGAATGTTCCTTGTCCCCAGAGGATGAAACCTACTGACTGTGGTGACCTCCTGACGTTTTCTCTATTGTCACCTTCATGCCAGGGTTTCTACCTGTACATTATTATCTGTGTAGCAATGCCAGTTTGGATGAGAAACATTACATGGAGATCATCTCGTCCCTTTGCCTTTGTTGTATTTCAGGCACATTTTATTTCTGAATCAAGTGTGGATGTCTTCCTGTTGGGGATTTCCAAAAACCTACTGATAAATGGGCATGCTTGCTTCAACTCCATACCAATCTTGAACACACACACACACATACTGCTCCTGCTGTCTCCCTGTCCCTCCTTCCTCCTCTGTCCTCCTCCTCTGTCCTCCTCCTCCAGGGGGATAGCGTGACAGATCTGTCACGTCGGCACCTGGTCTTACACAAGTGTTAATGTCCCCACCTCGGCCGAGAATCACTAGACCACTGACACCAAGCAGAAGTGTGTCTGTGTGTGTGTCTGAGACGTTCTGCAGCTTTAAATTAATTTTATCTCCCCAAATCAGAACTCCTAGAAACGTTTGCAAAGGTATCGACAGGGTGAAGGAGATTTAGATAGCATTGTGTATAAATGTGCATATTTCTGTCGATGTTTGCCGTGTGTGTGTGTTTCTGTGTGTGTGTGTGGTTGGGATGCACCAGGCAGGGGTCCCGTCCGCTGTCACTCAGAAACAACAAGCCAATCATTCCTGGGTGCTAAAATAAGCTCTCCTCCCCCCTTCCGTCCTCTCTCCCCTCCTCTCCCCCCTCACATATGCTCCTCTCGTCAGCACCTCTCACCTTCAGAGTGACAGGAGACAACTGAGGTGGACGGGTGGGGGGGTGACAGAGGAGCTGAGGAGGAAATGGGTGACAGCAGCAGAGAGTCAGCAACATTTTGGGATGAATACTTGGGAAAGGTGAAAAATCAGGTTGAGTAAATCAGTTAAGATCTGCACAACTAAATCAACAGATCGACTTTCCACATTATCATACATGGAGGGGTACTTTAAGAACAAGTGCCACAGTTGTGACCTATCAGACAATTTTAAATTCAGAGTCCCTGCTTAATCATTTGCATCTCAAAAGCTTGAGATTGAGAGCTAGCTACAGTATCAGAATCTAGCCTACTGTAACCAGTTGTTGGTTCCAAGATTGCTAATCTTATTTGATTGGTTCAAGCTCATTTGTACTGAGATAATGGGATCTGTAGGCTCACAAATACAGTAAATGCACGTATTCTAGTTCCCAGTGCAGTGCAAGATCAAAATGGCCACCATGAGAGTTCAGTCTGTGCAGACAAGGAGAGTGTTTTCAAGAGTTTGAGTTCATTCTCGGACCTATCTGCCATTCCAGTTGTAGTTTTTAATTGTCTTTTTAGTCATGATATAAAGATAAAATACGGTATAGTTTTGGGTAGCTGCTAAAGTTTATGTTGTCTTCTGTTTCAAATAATTCTTTTTGTATCCTAACTAACCTAATCTTTAGTACTTGCTATTACAAGTGATGTAGCTATTAAAAGTGTGTAGCACTCGTCTTGTTTTCCTTTCCAAAATTTATTTTGGGTACGAGGCACAGAAGAAATGTGTGTTTTGTCTTGGTTTCTTGGAGTCTTTAGTTGGTGTGCTTGTTCAGGTGTTAAAATGGGTTAAAATGACAAAGCTTCAGTGACAGCAAACAGCTTTCTGAAAAATCTTGGCTTATGCTTTCAGCAGAGTATGATGACTTTTGGGAGGGGGGGGGTCAATTCTCAGGGATCTACATGAACTTTGAGACTGCGAGGTCACACACTCGCTGACAACTCAACCACCTGTTGCCACGCACACACAAATGTGCACACACATATCCGCACCCTCACACCCACATCCACATTCACTGCACACCCTGCCTCATGTGACTAGTCAATTCAGCAGAGTTGTAGTTTAGCGTGGCCATTACACATTAAAGACGATGTGTTATTTACTTGTGCGTGTGTGTGTGTGCCTGAGAGTTCTTTCTCTCTGTGTCGTGTGGTATTTTCCATTTCTCTGGCATCCAAAGCCTGTGGAACAACCCTAGTCTTTTACTGCTTTATCACACACACACACACACACACACACACACACAATACCACTAGCATACACATGATTGAGAATACATAAGCATACGGTCCTCTATTCTTTTGGATATATTATATTGTAAGCATTGTAATTGCTTTTGTTTAAAAAATGTGGAAAGAAAACGCTCACACACATGTATGTTCACAATTGCCTTAATAAACAATACAAAATCAGTTAAATTAGTAAGATATTGATTACATATTAACATTGTGACATGAATAGATATATTTTATTTGGCTCAAAAAGGTCACAGAACATGTTAATGTCCTTGGCCAAAGGGCGTGCTGATATAGCGTGTGTTTGCAAAGAAAAGCTTTTTCGGTCAAGTTTAGGGTTGGCTGTTGCATACCTGACCCAGTCTAAAGAGCAGAAGCAGGTGCATTGGGGTTTTTAAGTGCGAAGGGTCACACAGCTCTTTATATACACATCTCTCCTCCCGCCCGTCTGCCTTCCCGCCCACCTTCCCGCCGCTATATACAGAGTCATCATGTGCAGTTACATCTGTGTCGCACAAGGAAAGATGTACTTCAACCTGACATCCAAACAGCTGCATCAAGCAAACGTCTGTCAAACCAGACGTAGAATATGTAGATCAGTCCGTCATCCATCATTCTCCCACAGCTTTAATCTCATCAGTCCGTAACTGTCACTGGGATATCTCCCATGGCTCTCATCATGGCCATGATGTCATCATGTGAATATGTGACAGGCTCCTGGTGGTGTGTGTAAAAGTTTTTTTAAAAAGTGGTGAAAAGGCCCTGTCTGTAGTGCATATTACTAGATGGACTTTAGCTACATGTTTGTTATTCCAAAGGCTTAATGGAGAACACTGCCAGGCATGTCATGACAAAGAATTTAACTGACAAAAGGAATTTAGTCAATATATCCCATAAAAACAAGTTTAAAAGTAGTGTTCAGTAACTCCATCCAAAGAAGGCAAGATCAAGGAGGCATTGTAGAATGCTGTGTGAGTATAATAGTTACTGCTTCAGGGCCTCCTGTCAGGGGTTGAAGTGCTTGCTTTGAGTGCCTGGGCCAGCCCAGTTTCTGCCCAATCCATATTCAGTTCCAGTTCAGTCACTGGGTTTCATCGTTTGGACTCCTTATCCAAAAGCCGCAGGAAGTTTCTCCCTTCAGTGACCACTGCCCATGCATGTCCTAGAGAACATACTTGAAAGATAAGGACTTGGTAAAAATATTTCCTTCAGTTAAAGAAGCTTTGTCAAGCTCTTTATGCTCACAAACGCTTGATCTGTCACTCCTCTGTTTGTTCACAATTCAGCCTGATGCTTGTTCAGCACATGGATGATTAATTCATAGAACGTTCTGAACCAAAAGCAACTTACACCCATTCCAGGGTCTCATTTTGTTTTCATGACAACCCTAGATGTCCAGAGTCAAATTCAGCCCATGTGGGCAGTGACCTGCGAGGCCCCACCTCCTGGCTGGCTACCTGCCAGTCCTAAAGTCCGAGAGTCAAACAAGAAGCCCTGCTGTCCTCCACTGAGCACGCCCAGACTGTCCGTTAGAGTCCCACTGGGAGACGAGCCAAGGAAGGGACTCTGATGATTGGCAGTGACAGCGGCGGCCATTTTATCAGGGCTGGCAGCGAGGCGTGGTGAGGGAGGGAATGTATAACCATACAGGCTGTAGGGCGGTGTGTGGAGGCGAAGCCCAGCGTAAGCCTGAGGGGTGGGGTTGGATAGATAGCCAAGTTGAGAAGCAGGGAGAGGCAGGGAACAGAATCCTTCGCTTTCATACGCCAATGGACCTCTGGGAGGGGGGAACGGCTCCGGGGGGTTGCTATAACGATGGAGAGGGTGTGTGGGTCGGCTGCAGGTGTAGTCAGGCGGGCTAAGAGGGCACACCTGGAAAGGTGAGGAGCACGGGGACGTGGAGAGCAGGTGAGGTGATGCTCCGACCCCTCCATGAGCTCCTGAGATACCTACAGAAGCAGAGCCAGAAAAACAGAAAGGTGAAACCTAAATCTACTTAAATGATTGCGTAGGTTGTTGATTCAAATGCCTAAAACAACTACGGATCCAAGAAGCCGGATCGGTATTAACCTTATTACAGGCATCATGCATTGGTCCTGACATGACAGATCCACGTTAAAGACTGTTTCTTTGTCAATGCCATACTAACATTCATTGTTTCCGCTGTTAGTTACAGTCATAAAAGACTGTGACTTTGACAGGGGAGACACTTGGGAGTCATCGTTGGTTTCTTGTAACTATGACCACGATCTTTTTCTAACCTTTACCAAATACTTTTTGTGCCTAAACCTAACCATACCTTTCCATAGTGGTGGCAGGTCAGAAAACAGTAATCTAAATCATTTTGGTAATGGTCATATATGTTTTGGAAGGCACTGACAAACATCCTGTCAATATGGGTGCCAGATCAGCAACGACAAACGACTGACTTTGTCATTTAGGTTGGATGACTTGACTTATTCTCAGTATCCAGAAAACTCCTGTTAGTTAACTCTACCTTGCTTGGCCATGCCAGGGATGTCCTCAAATGTGAGTGTCCGCAGAGATGGACGCCAGAATGCATACGACTCAACCAAAGCCTCCAGACCCATCCTGTGAAAAGCACATAAATGCACACGTTAGCACACATACATCAGCGTCACTGATAAATCCTCACAAAATCACTCAGAGCAGAACTTCCTCGTCTTGCCTTTCTTTTTCACTTTTTCATCGTTGATGCAGCTGCAGCCACTCTCTCCCAGCATGCCTCACTGGGTTGTACATTATGCCAACCACCTGGCGGCCATCTTAGTCACCCGCGGGGCCTCTCTTGCCGTCTCCATGGAGACCGCAGGTAATGAGGGGCATAAACGCCACGTTGCGATTGGCTGCTGCCAGCCGGGCGCTCAGAGGTAATTGCTTTCACACGGCTTTTACGGGCGAATCAGGACGCAGGAGCAGGAAGCCGCAGCAAGGATTTATGAGGTGGGACTCCCCTTCCCCCCAATCTGAGTCTCCCTCCACCTCTAGGTGGGGCAGAGGGTTGCTGTGGCGGGGTAATGCGAGCGCTCTGTTACCCCTCGTTAGCGTGAGGATAAAAGTCCTCCCCCCCGCAGGGTTGTAGCCACGGTGATAATTTAGACAAGCTGCCCTGAGCGGTTCTGTGTGCTCCAAAGCAGCCTATCAGAGCAGAAGTTTATTTAGCAAACTGCTTAACTCTTCCTGTAATATTTAAGGGGAGGGTTTTTTTTCAGCCTTCCTGAGTTTAACTTTTATAGGGTCAGCTGTCAGGGTTATCCAGTTTGCCGTTCTCTACCTTCCTCCCTCTCAAATTTTCTGTCTCACACGTTCCTTCACCTCCTCTTTCTCCTGCTCGCCCCCTTTTTCTCCCCTCCTGTCTAATGATTTCTGTGAGGCCTCAGGGGAGTGGCTGTTTGGAGACTGTTGGAGTTTTACTGCTGTGTTGTTTTAATGCTGTGTTTATATATGTTTAGAAATGTGTTTATACAGATTTTCTTCAGGACACTCTTGACTTTTATTATTTTGCTGTTGATGTTTATGTTCCCGAGGCTGGCTGGAATCTGACGCTCCATTTAGGTTTGCAGCCGAGGTTAGATTTTTCCCTCTCAAAGCATGTGCCTGTAACTCTGCAATTGCATGAATTAATGTGCCTTTAAAGTTAGCACATTTAAATGAAAATGCATCACTGATTAATATGGTGAAATCATAATAATATGTGCCACGTTTGTTCAGTTTAGTCAATTTCTTTTCTGCCATTTAGGACAGATTTAATTGGAGGCTGTTGCACATTTTCCATTAGAAAAAAATAAATAAATACATAGCTTTGCTCCCCATAAAATCTGACTGAAATAGCCGTGACAAAAACCACAACCAAGCCAGAATATAATGCAGTCATGCATCCCACATTACCCCTAATGCACTAGATAATGTGAAAATCTCTGTGGTTGAAATGAACTCACCGGTTTCTGCCAGAGTCTCTGAAGCCTTTGGCAAATGGGTTTCTGTCAATTTTCAGCCTTGTAATCTGAAAAGAAAAATAAGACTCTAATTATTTCCAAAAATTTAGTTATTACAAAGTGCATGATAACATATACTGTATGATGGAAGATTTTTTTCCAGCCCAAATCATTTTCTTTCTCTGTAATCTTTCAGTCAGATCTATAAATAAATACATTCATGTGCATAGTTAGCTGCCAATTGTGCTGCTTGTATGCGTTGAATATATGTATGTGTGTTTCCTTGCACATATGTGTGTGTGTGTGTGTGTGTGTGTGTGTGTGTGTGTGTGTGTGTGTGTGTGTGTGTGTGTGCATGTTCGTTAATGTCTGTGGGGCGGCCATGGGGCTGCCCAGGCAGTGGGTGGTGTTTAAGGCCCAGCTCTGTGACCCACATCCAAAGGGACTTTTATAGGCATCGCCACCATGTTCTGACTTCAGCCATCATGCGCTGTGGGCCAGCCAACCCCAGCTAACATCATACTTCAAAGCTCACACTGACTGGCCCAGTGCAAAAATCCAGAAAAACCAGTGGCTTGCCTTCATTGAAGACATTGGCTTTGAAATTTGGTGGGAAAAATCCAGAAAATATGGGAAACTCAAGCAATGTAGAAATGTACAAGTACTTAAAAACTTCTTATGATATAGTTATGATATTTCTTATTTTACTTTTTTACATCCTATATTCCTGTTCTGTCTGAAACTCATAGCTGAAGATATACTCAGTCATCACTAGCTAGTAACTACAAACAGTACAAAACTACAAAACAAACAATAATATCTGTGGGCAACAGGACAGTCAGTGTAGCACTTGCATGCTGGAAACATATGGGTTTCTTGGCCACGTTGGGTATATTCAGTGTGTTTGGTTCATCCAGTGGTGTTAGTTTTAAGAGGAAATGTGGTTGTGTGAAGGGAGGTCAGCTGTGCTACCTGTTGATTCTGATATGCTGTGACCGTGGTGAACACAGTCTCAGGGAAGGAGAAGGTGCGGGTGCCTTCCCCAGCAGGGATGGCTTTCACTGGGGATAGCTCCTCTCCGCACTCCTTACGGATCACATGGACCCGCGGCTGGTACTTATGCATGGAGTGCAGAATGATCTGAACAGGGAGGGGGAAAAAATTCTTTCATCCTTAAATTACATAACAAAAATGTTGTGTTTTTCACAGCTATAAAACATGATTGTTGGATAATGAAAATTGTTGGATAAATGTGGGCACAGAAATGCATAGATACATGCACCTGCACACACAAAGAAACACACTCAAACATCTACAATATGTCATATCATAGGCTCCCAACTTGAAGGCAATTATGGAGCTTGCAACAATGTCTGAATTGTGATTTTTATTTTTATATATTGTGGTTGTACTTCTACAAGTAATTATTACAAAATGTAGCAGAACACCTCAGTTTCAGGCTTTTATTGTCTTGTAAAATTTAATAGGCTAACGTTTACAACAGTTTAAATGAATATTAGAGTTATCACAAAAATCTAAAATCAAAATATTGAATTATATAGTCCTATTATAACAGAGATAAAATGCCATTAAATAGGCCACGATGAGGTAAGTACACCCAGAGAATCACCGCAATATAATAATATCATAGAAATATTTTAACAGACGGTCTTTGCTGTGGCACGTACATGTCCCTGGTCGTCCAGTTCGTTGTTAGTCAGTTTAAGTTTGTCGAAGCTGACCACCTGACGCATCCACGTCTCTCCTGAGGCCGGGGAGTCCGGGTGGATGTACACTCTGGGCGGCACAGGGGAGTCCGCATTCCCCGCTACCATCCACTTGGAGCTGTGGTACACGTACCTTCAAAATGTACACACACACACACACACACACACACACACACAACGAGCACAATGTCCTGAGTTAGCATTTTTTCCCTTCTTGCTATACACCCCATTTCCCATGCACAACGGCGTGACATGGCCAGGAAAAAAAGATAGTCACCAACGATTCACAACGAATAATAATAAGTAAGTGATATGCAGAGTTTTTTTTTAAAGAGAGAAAGTCGGGATTGAGTATCAGTCACGGGAATCAAAAATAATTCCATCAAAGTTGTAATTATTAAGAATTGTAATCTAATCGGCCTGCTTTCAACTGACTGCAGATTACCTTTGCACATTTGAGATACTATCCTAAAGGAAAGCAGATATTAAATAGCCTAATTTTTAAACAAATACAACGGATCAAATAAATGTTCTTGCATAGATTTCATATATAGATGTTAAACAAAGCGCCTGCCAAATCAAATGTCTGCTTTGAATTTAAAGCAGGCCTAAAGCTTTTTATTTATTTTTATTTATTTATTTATTTACTATTTTAGTAATGCAATTAAATATGTCATATCTTAAAACGACGTAAATGCATATCGCACATATGCGTCTAATGGCCTTCAGCTAGAAACACAACAACTAGGCCTAATTAGTTCCTCATCTGGTTGAAGGTGTGTTCATCACCTGCTGTTAAGCGTTTGGTTAAAAACCTGCAGACTCTCCTGCCTCCACGGCGCGCTGTCGCATGCAGCTCTTAACTCACTTCACTGTACTGTATGCGGTATCTTGTCAGACTGACTGACTGACTGGACGAATTACATGTCCTCTAGGATGTCACTCATCACTCCACCACGCCGCCAAAAATGTGTTCGCATATAAACGGGTTCTGAAAGGTTGAAATGATAGACCTGCAGTGTATAGCGTGCAAAGACTTGGCTGCATTGACGCCGTTGCAATAACACGCTGTTTTCTTCTGCATTATAACGGCATTTGTTGGTTTGACCTTCCAGGGTGGAGGGGTTAGGCATCCAAAAGGCCTTTTCCAAAAGGGACGGCAAAACCGCCGTGACAAAACGCCGGTGCCAAGCGCCATTTGTGGAGGCAGAACTGGGGTTGCACAATTGAAAAATGTTGTGTTGTCCCAGGAGTCTAAATTAAGACTACATGCTAACGAAAATGACTGTAATATTCCCGTTTCTATAAGACATGCGTGTGAGGTTAAAGGCCACTGATGTAGGCTACTCGTTATATTTACAGTGTGGCTTTGATTTTCTAATTATTATGTTTCTTTTTTTTTTTTTTTACTTTTGTCAAATGTCATTTTAAAATTCAAAAAAGGATCACAAGATTTCATAGCCTCATGTAGCCTATCTTTGGCATGCATTGCAGAGTGTGCGTGTGTGTGTTTGTGTGCGCGCGTGCTTTGTGCGTCTCACCTATATCGTTTGTTGTCCACGGGGATTATATCCATGGCAATGTAATACTGCTGATGTGGGTCCAGGCCTGTAATCTTGACGCGCATAGCGGGGAACATCCGCCTGACAGGAAAACCAAATAAATCATCTGCATTGGAGATTTCAGCTCAGACACACTACATGGATTTACAACACACAGTCATTATTACTTGATAATAATAATAATAATAATTATTATTATTATAATATCTTAATAAAAAATAATAATACAACAGAAAAGGCTGTTAGGCTTAGTTAGGGGTTATTTTATCAATTCTGCCTTACTTCTATAATTATCTGGTTCAAATCCTTGTTTTTATAGCTGATTTGCCGTTATTATCTCATTATTTAATCTTTTATATTTAATAATTAACGCATATTTCTATTATATGCCTACGTCTTCCTTTTCCCCAACATAGTACCCTATATTGTATAAAGTATAATTCTTTCTTCAGCAAACTCTGAGCACATCTTTTTTTTCCTCCTGGGACATTAGGCGATCTATTCCCACATGAACTCTGTCTTACCGTCCGGCCTTGGTAATGATCATTTCCGTGCCGATCTCGTGGAACCGTTTCCACAGGTCTGATCCCTGCAGGTCCACGCGGGTCTCCTCTCCGGTGCCGGTTACCGGCGCCGAGCACAGAGCTGCGGGCTGCGGGCTCTCCAGCAGCGCGTCCTCGCTCTCTGCTGCGCCGGAAAGAATTAACACGTTTTAATAGCAACACACCCATCCAAGCCAAGTGTTAGTCACTTACAAGGTGTTACTCGAGACATTTTGTCCTGTGACTCACAGAAAAGACTCACTTCTGAATACAATACTTTTTAAAAGCGCACAAACGAACTCTATTACATGACTAGATATAATCACCGAGGCTGTGACTGTATGAAGCACGCTTCGGATATGACTTATTATTAAGTACATTATTGCAATTGTCCCATTACTGTGACTATTGCAATGATGAAAAAAAAACTTGCAGCAGCCCACGAAACCTTTCACACATTTTACCACACACTGCAAGTTATTTTATAGCTATCATTTCAAGGAGATAAAACATGCTTTTAAGCCGACTACGTTCATTAAAGTAACTCTTGAATACTGCACTGAAAGCTCGGAATGTGTATGAATATTATGGTTATATATGTCTCTTTAAACTAAGGTCACTCTACATTCATTACTGAATATATACACCATAGTATATTATGATACAGTAGAAAATGACAAGTTTACTAGCCTATACACTCATTACTGAACTCCATTCAAATAGGAACTGTATAATGATTTTCATTATGGAGTAGCCTACTTGAGTTTAAATCTGTGTTTTAATATTGAGGATATGTTTAGGGGAGTGTTTATGTGTCTCACCGCTGTTGTTATTTTTGCTATTCAACACAGGCCTCGCCAGGTGGTGGGAATTTATGGACATTAGACATGGGACTAACAAGCCAAACTAACCCAAAGACAAATCCTCAGCCAAGTGCATTTTAAACTTGCAGCAGATTGAAATCGTAATTTGTCAGGGCCAGTCGGTTTATGCTTTCTGCAGACCTCTTAGCATCCTTTCCGTGGCAGTTTCCCTGCCTTTATACGCTGCTAATTGGCGTGTTTATGATTGCAACACAACTCATAAAGCGTCTCACATTAGTCACACTCACACCGCTCATATTTACTAGACCAGGGCCATGATATGATATCACATTTCCACTGTGTGGCTCTGACCAAAGCATGCCGTTGTTTTGCTTTATAATCTGCATCTTTTGCGTGTTATTACTGAATTTTCCTCGGTAATAAGCAGAGGAGAGCATGCATAGCCCTGATGAAAAGAACTGTGCTGCTTCGTATTTAAAAAGAAAAGTCAACGAGTAACTTTCAATTGTTCCTTTAAACATAGGATTAAATGCGCTTGACCTATGTTTGATATATTAATTAATAATCAGTAAAAATCTCTGAAAACAATTAAAGCCTACAAGGATAAAGTATAGGCTATGGTTTGCTGTAACATTTTCACCTTTATTATAGTCTATTATGTAGTAATTTGTTAATGTTGCCATTTTACGAGCATATTTTATGCAGTCATTGTTTATTTTCTCAAGTTATTATTATTATAGTGTTCTAGGCTTATTTACTACTATTTACTATACTTACGAGATCCGTCACTTGCACATTCTGCCTCGCTGCCCCGGTCGCTGGTGCACGCTCTGTCGGCCCGCGGCCCCGGGCTCCCGGTTAGATCAGAGGCATCAGTTCCGTCCTCGTAGCCGGGGGACACAGCATCCTCTCCGACCGTCCTGCGTCTCTTTTCGGCCCCGATCAGCGCCTCTACCGAGAATGCATGCGCCTTGACGCTCAACGCGCACGGGGACCGCCGCTTCTCTGCCATTTCTCTCGGTCTCGGGACAGAGGAACGAGAGGAAGGAGACGGCGTCACGAGCTTGCAGGGAGCAAGAAAAGTTCAAAACACAGACAGTCGCAAAAAAGGGAATCCACGATGACAGTCCAGTGCCTTCGGTGCGACGGCCTGGCCGTCCTCGAGCCGCACAGCAGCGGAAACAGAGGGAGCAGGGACGAGCTGCGATAATGTCTCCGTTATCCGTGAGAGCCGTGCGGACTTTTGGAGAGTGTCAACAACCGGAGTTTAGAGGAGAGCCGGAGAAGGGGACCTGTCAATCACAACCCAGAGCAACCAATCACGAGTAATCACAGCCCCCCGGAACTTTTCCCTGGTCCCGCCCGCTGTGGGGGCCGCTCGTGCCGCCTTATGTGGTAAAAGTAAAGCTGGTGATTGAATCATGTCTTCAGGCGAAGGAGCGCGAGGAGCGTTTCTCTGGGGCATTGCGCGCATTTTCACACACCGGCCCGACATGCTTTGCATATCTGGCCATTAGTAGGCCTACCTCCTGCACGGTGGCCACTTGTGGAAATAAGCTTTTCTTACAGCATGTACGTGTTTCACATAGGAAATGTCTCAAAAAGGGTTTGTGCATGTGATAATCATTACAACTATGAGCGGCCAAAATATATTTGGCTAGGCTGCTGGTACTATATGGTCACTGGCCCATAAAAATATATGTTCAAAATGTGTTTGCTTTTTCTTTTTGTGCCCTTCAAGACACATTTAAAAAATGAAATTTGTGTGTGTGTCTTATCAGTTCTCCAAACGTTAATAAAAGCCCCGCTTCATGACATTATAATAAGCTGCCTATTTAATAAACATGCATCTTGACATAAGTACATGTAGTGAAATATTGTCATTGATTTCAATGCGCAAACAAATTCCAGTCCTTTTTTCACTGCAACACAAATGTTCTCCAGACTGTAACTGCACTAAAATAAAATATGCTGTATAGTCACAGCATAGCATAACCTATAGCTGTTGATCACAACCACTTATAGGCTAATGCAATGTTTAAATAGCCTAACCGATATAGGCTTAGCATACACATAAATATAAGTGTGAACACATTAAAGATTTATATTTGTCAATTTAATTATATTTAATTATCATTATAGGCCTACACTGCTTGTTGTTTTATACTGTGGTTTGAGAATGTAAGTAATAAAATATTACAGCCTCTACTTGAGTCAATAAATAAAGTAAATGGACTATACGCCATATGATTAAGATATGATACAGGATGTTACAGGATCATAGGAGTGATTTCATGTATAAGCAGCTGCAGTGAGTTGAGAGATGAGTTGGATTCTCTCTCCATGCACGTTTGGAAATAATCTTCCACACTTTCAAGGCTGCGTAAATGAACGTGTGGTCACGCGGGGCATGCGTGTTGGTGTGGGTGCGTGTGGAGGCTATAACATATGGAGGGGGAGAACCTGGCTATAAATAAACAAGGCAGCGAGGCCGTGTATGTGTGTACGCGCGCGTGCGGGTTTCTCAAACTGACAGTTGATTGTTTTTATGTCCCTGTTAAGAACTGGTATACAGATTTCAATGAACACACAACTGACCGCAAAGCAGTTTAATATGCAACATTTCGCATATTAATGGACCAACCGATGCCTTAATTAACCAGATAATTTGTTACTTAGCAACCCATTTTTAGCTAGTTATCAAGGTCTTGACCGAATACCTGCATTTAATTATGTGAAATGCCATTAGCGACATCAGGACTGAATTATATATTTTTTTAAGTTTCCCATTTGCTCCAGTGATGTTTCCTGTGCTAAAATCACTGCAAAGCTCAAGGCCTCTCGTGGCTTGTTGGTTAAATAAACAACACGTCGTCATCGTTTATTGGCACAAATTCAGTGTAAATGATTGGACGTCAAGGGGAAGGTCTGTGCCCATATCCGAGTGGGTTATCAGATCAAAAGCCTTGTGTTGCACTTCCCCTGGATTTCTTAATAACTCCGTGAGAACTAAATAGGTTACGCTCTGTTTGAAATAAAGTTTAGTTATAGTAAACTAGTTATTAGTTATTATTTAGTTATGTTAACTTTTACTAAAATGTTTGCTCTCACACTATAGCCTGTGTAGACAATCAAAAGTATAGATAATCAAAAGACAGATTTAGTAATAGCACGACGTTAATTATGTTTATTTTTGTTTCCTCTTTATTCAGTTTTCGAAAATTGTCTTTTACGATCAGCCTATACATAAACCTAAAACTTTCTTTTAACATTTAATGGAAGATGACAAAAGTTGAGGTTTAAGCAGAAGTGGTGTTAACATTAACTATTAAAGTTTCAAAACAGGCAATTAATGTATTGACCATCGTTAGATAAAATGAAGAACATTCTTCATGTTCCCATTTATATCATGAGGAAAAACAAAATGAAAAAAAAGACAAAAGCCCACATTAAGTCTTATATGATAAATGTTGCCGTCTTGGAAATAATAATAATAATAATAATAATAATGTTCTACGAGGATAAAAGCGGTATAGAAAATTGATGGATGGATAATGTTCTGCTTATATTTTACTATTTAATTATTGATATTTGATGAGACAATAATTATATCAAATTTCAGAAACATGAAGCTCTCGTGGCTTTAACAGTTTGGATAAATGGTTCGTTCACCAGAGTCTAATTAGGCCTATATGCCACTTCAATCGCATAACTGTTAATTGGCGCAGTTTCTTTATAGTAATATGAACTGGCTTCAATCAATCCTCACCTCGCCAAGAAAAACATTTTCGATAGATACGTGGGTTTTTGTAATAAAATCACATTGGTTTTGTAAATAATTATTTTTGTTTGTAATTCTTTTTTTTTTTTTTTCGTTAGCAGGTGTACTGCTCCCTGCATCTTAGATCACTATGCCATCTGCCGTTGGTGTACGATTATTTAATACTTTATAATATTATAATAATTCCATTGATTGATTTTTAGAAGGATTATAAAGTAACACAGCACAACAGTCCAGGATTATCGCTGCAGAATATAGCGAGAAAGAAAATACCGTTGACTCACTTAAACTTGTATTGTTCACCAGAGGTATGACTGCACACAGAGCAATATTGGACATCCTATCGGTGGTCTAACATCTAGAAACAAAGAAACTTCTGTAGGCCTGTGGCCAAGATGACCGGAAAGCGTTTTGAGGTAATGAGATTGTGGAATAATAATATGGGCCTCTAAAAATATATAGGCTACTTTTATTTCTTTGTGGCCAGGCTCCTCTGCAGATGCATCGGCTCTAAAAATAGTGGGAAGCCTTCTGTCGCCGACCCCTTCTGTTGAATCCTATAAGGATTTGCCAGTCTGGCAGCTCTATACATCCTTTGTAATGAACGTAGGCTAACTGCGTTTTGCACATCAGTAACTGGAAAAATCTAGGGCCTTGAAAGTCTTTTATGTCTTTTTTTTATTTTTTAATGTGTATTTATTTCTTTCAGGCTGTGTGAGGAAGACCCTCTTATAGTTCTGCTGTGTCAGTTCTGCTCGGTGTCTCAGTTTGTCAGGAACCTGAACTTGTTAGGATAAACTATTTGAAAAACGTTGAACGCCTGATGCACGCTAAGCATGAGCCTGCCGCCTTTATCCGTGTAGGAAACATGTAAGATGGGCTATTTGTGTTAAACAAGTGTAAATCACAGGTCGCCCACGGCAGGCTTCCCATCCATCCATGCTGCACCACTGGAACTGGCTCGTGCTGTTGCTTTGATTTATTGCTACGTAGGCTAGTCTTCAACCCCCTTTTTGTAGGCCACGATACTGAACAATTAATTATGGTCAATTAACGAATTTCATTTAATTAAAAACGAAGTTACTTTGAACAGACAGTTGAATAATGGGAGTAAATAGGCTATTTATTGAGTCCAGTGATAATACACTGCATTTTTATAATTATGTCAAGCAACAGGTTGTTCTCGTGACGCGATTTTAAACGGTAAGTTGTTTGCGAATTAGCCTAAATTATACGATCTCGTGCGGGTGCGCGTTTACCTTGTGGCTTTGGCCGTAATTCAGCCAATCAGAGCCCGGCCCGTTTACTCCAGTGTAGTTTTTTTTATTTATTTTTTTTTAAATACAGTTTGTCACTCTGAAGGCGTAACCCACTGCGCACTGAATAGGCTGTTTATTAAAAACCTTTGACATAATTACCTGTGAGCTTTGAAGGGACGCGGGGCAGGGTAGAGGTGCCGGAGCAGGGGAGTCTGGGTAATACATTGTTAACAGTTATTTAGCGCGTGCTAATGGGCACGTGGATCACTGCCAGGGCTTTTATGGCGGAAGTGGCATGAGAGGCTGGGAAGGTTAGTGTGTGTGTGTGAGAGCTACATAGGCCTACATACAGCGGTAACACAGTGCTTTCTACAGGCTTCAGGAGTGATACCTTTCCACAGTTCTGTAATGTGTCATTTTGATCTTTCCTGGGGACAGGGTGCTTTAGTGCTACAACTGAGCAAAGTCGAACAGCAGACGGAGACAGTGATATATACAGAGAGAAATGCAGCGTCCAGCTTTAGCCATCTGCCTCCCTCCAGGTTCAGGGGTCCCCCGCCACCCTTACTGCCCGTCCTGGGGGGGCAAATCCCAGACAAGAACCGCCGGATCCTGTGTATGGCTCCACTGGGAAAGTCATAACTTGAACTCCATGCTATCTGCAGTTGTGCCAACACTGCAAAGCAAACGGCCGGGGCCCCTGCGAGCATATCCTGCTTATGCTGGCCCAGAGTCACTCGTCATCCAAGTGAAGTGACCCCTGCTCTCTTTTATAAAGTTAACCTTCCATTGAAAACGTGGTATTTACTGACGCGCTTGATAGAAATTGATGGATGTATGACATTTATTGATATTTTTTACGAGCCGGTTCTGGTCGTGACGCCGTTTATTCAGGCCTCTGTGCTCCTCGGATGTTATTCAAGTTGAACTCCTGCTCTGGCTGCAATAGCTTGTCTCACACACACACACAAGCACACACACACACACACACACACACACACAGAGACAGACAGACAAAAAGAGAGAGACACAGATGACTCCAGCTTTGTGCAGCTCTGAGTTACAGGCTGAAACGGCTGGACTGGCGGAGGATTCATCATTATTCACAGATCAAAAATGCTTTGCTGAGCTAAGCTAGGTCTGTCACTACACAGCCTATCGCATCGTTATTTTGATGAGGTCAAACTGATATATTTAGGACGATTCTTTCACTGTTCATAAATAAGTTTTATCAGTGCCAAAAGTATGGGTTTAACAAAACAACCTGTAAGTCACAACTGGAACAATGGTGAGAAGGAAAGGAAAGGAGAAATTGTGTATGCAGTCCATATGTAATATCTTTTATTGTGTGCTAATGTGATGTCTTTATACAACAGCCACAGCAAAACTACAGTGACTCATTTTCTGAGACACAAACTGACGGTTTGAAAATATCTCAGTCATTTCAAAAGACAGTAAACAGGCACATACTGTCCATCCCACATTGAGCATTGTTTTGTCATTTTTGGAGAAACATTAAATGTTTAAAGAGAATGAAACATTATTGTTCCTCTCACCAGTTTAGAAATTTATTCATTTATGATTCTGGTATTTATTGTCATTTTTAACTGTTGTGAATACTGTTTTTCATTTAGAGAAGGAGAGTTATGGGTTGAGAAGGGAGGACTGGGGTTCCTCAACTTCACAGGCAGTGAAAAGGCCCTCAGACTGTACCGTAGGTTATGGTGTTGTTAGTGATACAGTACGTTTGAGTAGTTGTGTTTTCCGAATGGCATGTACAGTATGTGGAAACAAAGTCTGCTTGCGTTTGAGAGAAAGAGAGAGAGAGGAGACATAAGTGAAATGAGTGATAATCATCATTTAAACTTGTCCTGACTGTCTATCTAATAACCTGCTGCAGTGGCACCGTCTGGACCTCAAGCGTTTGTATTCAAGCTAACTGTCAAGAAGCAGCAATACAGTATTCGCCAAAACATTGCACAATGACTGGAACAGTGTTTAATGTCTGGAAATACTGGCATATTGAACATCCTCTGAAGCACTACGCTGGACTTCAACTGGATCTTTTTCTCTTTTTAGAAAGCATCTGCCTCCACAGTGGACGATTACTGCAGCGTAGTCTGGGTCAGAGATCCAACTGACAAGCTTATTTGTTGGCTCATCATGCATGCAGTTTGATGCTTGTTCAAAGGTTACACATTTTACATTTTCTGGTACTCAAAAAACCCTGTGTGTGGAGATTGGCTGTGGAGTTATTAAGACGAGTGAGAAACTAGATATTTTTGTCCTGATCTTATAGGTCGTCTGTGCAAGCAGCTTATTACGACCCATATTTACTTTAACCCTGGAGACCGCTGTTTGTGTCACATGTGAAACCAAAAGTCAACGTTGACTTATTTAACTTACTGTTCCGTATGTAAGTTAAGTTACATACGGAACTTAACTTACGTAACCAACACGATGACAAAGGTATGCCTATATATATGTCGTTTTGGGAGTAAAAGGACCTGTTCTGTTGTTTAGGTCGATGGACTTGTTGGTAAAAAAACGGTAGCCAGAGGTTGCCTCTGTGTTATCAATAGAGATTATTTGGTATTCTGATGGCTACAAAAGCACATTGCCTCTGGCTGTAACAGGAATCACTATCTCAATAAAAAGATAAAGGTGCTTCCCGTGGGTGATTTTCCAAAATTAAGCAAATTTTCATGGATTTCAGGCAAACTGATGAAAGTAGCATTTGCTGCCAAAGTGGGGTGGAGACTACACAGCTATACTGGGTAGGTTTTTAAAACGGAAACAACTACACTATTCAGGGATGCCATGGTTTCAAAAATGTGGCTACCACTGTTGTAAAGTTAAAAGAGGAGCGTTAATGATGCAAGGACTCCATATTTTATAATATTCATATTTTTATTCCAAATTTTACTATTTTATATTGGTATTCTTCACTTGCTTTTTATTTGCTTTTATTTTGTATTTTTATCTACAATGCTTATTTATGCTCCAGTATACCAAAGCAAATTGTATGTCTGTGAGTATATGAAAACCTACTTTAATGTAGTTTATGTAGCTGTGCTGTATGTAACTGACTTTGAACTGAAATCAGGTCAACAGAGGTCAACAGCTCTGCAGGACTGGCTCCAGTCATATTTACCCGAGTCAGCAGGAGACACAGTTATACATATTTCTCTGGCTGATCTAAGGTCTATTAATTACAACGCTGAGTCATAATTTGCGGAAGGAAACTATTCATTTTGCTGGCATTGAACTTTCTGTAAAACAGGTCCACTGTGTCTACCTGGTCCAAAATAATTCTGCCAAGTTAACCTGCTTATTTCATCACCTGACAGCCTTCACCTGGATGATTAATACATGAGGGGTTCCTGGTGGCAGGGTGGCCTACTGGTTGAAGCTGTGGCAGGTTTGACCCCAACCTCTGCCCTTGAGCAAGGTGCCAAACCCTTAGCTGCCCGATCATTTTAAGATGCTTTAGATGAGAGTGGGCTAAAATGCAAATGTGGTGTGTTTTATGATGTTACACGGCAACAAAACAACTCATCTCATTACCTCACTGCCTCTTTTTTTATCCCCTTCAAAGACAGACAGAGAGGGGGGGCAGTCAGGATGTGGAGAGAACAAGCGAGCAGGTGCTGTTTTTATGGCTTTCTCCATCTAGCGAAGAAGAGGTGAAAACATTTTCTCCTCTCATAACCCGTGAAACCACATGAAGATTAGATCTGAATGATGTGTGTGTGTGTGTGTGTGTGTGTGTGTGTACATGAGGTCATTAGAAGGAAGGATTGTGTATGCAAAGGTTTTGATTACCCCCTGTTGTTCACTGCCAGGGAATTCTTGAATTCATAGGTGTGTGTGTGTGTGTGTGTGTGTGTGTGCATATGTGTGCAGTCTATCATTGTGTGTAGTCACCTCTATAGTTTCCTGTGATTAGGCTGCATAATGAGCTGCTAAAAAGCACACAGATTAGAACTATGGTTAATTAAGCTCAAAGTACTCCAGACTTTTTCTTGGGATGTTCCTCTCTCATTCGCCCACGCATACACGCAAACACACACACTAACGAGTGCAAAGCTCATCACGGAAACACCGCAATTTGAAAATAACAACAATCATAAAAAAGCCATACAAACATCTGCAGCTCGTAACTGACGTCTCAGGCCAACCCCAGCACACGTGCCTCTTAAAACTGGAGAACAACGGTTATTTTCATCTCTTAGAAGTTGGAGTTTTATTTCTTTTCTCTTTCTCTGGCTCAACTGGAACCATTTAGGCGTTTTTTTTAATCAAAGAACGAAGTCGTTAAAATTGAGAATTGGCGGTGAAGGCGTCCGGTAAGCCTGCCTCTCCTCCCTGCCCTGCATTCAACGTCCAGCCCCAGCGCTAACTAGCATTTAGCGCAGATTTAAGGAATGCTTTTTTTATTACTGCATTTAAGAAATGTCTGCGTTAAAGCGTGCACAAAACATGCATATGTATATACGAAATTTTATTACCTTGTTACAAAAAAAACGTTTCAGTGTTTTCTGTGTTTTCTCGCCAGTGCCAGTTACTATTTTGAAGCCTTTCAGCGGATCTAATTGGTCGTAATGACACAGTTTTAATTGTGGAGAGAAAGAACAAACTCTGAATGAGACTCAGGGCATCAAAGCTTTTAGGAAGCGTTATGCACACTGATTCACAATAACACACACACGAATGTACATTATGAAACACCACAGGCCATTTGTCAGTGGTCAGTTGTAAGTTAGTAACTGTTCATTATTATCATGAGTTAGCTGTGTTTTTGTCAAATAGGCACACTTAACACTGTTACACACATTGTGAGCTCATTTATGCACAAATGCAAAGACACCCTGACATGACTGAAGTTAATTTAAGAGGAGCTCCTACGTTATGACATAATTAATCACATGTATGCTCAGAGCAGGAATAGCCAATCAGACACAAGGATTTACCCATCCTGATTGATCATTCTTGAAAAAAACAACAAAAACATTTTACTCAGTGTTCTTGTTCTGCAAAAGTGTAGATGATTTTTTAAATTTTAAATAAGTTTTATTTTTCAAGAAATCCCTAATATTTCCGCTAACAATTAACATTTCAAATTACCAACAATCTATAATTTACAATATATGAATATGGATTAATACATAGGGATGAAATAAAGGCAAATTGAATGAAATGGAAACAAACAGAAAAGCCAAACTGGAACAGGACAAAAATCTTGCTGTAGACAAGGAATATCAGAGAAAACATATAAGAGGAATTTAGTACCACGTTGACAAGTGGAGACAATGTGCAGTAGATGCATGGGACGATATTGCAAACAACATCAATGCCAGCTTTATTGGTGCTGTTTGCACCCCTGAAAAATGCACAAAAAAAGAAAAAGTGGTGTAACATCCTATCAAATGCAAAGAGTAAACTACCCTCTTCTGAATTATACAGAATGCTTCAGATCATGTATTATTCATCACGAGCAATGATATTTTTACAGTCACTCCAAAACATGTGTCTCTGTTCTGCAGACACCTAAAATCTATGCTTAACCAAATTCAGAGATCTCTGCTATTCTCTTAAATGTACGAGCATTTTTAAGTGGTAAAAAGTTTGATAGATAGCTTTTATTTTTAAGTTTGTGAGTAGATTTTTTTCTTTTATCTTTCACTTTCACCAAAATTTCACTTTCAGCAGTTTGACAACTGACGTAGTACTTGGCAACAAAAAGAAGACTGAGGGTTTTTTTTTTAAGTTTGGCCCTGCTGCTTCATGTACTGGTCAACCTTTTCCTGTTAATGATTGATTAAGTGCATCAGTAGGTTACACACAATTGCATTCACATTTGTGCACATGTGCATGTCTGCATGTATACCCAAATGTCTGTGCATGTGTGTATATACAGTATATATATATGTGTGTGTGTGTGCACATCTCTTTATTTGTAGCCATATAGCTGCAGTGATAGAGCCTTGGGGCGAAATGTGTTTTTGATATAGAGTCTCTTCCTCTCCCGGCATGTCTCTAATACTCTCCCTCTTCCCAGGATAACAGGGTCACAGCATGGAGACCTCAACGACTCCACACCTGGAATAACACCACCCAGAATATCCGCTCTGCGCCGCCTGTGAGCTGGTGTGTGTGTGTGCAAGTGTGTAAGGGAGATAGGAAAAAGAGAGAGAGAGAGGCTTTATGAATGACATGGAGAAGGAGGTCGTGTGGTGCAGTCAAGTCATCTGTCTCGCTAATTTCTTTTTCTCTGTCTCTCTCTGCCTCCCTCTTTGACACACACTCAGGCACAAACTGAGCACTCTGGTGTTTTTCGTTTTGCAGCGGAGGAAATATGAAACACCCCAAGGCATTTGTCAGCGGTCAGTTGCATGTTCTTGCTCTTTACTTGTGTGTGTGTGTGCGTCCACCAGGCGCATTTTAAACTCACAACACAAACCCGCGTGCGTCACTCTTCCCCCTCGACACACTGCTGAGGTCTGATTAATAAAAGATGAGTTTAGGGGAAGTATGACTGTTTTGATTCCCCCCTCCTCTCTCCACGGCGAAAAGAAAAGAAAAGACGGGATGAAAGACGGGGAGAGAGTGAGAAGTGGAGCGAGAGAGGGCAGGGTCCACTCTGATCACCCCAGGACCACACTGTGAATGGGCCGTCCACCTGGAGAGAGAGGGAGGGATGGAGAAAGAGAGGGATGAGGTGAGGACACACAGAGAGAGAGAGAGAGAGAGAGAGAGAGAAAGAGAATTAATATATCCACCACTGTTTGATGCCTGTGGTGTGCCTCTGTAACTATAGCCCTCTTTCTTTAGCTTACTCTATTTCTTTCCCTCCCTCTTCCAGATCCCCCCTCCTCTTCTTTTCCTCCCCCCCATCACTCCCTCTTTTTCTTTTATATCCCTCTCTTTGCCCTCTTCCTGCTGATCTGTGCCAACCACCATGAAACCACCGCCACATTAGAGCCTTTAACGGGCACTGCCTGGCATCCTGCTCTGTCCAAACATATTATAGCCAAGTCACACACACACACGTAAGTGTGTGTATATATGCATTTTCTACAGTTTTCTGAATTCACAACTATAGGGTTTCACCATATATTAAGGGCTGGGGGATATTTTTCATTCCCGCAAAACTGCCACGTGTCATTGTGGCTCCAAATAAACTCCAAAGATGTTGACTGCTTCTAACAGACTGTGGATGGAGAAGGCGGCAAATAAATGGTTCACATATACTGACAGAAAAGTTATATTAAAGCTGAAGAATTTACTAGGAATATGGTTTGGACTGATGTTTATAGAGTGGAATATTATTATAACATTCCTACTCTATCCTGTTGTAGTACAGTATTATAGAATAGAGCAGAGAATAAGACTGAGTTTAAGGCTTTTGTGCCTTTTTTTTCAATCTGCTCATCCATCCTTTCATCATCTATGGATCTATCTACCATCAATCCTCTCAATGCACAGACGGGCAAATACTCTGTTTATTGGCCCATCTGTGCATTCATCATTGATATATTTGAGAAAACTATGAGTTGTTGACTTTATTTTACCCACACACCAGCTGAGACACTGGCAGTCCTTCACTCAAACCCTCTAATTACTCCAGAAAACTACACATTTTGACACAGTTGAGTTGTGTGTGTGTGTAACTGTACTCACCGTCAGCTGGCCAAGTCTTTCATCTTTCACATGAACTGACCATGTCTCTTACACACACATCATCTGCATGCCCATGTGAAGATTTTATGATTTGTTAATGAGGCAGTGAGGATGTTGCTCACACCCCGCAGAGGAGGATGCAGCTGGACGGCGCTGACCACGCCTGCTGACGTCACGCCACCACACCGAGGTGATTGTTTGTTTGCCTGTTGTCTGGTTGCGTGGAGATGAGATAACGTTTTTGGGAGAGGAGTTTGACCACGTGGAATCAGAGTGGCTAGTTAATAGTGAGATGGTCCTTCAGTGTGAGAACCCCTCCTTATATCGTAACCCCTGCCAGCTCCAGGAGCACTGATCTGTACCTGATACTGACCTTTGACCTCCCTGTGGAGAGGGGCAAACAAAATGAGAACTTCTGTGCAGTGATCAATAAAAAAAAATGGTTAGGTCAGAAACAAAAAACAATCAAACATATCAAGTGCATAGGAGCTCCTAGATGTGAGGATATGCAGACATAGGGAAATATACAGTATTAGAATAATGCATCAATTAGACTTGCCTGGAAAGTTGGTTTCCCATAGCTTAAAGCCACACTAGTCAATATTTTAACATAAACAGTGGATTAAATCGTGTTGAAATAAAATGTTTAATATGAAGCTCCCAATAATGTATTGATGTACAAGTGTTTTATGGTCTTTCAGCATATTGTTTTGGTTTTACACTGTTCTCACTGTTGTTTTAAGCAAAAAAAAAGCTCTCTGATGAACCCACTTTTCTTTTTAGCAGCTAATAAAGAGCCTATACCTTCCTACTCTGTACTTATTCCAATGATAGAATGACAAGTGCACATTTGTCCGCAATATCAGCAATTCACTCACAGTACACATGACTGAACCTCCATGACCAACATCAGCGTGATGGAGCGAGTTAGCTTAACACCGGAGATGGAATAGTATGGTATGACTGTACATCAACTGTTTTTCTTCTATCGAATAGAATAAGGAGGTTAAGCAGTGTCTGTGTGACAGGTACACACACATATACAGTATATATATGTAAACACACACACACTGCATCTTTTACAAATGAATCATTACACAAAGCCACAACATTAAGGCTCAGAATCCGACGTTCTTTGCCTAAATCGGTCCTGACTGTGTGGTGCCATGAAAGCCCAGTTTCAGAGGTTACTAGCCAAGAAAAAGTCCTTTGGTTGGACATGCACAGATTAGCAGCAGGCATTACTGTCAGGGAGTATCAGTGTCCATGTCCTTTGACTCTATGGCTATGTAAACAACATTTATAGGCTTATTAGAAACACCCCTGTATTACTGGGGGTCGTAGGAACAGTTAATGGTGTATGTGACAGTTTGTTTCCCTTTCATAATGTACTCTGAGCAGAGCAGGTAATTACAACAGGCAGTCTCTTGGGCTGCACAGGGATGAATGTTTACCAGCCTGGGCAAAAGTACAATTTGAGTGTTGGAGCCTCAAAGTATATGGGGTATTAGTGACAAATACGGCAAGCATAATTGCCAACACACTAATAGCCGTACTCTTTATACTGTCTTTCTCTCTGTCTTTTCGTGTCTGTCCCTACATCTGTCTGTTTCTCTTTTGTCTTCTATCCCTGTATCTCTTTCCCTCTGTTTCTCCAGGGTTCACTTTATTAATTTATCTTTGCTCCCTTAACGGCGTGCTGTCTGTATTTCAAACTGTGTGGACAGAGGTGCCATGAGGAAACAGATACAGCAATTATATTATAAATCAAGAGTGTAGAGGACTGTTGAGGAGTTCTGTAAATACTGTGGAGGAGTAGTCATGCTTTTTGTGGCTGTCCACATGCGTTTTAGTCAAAAACTAATGCTCCACACAAGCCTGTCTGAAAAGACCACAGACAGACAGACAGACAGATAGGTAGGGCTAATATATAATATTCTTTTTTGTATTGATATAATAAATTATATTGAACTTTCTTTTGAAGCTGGGGCTATAGTCAGTAGTTAACTGTAGTTTACAACCTTAAATGGGTCATGATTCTTTTCCGCTGAGTTTTAATGTGTTTTCATCAGCCTTGGCCCAACAGCATGAAACACATTTTTTTTTTATATGGGTCCTGATTTGAAAATGTTTTGGAAACCTCGACTTTATGAAGCATTCAGCTCCAAAACTTAGCAACAGAGATCGGTCAGGAGTTTGCCCCGTGGGTCAGTCTGCAACACAACTGTTGCGATATGAGCTGGTGATGAGTGAGGATCTGGAATACCTATAACTCAAATTAAATGATATCACGATAAACAGGTTGTAATTGTTGTTTGGTAATTGTTAAAGGCAATAATGTGTTGGAGAATCTGTGGTCGCCTAGAGAAATCATGATATATTGCTGATAATATCAATTTCCAAAGCAAAATGTACACTCCTCTTAAAACAAAAGCTATAGTAATAACAGCTTGCTCACATAGTTTATAAATAAAGTTAAAATGCAGGCAAAGAACAACTTTTCTACCAACTCAGTATCCCCAGGAACTCGATAGGAAAATTCACAGGGCACAATTTCCATCCAGTGTCATCGTTCAGTGCCAATACAGGAAGTGTGTGTCCTTTATGAAGCAAAGCAGAGACTGGAGTTTGCAGTTTATGTTAACTTTTTGTAACCATAACCACAATCTCTTCCTAACTTTGCCCATACTTCAGACAGAAATTTTTTTTAAAGGACTAGTGACTATTTCTTGGCTGTGCCAAGCCCCCAGAAATGGAGCTGGGCTGTGAAGTGATTTTGGCGTAGTGGTATTGCAACTTCCACGTTCATCACACAACCCAAAAAACATTTTTCCCATACACAAGCGCCATCTTTGAATGCGGTATCCAGTTTTTTATTTTTATACATCCATGGGCTGCGCACAGTAACTTCCTGGAGCACTCACTGGTTTCCTGGCAACCTCACGGTGTTGACAGGACACCTGGTACCTGGATTTTTTTTTGTAACCTTTGGACAGAGCCAGACTCCCTGCTTCAAGTCTTCATGCTAAGCTAAACTAACTGGCTACTGGCAGTAGCTTCATATTGACTGTACAGACATGAAGGTGGTATTGATCTTCTCATCTGACCATCGGCAAGAAAGCAAATAACTATATTTCCAAAATGTCCAACAATTCCTTTAAAACTTTGGTGTTGGATATTAAAACGTGTTCTCATTCAACGTAATCCAAGTTTTTGCAGAGTTGTCCAACATCAATGTTTTGTTTGGCGAAAGGGTTACATGTTTCTATCCATCATTGAAACTGGAAAATATTGAAAACTAAAATAATCAAAGTATATTTATTAAGACTGCAGATATCATCTGCAGTCTCCTACAAAGGAAAACTTGATGGAGACTCCGCTCTATAATGGGAGGCATTTGACATTTGACTGGACCTGTTTGCAAAGCTTTACATATTTAGTTCACATTTATGGGACGGTAGTTTTAGATGAAGAAGCAAGACGCAAAGGAGGAGGAGAAGGAGTAGACATGTTACAAATGTAGTTGTACATATCTCAACAGACAGGAGAAGATGGATAGTTGGACTCACTTGCTCCTTTGGAAAACAGGTCTGATGTTATCTGTTGATCAGGCTGCTGTGCGGCCGATAACAGCAGCCGAATCCTCCTAAATACCATGAGGCGGTGAGAGGACCAAATCCAGTGAGCGATCAAAACACAGTGAAAGGGTCTGAAATGGGAAAGAGAGAAACAACAACTCTGTGGACACAGCAAATTTACTCCTAATAGACTATGACAAGGACCCATTTTTAGTGCGGTGGTTTTGGTTTTGAGTGTGAGTGTGTAGACAGTCCAGGAAAAGAGATCATTGTCTTGCGATGAAAGACGGAGCCTTTGTGTGTGTGTGTGTGTGTGCGAGATGGCCACTGTTAACCTTGGTCACATGTTTCTCCATGAGTTCAAAATTTGATATGAAGGTTTTCAGCAGCTCTTTTCTCCCTCTGTCCTTTTTCTTTCATGATGATGAGGGGATTTCTCAACAAGCTTCCCCGAGTTTTCTTTAAGCAGAGTTTCCGTTGTTAAACAGTCTGTTCAGAATCAGTCCTGCCTCGCAGCATTGCACTCCTCCTGCCTTCCTCCTCTTTTTCTTTCACTCCCTTTTTTTTTGTCAACAGCCCCACTTAAAGAGCAGAGTAATAAAGCATAAGAATTTTAATCAGGGCTTTTAAACAGCCCTCTCTTATTTGCCCTCCAAGGAAGGTTTTTACGCCCCCCCTCCCCCCTCCATCTTTTCTCCTCTCCTCCCCTTCATCCCTCTTTCCTCCTGCCCTCGGCCCCGCACCTCCCTTTGCTTGATGAATGCGCTCATGCATGATGGTCTGAACTTGATAGACGTTCAGAGGGCATCAGCAAGAGAGCTGTTAGCATGTGTATGTACGCATGTGTGTGAATGATGGATAGAGTACGTGTGGTCTTCCTGATTGGGTTTCATATGTGTTTTTCATCTCTTTTTTCCCCCACATGATGTGTTTCTACACATATATATCATAGCTCTTAGATCTTGCCCGCTTTCATCTCTAGCTCTCATTTTATTCTCATCTATGGCGAGGAATGTGTTAGTTTTATGTGAAGTCAGCACATATGCCAACAGGCCTGTGATGTGGATGCCAAAGTATGACAGCTCTATGCGGGCTAACTGTCAGACGTTAGCTCTAGATGGATTTGAACGAGTAATTGGAAGGAAGTAAATAGCTGCACGGAGAAAGAGTGTGAAAGGGAGATAGAGACAGAAGAGTGAAGGAGAGTTTGGGTGTGTGAGCCCGTCACCTCCTAAAGCTTGCTCGGTTATCCTGGGAAAGGGGGATGGAAGAAGGAGAGACAGGGAAGGGAGGGGCTGAGTGTGGGGTGTGTAATTTCGGCAGAGGGATTTTTAATGAGGGGAGATCTCTGCAGGTAACTTCCTCTCCTCCCTCCTCCCCACTCTCCCCCATCTTCCCCCAGGGTGGGGGGGAGAAGCCCATCTGGTTGGACTAAACAGCAGATTAGCACATTAGCACTGGAAGACGGGCAGGCAGGCACCACGGGAAAAGACCCAAGCTAACATATGACATTGGCGCACATGGTGTACGACTCATTAAAGGCAGACATAAAAGTTGCACTAAATTAAAGGCAAACTCCATCCGCCTTCATTAACAGATGGTAAAAGTTTGACTCATGATTGCAGCTTTTATACTTGGTACACAAGCATCTTAACGCGGCACACATCAAAAGAGGTTGACTTTGTTCTGAAGTAGCATGAGCTTAGCCCTGCTCTGGCAATTTTCTGAAAATCAATCCTTGAATTGGGCGATACAATGCTAAATACAGCACAAATGTTTTGATATATACCAAAGTTTTCTTTAAGAACTATATTCTACCAAAGTATGACTGCTGACTGTGTTGGTACTTAGAAGGGTAAGTTGGAAAAAGTCTATAGCTGTGTCTCAAATCGTGTACTTCCGTTAGTACACTTACATGCAGTATACTGTGTACACTATGTACTGACTTGTGTAGTACGTTAATTTTGACAGGGTAGTGTTGTCTCAAATCGAATACTGCTGTTGTGCGCTTACCAGAAATGACGATCGCAACCTTTGACCGCGTCTTCTTCTTTTTAATGGCGGATTGCAACCGACATTATCACCAACATTTTACCGCGACTGCTGCACGCCGAAATATCTGCCAGCTTGTTTGCTCACTTGACTTCAATTCAAATGAATGAAAAATAAACATGCTTTTACTTTTAGCTGTAACAATCGCAACCGTGGCCACCATTTTCATAGTTTGGTGGTCCCTCCCCTTCCGCTACGTAGCCAAGATGGCGACCGTTGTGTGCAGCGTTCCACACTCAACTTTCTGACCGTTATGAGTACATCATCCGGGTACTCATAGTACACTGCATATTGCCATACTTGTTAGTGTGAACTCACTTATGCACTCAAAATATTAAGTATGGAAGTATGCGATTTGAGACACAGCACATGATTTGGGTGAACCCTGGGTGGCCCTTTAATCTGTCTCATCCACCGAGAAAAAACAATCCTATTGCCAGACAGGAATGCCGATATTGCATTATTCAGCAATGTTGACATTTGACCCTGGATTACGTCAAATGTCAACATTTATCAGTTTTTTTCTTTTCTACAATACCTGTGCATGGCAGCTACAGTATTGTAAAGGTTAGGAAAAGATTGTTCTTATGGCAAATAAAGTACAGTTAAGGTTAGGCAAGTAAAACAGTAGGTTAAGGTTTGGAAAGATTGTTGGTTAAAGATAAAACAAAAGAAAGTGAACGTTCAAGATTAGATTGTGACAGGATATGAACGCTTGTCTCTTGCATAAAAGTCCATCCATCACCCCAACTGCACCCTTACTAACTCTGCTACATAGAGGGCACTGCAATGGCACTGAATGTTGGCATTGTACATAAATAGTGAAGTTCAGAATTGTCCAAAATGCACGTAGAGTAAATCATAGGGATACTAGAGAAAAAAAGTCTATCAGTGCACATTTGGCCTAAGCCCCATGTCTCACCAAATACAACCCTTTTTTTATTGTATGTTCTTTGGCCCAGTTCTTCACAACCTGCCTCCTGCTGTCATGACTCATTCGGACTTGAATATATTACGAGTTTAGCAAGTTAACTAAACAGAACAAATGATGTCAAGCTAAAGATGCTTCCCCAGAGAGCCCTGCAGAAGACAGAAAAGTCTCTAAACATCTCACTTTGCTTTCAACTCAAACCTACAGTGAGTGACGTATCAACTGAGCAGTGGAGACTTTTGAAACTACCCAAAGCTAATCTGGTGCATAGCCTACACCTTTGATAGACAGCTGAAGTGAAGGAATTTCGTCTTTTATGTGTATGACTTGTTGTAATTTCCAGTAGTGTAGAAAGCTTTTGGAAACCCATGCCACCTGTTCGCCTGGATTAAGATGGAGATCAGCAGAATTTGTTTGTGAGTAGAACTACGTGACCATCAATTTACAGTCTGGCCAACGTCTGTCCTGAGTGATTCTTGAGCAGTTAACTCTCAAATAACTTGAGTAGCACTGCTGGTTGTGTGTGTTCGTTCTGCTGTTGAAAGGGTATTATTTGTTTCTTTGTTAAGGTCTTTAAGAAGTGCTAAACTTGATATTACAAAGTATGCAATAGCCCTGTCTTCACCCTCATCCTTCTTTTTCTCTCCTTTTCTAACTTTCTTCCTGTGTCTTAATTAGCCTGCATAATGAGCTGCTACAGAGCACAGAAATTAGAGTTGGTTAAACTAAAAGTAATCAAGACTTTCTCTTTTTCCACCCTCCCTCTATGTTTGAAGAGAATGATTGAAACATGTCACAGGTATCCAGGTTAGATTTTTTTGTCCTCGTTTTTTATGGTTCCAGGGAACCTAGCTGTGGGAAACTACAAAGTTGCCAGGCATGACTGGGAGGGGTGCTGTGTGCACATTCATATGTGTGTTGTAATAAAGTGTATCCCGTTGCGAGGTGCGGAGTTAGGAGCTGTTAAAACAGCCACATCTGAGATTGCAGCTGTGTGAACACATCATCATCTGTGCTCCTGGTGATAGGCAGGATCGGAGAAACTAGTCCCACCCCCCAAATACCTGCTACTTACGGACTCCATGTTTAGTACATGTCAGACACAGTTAAAGCTGCTCTTATCAAAATGTCGATATTAACAGTGGGTCAAATGACTATGTGTAATGCGAAAGGGGTTGCTCGTAGGGATGAACCTACAGAGAATTATCACCCGTCTCTGCCTCAGCTCTACGGAGCGCTTTAGCATCTTTCAGCTAATTGTTTTGGTTTTAATCCTTTGGTTCACTCTCAGTTTCCAGACACAGCAGGCACATTTGCCATATCAACTTTATAAGGTGATAACATGTCAGTGTTTGTTGTGTTCCCAGCTTGTTGCACTGCCCCCAAGTGGCCAACAAAAATATATTTTATTGCAGGTTTAACTCTTTTTGGGAAGACAGATTTGCCTCAAATTATGTGGGATCAATATCTGTGAAAACAAATTCTTTACCTTGACCTGTGGATCCATCAGACCACTTAGCCATAATGGCCAGAATGTGTAACCATGGTTACTATTTATAATTAATTGGCTGAAGTCAGCCTGGCTTAGCAAATAGGAGAACAAAATGAACATAGGGTAGTGCTTCTTTAACAGAGGTGCCAACGTACCATGCTGGCATCTCACATGCTACACAGCTGTGTGAAGGTGAAGCAATCCTCACACAGAAACACACACACAAACATGCTACTCCTACGCTCACAAATATAGACCTGTCTTTGTTAAATCACAAGCATAGACAAGCATAGTTGTACACCGGTTTAACAACCTCATTTTGACTGGCCAACGAGGTGTGCTATTAACAACATAACACATGCTTATTGAATATACACACACACACACACACACACACACAGGCACTCAAGTGCATGCTGTCTCAACACAAAACGAACTCAGCTACACCTAAACACACACAAACACAAACTCACTTTGCCTGACCATTTTAACACACACTAATGAAAGGGAAAAGGCTTTATTAGCTCTCTTTAACGACCAACACCCCACATACCTAATCACATTCACACACACACACACACACACACACACACACACACACACACACACACACACACAGAAACACATGCACATTTTCCTAAGCAAGTCAAAACAAAGATATCACGCGTAAACTGAGATTTGAAGCTGGGAGCGTGAATAATCGCCCATAATTCCATTTCCTGTCGGTTGAGGTGAAGGAACTCGGTGCCATCCAAGCATCCATCTGGTTTCCGTTTGAATCCCAGGACCCCTCACTGTTCCGCCAGCACCAGCAGCACTACCATTACTACCATTAGAGCCCACTAATGTTCCAACATGATGTATGAGCAGCTTTTTTAGACCATGGAAATCAATTTAAAAGTAAAGCAAGAAGGAAAAGAAACATCCTGCATCCTTAATCCCGGGCTGGCAAACAAGAGTGCGCTGTGTGCAGTTTATTGATGACAATAAGCTTGCTCCAGCTTTAATACATTTAATAATAAGTGGATTTAACTAAGCTCCATTTCTTCTATTTTAATTGTATTGCAATATTTGCTCAGCAGTACTCATTTCTTTTTCTGATGCAACTGCACTGTTTCCCTTGAGGAATTGTTTTACTTCCATCCAATCATGTTTTAGCTTATCTCATCCTCAGGCAGAGTCAGAGGTGCTTGCAGCCAGCTGTCAGCTGGGACAGCAGAGGGCCTGGAGGGAGGGAGGGATGGAGAGGGAGTCAGGGAAGCAAAAAAGTACTGATCGAATTCAAGCCCTCACAGAATAGAGGTCATTTGAACAAATGATTCAAATGACCAAAAAACATATGTGCAGATGATGCAGAAAAAGCACATGAATACACAAATATAAAAGCACCGCTGTTTCGACTCATTAAAAGGTTGGAAACTCATCAGAATGTAATAATACATTTTGATAATCTGGCACATGCCATTGAGCATATTGCCAGAAATGTAGTAGTTATCTTTCTTTTGATTATCATGTTCATAAAGTAGCACAGTCTTGTTTAAATTAACTTGATATTGTTTCAGTAATTCTCTGACTTGGAGAAAGTTATTCACGCTTTCATCTATTTCAGAATTGATTACTATAATTTTCCGTATACCTTCCAGCTCTTAACGAAAACAAACAAGGAAGATCACAAAACCCTTTTTTTAATCCTCTTTGCATTGGCTTCCTGTTGAGTTTAGAACTGATTTTAAGATTTTACTCTTTACTTTTAGAGCACTCCATGGCCTGGCTCCGGCTTTCATGAGCTTTTTTGCCCACACATACTGGCACTCAACAAAACATTCCTAGCAGTTCCTTGGTCTACACTAAAAAGATTGTGCATTTGCTGTCCGAGTCCCCAAACTCTGGAACAGTGTTTGTTTTGCCACCTCAGCGACATCCTTTCATATCTCTACTAAAAACTCATTTTTATAAACTTGCATTTTTGTATCCCTGACTGTTTTTTTTAACTCTTTGGGTCATCTTTATGGATCCAACCTCTTCTTTGTGTTTATTATTATATTTTTATTGGGTATTTAAAGAAAAATATTCAGACGTTTTGCTGCACATTTTTAAATTCGCGTCCAGTTCTACTGTGCCTACATTTTATTGTTTTATTGTCGCTAAATGCTCTCTTGGTACCAGTTTACTGGCGTTTTAAAAAGGCCATAATGCAGAAACAGAGAAGAAGAAGTGCATCAGGATTTGCTTTACAATTCTTTGAAAGACAGTTTGGGTAATTTTTTGCACATTATTCACACCCTTTAAACAAAGACGCCTCATTCATGACACATCACGATTTTGGAAAACAAATTATGGGCCGTGCTTTTATGGACACGATACGATAAAACAAAGTGTGTGTGTGTGTGTGTGTGTGTGTTTATGTGTGTGTGGAGCATACAGGGTTTGCGAGCATGGGAATGGAGTGAACATTGCTAAGTGGTCACGGCATCACGGCGGGTAGAGCTGGCAGCGCCTTTACTGTCCAAATTAAAACAGCAGAAATCACCACAACAATTGAGAACAGATTTTCACCAAGGTGCCTTAATGACACTGTCAACCCTAAAAACACACACAAACGCATGCTCACACACACGCGCGCGTACCAAAACACATATATTTACAAACGCTAATGATCTACTAGCTTCAAGCTTCAGGGCTATCTCATCAGTGAACAGGTTGTAATTCATAACATATTCACTACGTGTGTGTGTGTGTGTGTGTGTGTGTGTGTGTGTACGTATGTATATATGTGCGTGTGTGTCTAGTAGGCATCAGAAAACACACACCCGCTGTTCCAGTCTGTTTCCTCCCCATAAAAAGCAGCACTTAGCACTTCATTCTCGAGCAGTTCTGACAACATTATACAGGTTAGTTTAAGAGAAGAGAGGAGAAAAAAAAAACAAAGCCGGTGAGAGGGAGCGGGGAGGAAGAATGAGGTAGGAAAAAAAAACGGAAGCCTGGTCACTCAGCTGGGAATATTCAGAGAATTGTTTTTAACGAGTTAAATAAATTCTCCCACAAATGAGGTGAGGGAAAGAGAGAGGGGAAGAGCGAGGTGGAGAGAGCTAAGGAGCGAGAGAGAGAGAGAGAGGGAGGTGAAGTTGAAGTGAGTGTTTGGCGTGGTGTTGGGAATATTTTACAAGCTGCATTAATGGCTGTTCTTAAAACACCGCTATTAAGAAACGGCCATAATGTTGTGTATCATGGGCGATTATGTTCACACACACAGGCTTACACAGCTAAACACTCTCTCATTACACCCTCACACAGACATGCACAAGCCAAAGCAATTAAATGTGTGCTGGTCCAACACCTTTTTGTGTAAATAGCAGCTTCCTCCTGCCCAAACAAACTGCACCTCTTCTTCTCCAGCACACACACACACACACACACACACATACACACACACAATGTGGCCATTCACACTGTCCTGCTGCCGCTGATTGTGGAGCCATTTCTGGGGTAGAAAATATTACATTCACATGCCGCAGCTGATGACACAAGGCATGTTGGTCCTGTTGTGGCTGAGGGTCGGCACATGTAGCTGTGTTCTGGCACCACAAGACCAAATGTGAGCTAGCCCATATATGGCGGCCAGAATCGGCTAGGTTTTGGGACCATGCACTGCCAATTTGGGCTGAGAAGTTAGCAACACTCAAACTATCTTTGGGCCAGTGTCAGCACCCGGAATTGGAGCAGGGTGCTTTTATCCTTTTAACTACAGATTTGTGCCATTTTTGGCCAAGACATTTTGACAGCCTGGGAATTTATGAGTACATTTTATTCTGTGATGAATTAAAATTTTAGATCATTTAAAACAGTAGTTGGGAATTACAGAATGTTATTTGCTTTCTTTCTGAGAATTAGGTGGCGTTCAGAGTGACTTGAGCCCTGTGTGATAAATGCAGCCCTCTCATTTGTTTTGAATGGAGCCAGTCTGCCGGCACAGCTGGGGCACCAATGCAGAGGGCTCCGGCAAAACGACTCAGGGTCGTCCGGCAAAAAAAAAAAAGTTGAACCAGGCTCAACTTTTGCTGCAACGCAATGTGATGTCATCCATCAAGTCACTGTGTTGGCCAAGCGCACGTTCCTGATTTCTACTGTTTACCTCACGATCGTCGCGACAAAAGATGATAACTTCAATCCTGTCTGTGAATATTACAAACACTTGTGCAGTGTTTTGGCGTCTGATAAGCTTTTAAAGGCACTTATCTGTTACTCAAACTGGACTTCCTGGATTGTATCACCAGTACCTTAACAACATGGCCCCACCAACGCAGCCCTGTGCGCTGTTTTGGGAGCTTAAGATGTGCATATTTTTTAAAATTTGGACACTGCTTCCAGTCTTTATGCTAAGCTAAGCTAATCACTTCCTGGCTCCCGCTCTGTACTTAACACACAGTCATGGGAGTGGCGAGGATCTTCTCATCTGACCCTCGGAAACAGAGCAAATATAATGTGTTTCCCAAATTATTGAACTGTTCCTTTAAATAAGCATCCATTTATCAGATGGTTAAAAAAAAAAAACAGTCGTCAAGATTATATTTGCTCAAATGCATGTTGCCAATAGAAAAGTTGATCTTGTAACAACACATGTTGTTTGATTAATTCCTGCTCTCTGTGGAAGGTTGTTAAACTTTTAAAATCCCAGCTGTCAGTCGTGTGGCTGTTTGTATAGGCACTTTTAAAAGGATGGAATGAAAACAAAACAATAACAGCAATAAATAATTATGTGTGGATGTGTTTTCCATCTCCTTAGAGATAAATTGTTTCATTATGCTTTTAAGACTTGAAATTCAGTTTTCAGTACAGTCTCATCCCACTTAAATTGGGCCTATACAGTAAATTTACTGTCTGCCCAGTCAATATGCTGTAGTATACTGTACCCACAGCAGACTCTGCAACACCCCTGCATTATTTCCTCCTGCAGTTACTTGTGAAAAAGCTTTATTTAACTAGCAGAAGGATCAGTGGAAAAGGATCTGATTGTATTTCTAAGTTATAGTCAATGAATCATGTGTATATGAGAACAGAAGGGTTGGAAATATTAAGACATCAGACAGTATGGAGCTGAATATTTTCTTTGTTATTCTAGGCGCCAGGGCTTGCTCCTGGAGGAAGTGGCGGGCATTGTGGTCAGTAGCTGAGTACAGTATGGAATAGACCCAGTGTGTGTGTGTGTGTGTGTGTGTGTGTGTGTGTGTGTGTGTGCGCGTGCGTGTGTGTGTGTCTTGAGTGGTGATCGGAGGTGTGGCCATCAGTCTGTCAGGCTTCTCTCTCTCTGTCGTCTCGCTCCTCCTCTCCTTCCTTCACTTTCTGCAGCGCTGCAGTCTGAAAAAAGTCCAATTAACGTAATAAACCACACATCCCATCCAGCCCCAAAACATACACACGCACTCACACACATTCCCCCAGCAAACACAAACATGTACACATATGCACATTTGTGCACACAGGTAAAACACACACACACACACACACACACACACACACAGTTCCTGCCCCCGTCTTCCTGCCTCCCCTGGTTAAATATCCTGGTTATTAAACAGAAATGTGCTGCAGATTTCTGAAGCTCTGTGTGCGACACATCTGGCCTGGGCCTTCAGGAAACGACTGGTTCACTTCACTCTTGTCATCACCTTCCAACACGTTTCTTTCACATTTCAATTTGGGAGCGGTGCAGCAGGCAGCTCAAGCACACACACACACACACACACACACACACACATCTGCACGTACACACGCGCGCGCACAACCACACGTCGACGCACATCTGCACACATGCGCTCAGGCACAGACACACACGGTCCACATTAGCGACAGTGGGGCTGCACTTTTTGGTGTTACAACGCACTGTTTTCAGCCTCTCAGCTCAAAGGGGTGGGCTCTTTTTCATCCCTTTCTTTCTGTATTTTTCTCTCTCTCTGTGTCTCTCTGTGTCTCTCTCTCTTTCTCTCTCTCGTCAGTGTTTTGTTGACAGTAGAAAACCTCTAAACCACCCGTGACACAAACTCCCATTTCAGGCTTGGTCAGGATTGTGTGGGATTAGCAGAGTGTGATGGACTGAAGCTCTGGGAAAGACATTTTTTATGGATATGTATTGTGTGTGTGTGTGTGTGTGTGTGTGTGTGTGTGTATTTGATCGACAATACTCTGCACACAGTGAACTTTCAGGCAGCACAAAAGGACTTTACAGCCAGTGAAACTTCAAACAGAAAGTCAACTTTTTGTCAAGAACTCAACACCAACAGGCCAAGTTTATTAGATGGACATTTAGGTTATCTGTCTTTGTATTGTTGTGGGAATTGGAGAATTTAACTGTCTGAGAAGGAGTTTATGTTCTACAATTACAGACAAATGACACATTTTACAGATTTTTAAGGCTGATTCTGACATTCTTTAGAGACATCTTTGCATGAAACTGTTTTTAGGCAAAACAATGCATTCAAATGAAATGAAGGGATTCAGTATTCTCCTCAAAAAATGATATTCCTGGCAATGTTGAGAAGGCTTTGAAGAAGCATTTAGACCATTGTGTAGGGAGACAAAATGTACAGAAAGTTAAATGAACAGTCAAATGAACAAATGTCATAAGAAAAAAAGTCCCACATTTCTTAGGCAGGTGGGGTGGCACAGGTGGGACTTAGATTAATGACCTCAGTATTTCTAAAATCGTAGCTAAGGCCCTGATTACAATGTTCAGTTTCAGTGTTGCTGCTGCATTTGAACACTTAAATATCTCCACACTGTGTCTAGACTTGAGTTAAGGATTCAAGACAACCTTAAATCAAAGCATGCTACTAGTGTTATTGAATTTTTTTGCCCTTTCTTTATTTCAGTTTTTCTTGGCACATGATGTTTTCACAAAACACACTTCCCCTGACTGTTTAGAGAGGTAATTCAGCACCATTTCTGCTTGACTTTGGTGCTGAGGCAACCTGATCTCGTTGAAATGTTTCTGTGGGCAGAAGTGGTTGGGTCTGCATTCTGCTTTTACAGTATGTATGATGTGGAGCACACACAGCTTAAAGTCTTAGTGCGCAGTGTGTTGTTTGTCTGTTTGGAGACCATGTAGGACCATTTCCAATCAGCATCACCGAAGCAGAGACCGCAGAACATGAGAGGTTTAAACCACAGCAACACGCAGGCGCTGACTGATGACATGCTAAGCATGCTACGCTGCGGTGACTGATGATGACGCGGTGAAGTGATGGCGGGTGTCACTGACACGTCAAGGAGGCTGTGGCCACGGATGAAGTCATCAGGGATTGACAGCCAGTCCCCCCCCCTTGATGAGTGATAATGCAGGAGCAGACGTCATCACAACAAGGTCCAATCCTGGAAAGATAAATCAAAAACATTCTTCATCATCATCATCATCATCAACATCAGTTAATTAAAAGCATATGAACGGAGCACTAGCACTTTCCCTCTGCTCTGACCTTTGTCTTTATCAGTTGTTCCCCCCACTTCCTAATTCTCCTACAAGTCCATCCATGCATCCTCTCATGCTGTTACACAACATCAGTCTGTGCTATTTCCTCCTCTGCAGGAGTTATGTTGTGAAGTGACTCACTTTCCCTCAAGCTGCATCGCTGACTTCAGTTAATTATTTCCTACATTTCCCCAAATCCCCTTTTGACAACAACAACAACCCTTACACGACGAGTGTTAACGTGTTACACACTTGTTTCACTCAGCTGTGGGCTACGTGTGCAGGTGGTGAGATCGAGGACTTGTAAAGCAAGAGAGCTAGACTTGACAGTTTGCAAAGCGGTGTGTTCTGGTCTATTGAGTGTAAGTGTGTGAGTTGATATTTCTACCTCGTCTACAAATGATTTCTCTGTGTGAGTTGCATGAAGTTGAACAGTCTAGCTTTTATAATGTGGGACTGATACCAACCCTTTTCGGAGTCTGTATTGCCTCAGAGTTAATTCATGTTTTTGCTGTATAACTGGAGACATTGTGTTCTCCAAAGACACACAGAAAGAAAGAGAGAGCAAAGAAGGGAGAAATAGACACACAATGACCTCTTTTCTATTTATCTACTGAGCTGTTGGATTTAAGTGCAGTGTCCTTGCATCAGTCTGTTACGTCCACTGGAGGGCAGACAGGGACAGCAGCTGAGGCGGACACCAGACCAGAGAGCAACCCTGATGCTAATGTCTGTCTGGCCTGGACAATGTCATATTGTGATATACTGTGTTATGCAAACATGTCATAAGATTTCAACTAGGTTTTCATGCCCCTGACTTGCAGGCTCAAAACCAACTCAAAGCCTTTTTAACATGTAGGTCAGTGGCTCTCACGAGTTTCCCACAAAATACCATCAAGAACTGTGATAAACTATACGTCACGAAAGGATAAATCAGTGTTTCCTCATCACCTAGGCCGTGTTTCACAACACATTCGTAGCTACTTTGACTCAGTCAAGGTAAAGAGATCAGTTTATATGCAAAGACATTCACGCAGCATGAATATCTACCATGTGCCCCCCCCCCCTTCTCTTCTTAGAACACGAGGAGTAATACGTTTGACAAAACGACAGATTCTAATGTGCCAGATTACACATATAATTGTAACTGCGCATGTGTATGCAATAGTTCATGGTTTGCATAAATCCCAGAATCTTTCATTTTTATCGCTGACTGTCTTAAACACAGTGGGAAATTTCAGTTTTTTCCTTGTGGCAGCAGAGACTGTCCTGTAAACAGAATGCAACTGGTTTATTCCTTACAACAGTTTGGTGGTCACTTATATTCAGATGCTGTGTCTCAATTCGGATACTTTCATTAGTACACTTCCATGTAGTACACTGTGTACACTATGTACATACTTGCATAGTGCATGAATTTGTCTCAAATCGAACACGGCCGTTGTGCACTCATCGCAAATGACGATAGCAACCTTCTGCTTCTTCTTCTTCTTCTTCCTCCAACATTTGACCACGATCGTTGCCCGCCAAAATATCAGCCAGCGTGTTTGCTCACTTGACTTCAATTCAATTTTATTAAAAATGTATATAAATGAACGTGCTTTTACTTTTAGTGTTCACTGTAACAATGCGGCCGCCATTTTCATTGGTTGGTGGTCCCTCCCCTTCCGCTACGTAGACAAGATGGCGACCGTTGAGGGTGAGAAGTGTCCAGCGTTCCACGCTCAACTTTTTGACCATTACAGTACACCATCCAGGTACTCACTCAAAATAGCAAGTGTAAGTACGGAAGAGCGTGAATTTAGACACAGCTATTTACTGACAGATATTCAGTCAGTCCCATTAAAGCAGTGGTTCCAACCCCCTGGGCCACGGACTGATACAGGGCCACAGAACATGTGCTACTGAACCCCCAAAAAACTATATGATTTGGCAAAAAAGCAGAATAATAATTACTCATTATAGCTTTTTTTTGTTTGTTTGTTTTTTGCAGTAATTACCTTGACTTGGCTGTATTTTTCCTCATTACTCCCTGTCATGTCCTCTACTATATTATGTTTCATTTTTAACTGACGTAAGTCATCACTAGATTAGACAACTATAGACATTACTAGTGTGTTATCACCACTTTTTAACATTCAGTAGTACTGTACAGTGGAATCTGTGTGAGGCTACTGAGAGGGCTACCTGTATTTCTTTTTAATGCAATAACTAACCACAATACAACACAGAACAAATCTGGTGTGCAATTACATTGTCAATATAGAAATGGTCCCCGGTGTGAAAACACTCTGAATGAAAACATAGTTTGATAGATGCATGTTTTGAAAACCTGTATTTGCAACAACAAAGCTTAAATATTTACATTGAAACATCTGAAGAAGGGGAAAGAAAAGGCCAAGTCAGTGCAGCTCATTCACTGAGACCGTCGAGAGTTATAACTCTCATTAAACACTCTAACAGGCTACAAAGTACGACTGCGAAGTACATCATGCTGTGGCACCAAAAAGGTCTTATTTTAACATTTAGCTTCTTGCTTTTTTTGTATAAAAGCAAGATGGAGAAATGAAAGGAACAGAGTAGAAGACAGGGAGAGTGAGAGAGATGGTGAGAGGGTGGGGGTCGACTGCGTCTGTTCTAGTGTGGTTTTGGGGAGTTATTTGGTGTTAAAATATGCCTTAATGGTTGCTGGGGATCCATTTATTACAGGCAGGAAGCAGAAGGGGGTTTCTCTTCTCATTTAATGTGACCACCGAGAAGGTCGCCAAGTCCTACAGGCAAGCCAGCATTCCTCTGCGCCAACGCAACACACACACACAGACACACACACACACACTCGGCTATGTATACACTCATAATTATACTGTAAGGCATGTAAATGAAGCTTATGTATGCACGTGTGTAGATGCAAAGACTCGTAATCTGAAATACATTCTCAAATCGCAGTGCTTTTAGAAGCTTACAAATATGTGTGTATGCATAAAAGCGCACACACACACACACACACACACACACACACACACAAATAGACTGTGGTCTCTGGCAGTGAGAATGACCTTTTCTGAACCATGGAAACACACACATTAAAACACACACACACTGAGAGAAAAGCCTCTGCAAAACATTTAAGCACGGCAGTGCCGAGGTTATATAAAAAGCCTCTTGAGGTCTTATTAATTCACATTTGTTTTGCAGTTGTGAAGCTCGGTTTCTCTCCTTCTCACTCATCCTGTCTCTCTCTACAGTTGTTAGCTTTTCACTCACTTCCTGTTCCTCATCCATCCCTTTCTCAGGCATGGACGCAGCACACCGCTTCTTCTCTCTGTCACGCTTTCTTCCTTTCTTTCTTTCGCCCCCCGTGTCAGTCCAACACAGAGCCAGATAGAGCTTGACACCCTTCCCCGGCATTAGGGAGGGTGTGTTAACACCTCCTCCCACACACACGCCGGGGCCTTAAGACCCGTTTATGAAGTGCAGGGCTCCTGGCGTATGAGCGCACATACGCACATGAAGAAGGAAGAGAGAGATTAAGATGTGAGATTTGATTGTGTAGGAAAGTTAATGATTTTCTTAAAAGGGTTTGGTTTCATGTTTTCACAGCATTTTGGATTCAGCTGATGTGAAACCACTAATGGTGGACTGCTTCTGTGTTTTGCGGCTCATTTCAGAATATTCTGGGAAAACTGTTGACACTAGTGTACAGCACGGGTGTGTTTTTTATTTATGTGTCTTTTTTCATTATGGCTTAGACAGTTTGGACCTGAGTTGGTCAATGTTGCTGATTGTATCTCATAAAGAGTTTTTAAAACATTGGCACGCTCACCTAAAGGGAGAAAAGTGGTCGACAAAGTGTTTTGATTGGGATTACACCGAGTTTAACGGCGCCTGAGTGCGCACGAAAGGGAAAAAAACTGTCATGGCTGCTGCAACTGTGTGTGTACTCTGAATGCCAAATCAAATTATACGGTATCAACATGTTTAAAACAAAATAAGGTAACTCTAGAAGCTTCACTTGGCTACTACAGTCACTCAATTAAAGGCTGTGTAAGGTTGTGTGTATGTGTGTGTGTTTGAGAGTGTGTGAGTATATTGGGTTACACGGCGGATATAAGGCTCTATCCCTCCTTTCATCAGCTGAGTGAGGAAGAATCGAGCAACACACTGCAATCTGACCCTGACGTGCACACACACACGCGCGCGCGCGCACATGTACTTTAATACACATAGTAGCAGAAATGGACGTCACTCATGAGCACAATACATCGCTGCTGCTTTCCATTGATCACCACTGTCATAACACATGCCTCAGTGGCTCTGATCCCTCTTTCCACTACTATATCATATCGTCGATATCACTTAAAAACCCATAACCTCCAGTTTGGTTTTTACTTGAAATAATGAGTGTTATCATCAAAGTCACCATTCAAGTAAAATCACGGGAACCATAATAGTGTACGTTTTGAAGCAGATTTCATTTTAGTAAGCCAGCAGATATCTGCCCTGCTGAAGGGTTGTTAAGAAAGACACTGAATCCCCGTCAGCTGCAGGGGTGCAGATCTGCTGTTGACCCTGACCTCTGACCTCTCTGGGCCAAAACAAAAGATAATTACCTTGCAGAGGTCGATAATAAAGGCAGTGGTTGTAAAGGTAATATTAGGGAAATGTTTTGCATTATGAACTTGACTGAACCCTGATAAGCCATTCAAAACTCATATTGTAATGTACATAAAATAATTACAACTTCCGGGTATGTCACATGATGCATACTGGCCCCAAGAGACTTTTTCCCATAGACTTACATTGTGAAAGAGATGTCTGTAAATCAGCGGATAATTTTTTTTTTGAGGTACATCAACTTCCATATACAAACACTTAAATAGCCCTTATTTAAATCATTATGTCCTAAAAGTTGTAACATTCACTAATAGCCGAATCCAGAATTATTTTCCTAAGGATTGTCACTTAGGATTGTCATTAATGTGGGTGAGCAGTTGGGAGGCTGGGTTAAAGGACCCCACCTCCGACGCTGTATCCAGTTCTCTTTATACACCCCCGTTTCCAGTCTTTGTGCTAAGCTAAGCTAACGGCTGCTGGCTGTAGCTTCATATTTAGCGTACATAATATGAGAGTGATATCAATCTTCTCATCTAATTCTCGGCAAGAAAGGGAATAAGGATATTTCCCTACATTTCCATACACAACATATACATGAAGAATGGTCTCATGCACATAAAAAAATACAAATCTTGTGCTTTCAAACTCAGGTGATGTACACTTATCCCTGATCCATCCCCACAGCGAATAAAATGACCTGATTGTGTCAATGAGAAACTGAAATGGACATAATTAGAAAATAAGATTTCAAAGGGAACACAAGGAAGTAAAGTGAGAGAGTTTGAACGGTTACTATGTAACTGCAAGTATCTGTGTAGTGTGTGCGTGTGGTGGGGTGGGGAGGTGGGGGTAATTACGGTGTAGAATGTCTTCCTCATCACTGAAGCTGACCTAAGAACACAACAGTTAATCATCCACTAACCGGCAGAGAGAGACAAAGTGAGAGAAGGAGAGAGAAGCCAGCGTTGCATGTTGCACTGTTGGACTGAAAGAGAGACACTTTAAGGCACCTGTATTTGTTAAACGGTAAAACAACAAAGAAGAAAAGAGGAGTCTTCCATCTGCCAGTCTGGAATAAAGGACATACTTACCTGAGAGTGGAAGGATAACAAACCAGCAGCCGAGGACACGCACCTGCTCCTGAAGAAGGATTCTTAGTAGCAATCAACCAGTGTGTGTTTGTGTGCATCTGTGTGTGTTAGTATGTGTGTCCTATGTGGACTGTCCTGTTTTGGGATTTGATTGTGTGTGTGAGAGGCGGTCACATGGGGTCCCATCTGGGATGCCAGCTGCAGCAGTGAAGCCCTCTCCGGAGGACATGGTGGTGGAGGGATTGGGCGAAGGAGAGCCCAGCGGGTCCCAGTGGGAAGCCTCGGGGCTGGGCCGGGAGCGGCTGCCTCTGCCCTCTCTGAAGGTCCCCAGGGAGATGCTGCGGAGCTTCCCCCACTCCAAACGGGTGGGATCCTATCTGGTGGGGAAGATGATCAACAAGGGATCGTTTGCCAAAGTGATGGAGGGGCTACACATCGGCACGGGGGAAAAGGTCGGTGCTTTCTCCTTGATTTGAGAATAAGAGAGAGGAGACATGCTGCCTCAGATTGGAGGGACGGCACATTGGCAAAGAAAAAAAGATCACACACATACAAGATTATGATTACACGGTTACAACTTGTGCACTTGTAACTGATGATTATACTCACTTGGGTTTGAGGAAGGCAGTAGCCTACTATTATTCTTGTTATGTGTACAAAAACACAGCCAGACCCATCTGTAATTGCTTTATTTCATAACTATGACTCTTAAAGGGATTTTACAGGAACAAAACGTTTGCTCACCAGATTTAAATTCATACCAGAATTGTATTTTTTTTTTTTTTTTAAAGCTAATTCATGCAGCACAAGTGAAGAAAACTCTAATGCCATGTAAACACAATTACAAAGTTGCAGTTATGATTTATATTCTGATTTACGTTACGTATATTACACAAATAAAACTAGTACATGTTCAGACAAAATACAGTATATATAGTGTTGCCCTAAACATGTCCTGTTTAAAAAATCTTTTTTTAAATAGGCTAAAAGACAACCATGCTAATGTTTGTAAGTATTTCATATTTAGTGTATTGTTGATGTTGTGGCTCTAAACTGGGACTACATGGATGTGCACTTATTGTGTAGTGGAGGCAGGGCGTGTGTGTGTGTGTGTGTGTTATAATGTATGTGTAACTTTCGTTCATCCGTCACTGAATCCCTGACCCCGGCTCATATGTACCTGACCTGGTTGCCATAGTAATGACCAAACTCATCTCCGGGGGTGTTTGCTCCTCTTAACCCCTGTTACCCTCTACAGACACAAGACCTGTGGAGGTGAAGTCTGCAACTACGCAAACACACACTGTTGTAGACCTTTTTTAAAGGATCTTATTAAAGTTGGATTTTAATTTTGAATTAAATGACAGAACACCACATAGTCATTATACACTTTTATTTTTACACACAGTATGAATTGAATATAAAATTAAAATAAACCCTCTAGGTCTTACCACTAATAATAAAAGTGTTTACCTGATTAGTTATCTGAGACAAACAGTCATCTGAACAATCTGAATCATTTTCAATAAATATCACCTTTAGGAATTTAATTTCCTGTCATCATCATTATCTTGAGGGGCAATTGGTTGTAAGAGCACAAATAGTTGCCACTGTTATCCTCCAAAGACTTAAACCTCCTACTACTGAGTGCAATAAGCGTAATAAAAGCTGACTTCCTTATTATTTGACAGTGCATTTAGAGATTCTTTCTTTTTTTCAGTTACTCAGGGAGGGTTTGCTGACTGTTTACATTTTTCCAGCACTTTTTCTCTCTAGTTCCTTATCTTTAGCTTGCTACCTTTACAGTAAAAGTGTGGAGTGATATTGGTTAAAGTTACATTCAGAGGCTAAATAGGGGCTTAAGACTGAGTCAGTGGAGACAGAATGTAGGTGGAGACTGAATGAGCAATACACTCTACTTCCTTTAACAACTACTGTTTAAGTGCCCTTGAGCAAGGCTCTGAAGCCACAACTACTGGAACATTTAGCAGCAGTAGACCTATAACTGTGGTTATATTGATCATCTTCCAGAGTTAATGTTTGGTTCTATTCTTGTTCACATGGGAACAAGTAGGTTACCAAATTTGGAAGCAGACTTTTAATAAAAAAGGAGCCAAGGGTTCTCATTTGACTATCCCTTGAGAAATTGAGGTTGTAAAAAACATAAACTTTTGCATGTGTGCACGTTTGTTTGTGTGCGTGTTTAGGTGGCCATTAAGGTGATCGACAAGAAGAAAGCACGTCAGGACTCATACGTGCTGAAGAACATGAAGAGGGAACCTCGAATTCATCAGATGGTCCGACATCCTCACATCGTCGTCCTGCTGGAGGTAGAAAAATATACACAAAAACACACATGTTCATATTCACACATCAACACTATACAAACCATTTATACAGTCCAAATAAAGTGATGATGGAGTCTTACGATGTTACACCTAAAAGGTTATTATATCTGCTACTGTTGAATAAGCTTGTCCAAGTAATATGGACATGAAAAACTGTGTGTGTCAGACTCTGGAGACAGAGAACAGCTACTACATGGCCATGGAGCTCTGTGCTGGAGGAGACCTGATGGACAGGATCTGTGAGAGGAAGAGGCTGGAGGAGAGGGAGGTGCGACGCTACACTCGTCAGATCCTCTCTGCAGTGGAACACCTGCACAAACACGGCATCGTGCACAGGTGAGACTACACACACAATGTGCAGTACTTCTACATGTAAGAGACATCTGCCTCAAACTGAGTTAGTTACTTTTACTATTTGCACAGTCTTCTAACTCTGCTGCTTTCTTTCTTTAGTCTCCTTTGTGACTGATGTGTGTTCAATTCTTATTATTTTCTAACTTTTTTTTGTGTGCTGAGACCTTATGAACAAACGCACCTCTCAAAATAATTCATAAATAATTGATACACATATATGGCATCCTACCCATTTTCAGTTCCGCTTCATGTTTGAGCAGAGTACAGTACCAAACCTTTAATAAGGAGATGAGAGCAGATCTAGTTTGGATGACCTGCTATGTGTTATAGCGTGGAAATAACTTTTTGTTGGTTTATCATCCAGACGGTGGAGTAGTTGTGTTGAAATTATTAATCAGTTAATCAACTGGTTGATCAACAGACAAGTAATAGATATCCATTCTGATTACTAGGTCTCCTTGTTTTTTTCCATTACATATCGTTGTTAATAGACCTATTATTAGTATAGTACCTAGTATTTTGCAGTGTTACAGGTCACCAGACTTTTAAGTTGAACCTGGGCTAAAATTGGTTGAAAGATTCAAGTTTTTAGACATCGAGGCTACATATAATCATATAATCAATATGCTGTTGAAACAATGGTAACCTAGATATCCTTATATATAAAACTCACCTTTCTAACAAATCTAGCGCAGTTTTTTTGGACATTTTTTGGCAACCAAATTACCAAAACCATGCTTACTAGGCTATTGTAACAGTCAACCAATCAAGAGCATGGGATGTAGACAGTGTTTCTTACCTTGAGCTGCTTGGCCCCGTTAGAGATTTGGCAAAACCAGTAAGTAAAAATAAGAAAATGTTATTGTCTCAAAATGTCAGAGCCAAACATACCTGCAAACAGAAGCTGTTTGCTGCATAGTGGATGTTAAGGTCAGACTTTGTAGATTCACACACACACACACACACACACACACACACACACACACACACACACACACACACACACAGAGTAGTTTGCAGGGCATTAACAGCCTGCAGAGGAGGAAACGCTGCAAGAAAGGCAATATATGGCACAGTGCAGTGTGGGAGATGATAGTGTTATTTTAGTGCCATTTTAGTATGTGTAGGTGTTAGAGACCCACCCACACACACACACACACTTACACTACAACCACACACAATATGCACAGCTCTGGGCTTTGGTTTAAGACCTTGGCTCCTCTGAAGGTGGGAATGTGATTACCAGGCAATGACCTCATCATCCTGCGCCGGCGCCATGATTCACACATCATCACAACATCATGGACTTCCTCTCTAATGAAGTCCCTCAACGACGTCGCTCTCCACCCTTCAATAGCACCTCTCTCTGTCACACACACACACACACACCCACGTGCTCACACACATTCGCTCACACTCACACTCTCCACCACAGTCCCACACAGAGATGATTAAACTGGAAATAAATGGAAAATTTGCACTTAAATGCACCTCATGCCACCCACATCCAGTAGGTTCACCGCATACATTTTCTCCTTTATGACAATGTCTGCTCTTGCTCTTTCTTGCTCTTTTTTCCCTCTTTCTTCCTCTGTCTGTCTTTGAACTTTTCTCGGGTTGTGTGAGCAGCGTTCTCTGGATTTTCGGGACCCGGAGTGTCTGTTGGTTAGATGAAGGCAGATGAAAGGAACATGGCTGATTCCCAGGCTATAGTTTATGGGGGGATCTCTCTCTCTCCTAACCGCAGATTTTCATTTAGCTCGGTAGTTTCAGAGCAGCAGGCGTGGTTGGTGGTGAGGCTGGGGTACTTTCAGGGGAGTCAGGCAACTTTTCCAGGTGAACACAGATATAACGGTGGTGGAGAGGAGCGAGCACGTCAGGAAGAGCTTCACTTCGGCCTGAAAATGCCAGTTTGGCTTGACTTGAAAATCATGACGGGGGCAGGTTTTCAGGAGTCCAAAACAAACTAATCCCCCCAAATTACCACTAAATGTTCATCCTGAAAAACTGCAAATAAAACAATTTTTCACCAGCTTGAGCTTTACCCAAACCCAAATTTAGCTTTGGTTTCCCTTTGCTTCTGTGGGTCCAGTCTGGTCCCATCTCATCTGGTTGTCCATAAATACACAGAAAAAGCTTAGTAAGGCCAAACACACGTTGCATTTTTAAATTGAGCAACCACCATAGCATCTGTCAAGTAAATTGCTCCAGAACACTCATTTGTAAGGAAAGAAATCACTTGATAAATTCCTGTAGGATTAAGGACAGAGCTCATGAAAATACTACAGTGAACCACATTCTTTCTTTGTCTCTTCTTTTCTTCTGTAGAGATTTAAAGATTGAAAACTTCCTGCTGGACGAACATAACAACATAAAGATTGTGGGTATGTTGACGTTCCTGCTTTCTCCAATGACATCTGACTGACAGTGTACAGAGAACTGATGCAAAATGTTGGACAGATCAACATGGCAGAACCTGTCTTAGCTATCTAGTGCATCTGTACATGTGCTCCACTGTTAAAATGATGATGTTTCATACAGACTTTGGCCTGAGTAACACTCTGAAGGCTGAATCTTTGTCCCTGGAGCTCCTCAACACCCAGTGTGGAAGTCCTGCCTACGCAGCCCCTGAGCTGCTCGCTCACAGGAAGTATGGACCCAAAGTGGACGTCTGGTCTGTGTAAGTGATAAACCCTCGGTGGGTGTGTTGAGGAGGCCTGCTGTCCATCACAGCTTAGTGCGGATTTTTGAAAAGTCAGTTTTTCTGTGGCGTTATTTGCAGTTTGAAACAAATTACAGAATGCATTTCTGTGTATGCATCTTGTAAATGTTTGTGTTTCTTGACATTTTGCTTGTGTGTGTGTGTGTGTGTGTGTGTGTGTGTGCAGAGGTGTGAGTATGTTTGCCATGCTGTCAGGAACTCTTCCCTTCACTGTTGAGCCTTTCAACATCAAACATCTGCACCAGAAGATGGTCAACGGAGAGATCAGCAGCCTCCCAAGTGACATCAGCAAAGGTAACTCCACATTTCCCCCGTCTCTCTGAGCAGCTTCTTCGCTGAAAAAAAGTGAGTGAATTTGCTTCGGCAAAATATAGAGATATATAGAGAAACAGAGAGAAAATATAGAGGGCTCTTAATCTAGATGAAAATTGAGAATACTTGCAAGAAATGACATAGAACAAAACAAAACCACAAAAAAAGAATTAGAAATATGTCAGAATGTGGTTTATGTTAAATTATCAAAAACATTATTGAGAACAATAAAAAGGTCAAACCTGCAGGATAAAATAAAACATGGTTCCGATATCAAAGACTAAATGAAACATGTCCTTTCGCACTGATTGGATTTCCATTTGGAAAAGTCTCCCTTAGTTTCACAGGCAGCACCAGAGTAAGATCTAAATTGGATGTGATATCTTAAACATGCATTAATGTTAATCGTGAGAAACATTTGTTCGGCTTTTGTAAATGACTCTTTGCAAACACAAACTGGGATTCAGTCTTCTTTCTGCAGACCAAAGGCCTGTCATGAGATGGAGAATTGAAGGAAAAAAATGTTTCACTTTCTTACTTCTTCCGCTTGTTCTGTACCAAGTACACAGTGGCCTTAGTGTCTCGGTTTTCTCTCAGCTTTATTTTGGTCTCTCTCTCACACATAGTCACTCCATTACACTCTGTCATGGCGCCATGTCACCGCAAACAAACATAGCTCCTGTTACTGTGGGCAAAAGCAGTGCAGCTCTAGTGCTCTGAAACTGTGACAAGATCAGCTTAGTGGCTGTATCGCTGCCACAGACGGGCATCTGAGACATCGACATTAACTTTCAGACTCTATCCTGTCTCTGAATGGGGTTGGGTTTTTTTTACCAGTCAGACTGGCCAATTTGTAATTCTGTTTGCTCATTCATTTGTTTTCTTGTAATTTTCTCCCCTTTTGTCTTTCTTTTGTTTGTTTTGCCATGTTTTGGTGATTTGGGTTTTTCCTATTATTCTAAATAAATGATTTTTCTCTTCTTTGTATGATTTTTAATGTTATCTTCAACACTGTTTCTTTGCAAACAAACTGAGTGTCTTCAGAAACTATTATTCCACAGGCTTATAGATTAAAATCAACAAATGGTGCATTTGATTCTATCAGTTACAAACAAACTGAGTTGACCCTGACTGAGACAAGCTGCTTTGGCTCTGTCAGTGAAAGCGAGGCAGCTGGTAGTAGCAAATTAAATGGAGCAGTCGTGGCTTATATATCTGTGAATGTGGCAGATATCCTGTTCGAATCCATCTGCTCCTACAGACCGTGGAGCTTATCAGGAATCCCCATCTGGAGTCAAACTACCAACCCCGCTTGGCTGTCACAGGACAGCTCTATGTCACAGGCTGACAGGCTGAATTGGTTTTCCTGAAGGGAAATCCTGCCTCGCTCCATGCTGTTGTCTCTCATACAGTTTCAGCGAAGTCACAATGAGTGACATCAGTCTGGCAGTCTGGAGTAAATGTGCAACATTAGCTCTTTTACTTTGGTCCATTTTGGCTAGACAAGAATAGTACAAACTCCGCCAATCTGCATGCCAAAGTGCCCTTTAGCCACACAAGATACTGACCCAAAACTGCTCCCGATGACCAGGCCAGAGAAAACCAACCAAGGTAAACCAACACAATGAGCTGAAAGATGCTAAAGCTCTCTGTAGAGCTGAGGGGAACTACAGAGTCGGTTGATAATTTTGGGTTTGTCCCTATGAGCGATTGACACAATTTATCACATTTTTAACCAGACAGTGAGAGTTTACACCAAACCAAATGCAGAAATCACTGAATTTAATATTCTGATAATTAAAAAAAACAATCTTACACTGTTTCTGCTTCAGGTGCGGCGGCATTTGTGTTGTCTCTGCTGGAGCCAGACCCAGCTAAGAGACCCAGTGTCAGAGCTGCGATGGACGAGAGATGGCTCAACGAAGGATATGCAAAGAAACCACTACACACTCTCTCTCATAAAAACAGGTGGAGATCCACTGTGTTACTACACTTTGACACATCACCTACAAAAACACCCTAAAGCAAGTGAAACACATTTTCCTCATATGCAGATGTAATAAAGTGACAAAATAGGTCATGTAAAAAAATGACATTTATTGCAAAACTATGTAAATCCCTTCTATATTTTCACATTTGCTTTAGTATTGCACTATAATTGTAATCGAAGTATGTGTTTTTGTACCGTGAGAATAAAGTGAGACACAAAGACTCTCCTCAGGGAAAGTTCTGCAGCAAACATTACAATGTGGGCAAAAGAACCAAGAAGGAAATCGCAGCGAGTTTTCTAACAAAATGAACATTTTTGTGGTCAGTAGGGTAACAGCGTTGTATATTATAGCATGACTAAAAGGCTTTTATCACTTTACGCAGTGTGGAAATGCAATCATGTATGGCTCCTCTTGGCAATAATGCATTTTCTGAAATCCACATGAATGAAGCAAGAACTGTTCCAGCTCTGTTCTGCTCACAGTTGAAAATTATTAAACTCCTTCAGTTACTGGTCATTCCTTACCATCAAATCCTTAATGACCCCTAAAATCTCTCTCTGCTTCACTCTTCACACTTTATCTTTGCAAATGTTTTTGCATCCCTCGCTCTCGTTATTTCACAGGTTGTGTCCAGAGGATCTCAACTCGTCTGTGCTGGCATACATGACAGAGACGCTGGGCTACTCCCTCTCTGAAATCATACACACACTCACCACCAACCGACCCTCCTCCATCATGGCCACCTATCACCTGCTGCTCAACAAGCTCAGCAGGAGCCAGAAAGGAGCCAAGGCCAGCAAGGTTCACACCTCATTTTCAAGCACACACACACACACACACACACACACACACACACACACACACACACACACACACACACACACACACACACACACAGGCCTTCACCTACTTAAATACTAGTAAACATAACTTTTCTGATGCCAGTAATACACAAGTGGGTCATAACGGCACCTTAAAAATGTATAAATATAACCACTCTCATGTTCTGCTGTGAAGTTTAAACAGCTAAAAATGATTGATTTGGCAGAAGCTAGAGAGCAATGACTGGAGTCTTCCAAGCAAGAATACATGGAGAGAGAGGAATAACACTGAATCAAAGACTCAGCAACAGGTAATTAAAAAAAAAAATAACATCATAAACACAAATACAGTAATCATTATGAGATGGTAATGTAATAGTATTCTATTAAAGGATAAGACTGGTGATATTCTATATTTTTTATTATCAACAAATCCTATAATAGACTAAAACCAACAATGATTTAGTCTGTCTCTCAGTACTTTCTGGCTTCCCCTGTTCTGTATGTTGCACTCAGCCCCAAGCCCATTTGTTCCTATGAAGACATAAATCTTTAAAAATGAGTGACAAATATATAGTTTTATTTATTTATTTATTTATTTAAAAAAAGGGCTAAGTAATTTCCTAAAACAGCTTGGCAGTTTTTAGCAAATGTTACTCAAACAGGAGTAAATGATGCATTTGATGGGGACTATTTTCAGTTGCTGATTAATACACATTTGGTGCACAAGTCAGTATTTACAGGAACCGCGAATGCGAATTTGTCTGGAAGCTCTAAATTCATTTTGGATTTCCAAGGGGCATTATCAATGGGCGCAGACCAAAATGCCTCTGGACGCAACTGGATAAACCTACAACCAATCAGAGCAATGAAACATGTGACGTAGCACTGAGCAAATCCTGTCAGAAGTACGGCTAACGCGTCTTTCGTATCCTCCAGTTCTATGGCAAGCCAAAGGGATCAAATGTCGTCAGGTAAGCACACGTCCCTGGTACATAAAGCGGCGTGAAATACGGCGTCCTGGCGGTTTTCATGCCACTTTTTACGCCGTTGCATTTTAAAACGCCGCTTTTTACGTGCATTAAAACCTGTCCAAGACGCGCATTATTTACGCCGTTTTCTTGTATGGTAATGAGCCCTTCCTCCTGTTTTACATAGCCAGTAAATCCAGAGTTTTTGTTAAACATTTTTAATAGTTTGTAGCACGTTGATGAGATTGATTTGATTCAGGGAGAATGTCCAAAAGGGGGTTCTCTGTCATAATCCTCTGAATCTGAATACTGTACAATTTATAAAGACAACACAGATAGCAATCTTGCCTAGCAATGTCAAGCATCTTTCTGGCTTTACTCTTCACCGACTGGTTACAAAAACTCTGGATTTACTGGCTATGTAAAACAGGAGGAAGGGCTCATTACCATACAAGAAAACGGCGTAAATAACGTGCGTCTTGGACAGGTTTTTACGGGCGTAAAAAGCGGCGTTTTAAAATGTAATGGCGTTAAAAGCGGCGTTGTAAATAAAAACGGCGTAAAAAGCGGCGTGAAAACCATCAGGACGCCATATTTTATGCCGTTTTATGTACCAGGGACGTGTGCCGACCTGACGACATTTGATCCCTAAGGCTTGCCATACAGTTCGTTTAATACTGACACGATAGCGGATTCAGAACATTACACATCAGCGGCAGCTATCTTGATTGTTTACGAAAACAGTCTTGTCGGCTGGAAATCTGTCAGAATGGGAGGGTGACCAGACGCATCTGCCAGAGCAAATAAAACGTGAGCTCACAGATTCGTCTGGTTCCCAGACTAGGCGTGTGTAGTATTGAAAATAAACTACAGCGCCCTTGTTCATGGTAATGAAGGAAGATGCCATCCAGTGCAACGGTGTGGATCATTGATGTGTTTTTACTGCAGAGAAACTCAGTTTTAATGATCAGAATATCCAAGGAAAATTATAACAATAACAGCAGCAGCTATCTAATTGAAGTTAACCGTTCTGAACTCTGGAGCTCCTGTTATATGCCATTTGTTTTGTGCATTTGAATCTTTGCAGCTACCGTATATAAACGTTGATGGGAGAAGTTAGGACAGTCCATAGTCTTTGATTGCACTCAACCAGATGCTGTAGCCTTGTTTGCTTGTGCAAATAATACAATCAAGTGTGCAGAGGAAGTGTTGTGGCTGTATTAGTCATGCAACTTACTTTTTGAGGTGATATGAGATGACACCAGTTTTTGTTACCCCTTTGTGCCAGTAGAAATCATTCTTGGGCCAACTGACAACTAACCACTCCTTGTTTTTAGAATGAACCGACCAATGAAAAAAGCTCGAAGCAGTCCAGCAGGCCTCTGAGAGCCCAACAGGCCACTGAATGTCAGAGCAACAGGAAGAGGCCTGAGGACCTGCACAGAAAGGACCACAGAGAGGACGCGGAGAACCGTCCACCCTCTCCATCTCTACCCCAGCTTCCTCACTCTGCTTCCCCCTCAATACCCCCTCGCCCTCCCTCCCCCTCCCCTGCCCCTCTGTCTGCAGAGGATGGGGCCACTGATGAGGAGATCGCCATCACCTTGGACACCAGAGAGACGCTGTTTCCTGAAGGTAAGGATTTATTGCACATACAGAAACAGAAGCTGCACACATCAAGAGCACATTGTGTGACATACTGTACTGCATCTGTATGCTGTTGTGTTCCAGTGTCTGTGTTTGGAGAGAGGGAACTCGTCCATCTTTCTCCTCCTAAAAGCTCTGCATCTCAACTCTGTGACTCCGCCCCTTGCCAAGTCCCCTTACCCACTGAGCCAATCAGAGACAGCAGCACGTCGAGACCGATCCGACACACACACCTGCTCAGGACAACTCGATCAGATGGGGCCGCAGACCCTGGGTCAGACTGCTTCCATGACAACCGCCACCAGGACAACCGCTCTCATCACCTGAGCATCAACGAGCGTCTGGAGAAGCTGCAGACATTTTATTCCTCAGAGAAGAATGGCATCTCTCCCAGGATGCTCCTGGAGGCTGACACACACACCACACACTCCTCAGACATAGACCACATGGGTACCATGGAGAGGACACAGACGTCACCCTCTGCCCCACTGCCCCGCCTGCGCAACGTGGGTCTGAAAGACGGACGCGGCAGGAAGATGACATGGGTAGGGTTGACCCGACCCGGACCCCCAGGGCTCCTGGTGAACGGGTCTAAACCTCCCGCCTTCCCCTTGCAGAGACAACATACTTTGGTCATTAAGAGCCTCAGGCAGGAGAGAGGCAAGAGAAGAGATCTGTCGGCAGCAGCAGGGGGAGGAGGAGAGAGAGGGACGGCAGGAGGTGTGATGAATGGAGCAAAGAGGAACTCAGTTCAGTTACGTTCATCTCTCCAGCGTCGGGTGGCGGACCTGAATCTGCCGCTGCTTCCTGCAGCCCTGCAGGAGAAGACAGATAGGAAGAACCAGCTACACAGCATGGACTACTGATACATAGATGGGAGGACACAATAGAGAGGCAGTGATAGTGGCCAGAAAAAGGTGCAATCGGAAGAGAAGATATAGGACTGAGGTTAGTGACACATTTGTAAAGCAGATTAGCAATTAAGAAATACTGGCCAGTATTTAGATACCCCTATTTATAACATTAAGGTGAACGAAAGAGAAGAAGGATAAGGGGTGGATGGTATGAAATACTGACTACAGATAGAGTAGCAGTTCCTTAAAACTGTGCGTTTTGAGCAACAGGTGTAAACGGCAGCTACAAAAAGATGCTAAAGCTATTATTCTCTACTTTTACTGTTTCATTCATGCCTTGCTCACCAGCAGGACTCTTTCCCAAACAAACAACATACAGTATGATTCATTTATATGCTGCAGTGCCAAAAATTCAAACTCTGACTAACCTCATCAGTCTTAATTCTGCCTTCGGTAGATAGCCAGCTACTGTTAACCATTTTCTTCTGGAATTCCAACATGTTAATCTCCACCCATCACAATGTGACGTGCAGAATGCACACAGACTTATGGTTCTATTTGTATTCGCTGTTCTTAAATACATTTTTGTACCAACATTGAAAGTCAAAGTAAAAACAAGTTTTAAATCTACCTTTTTATCCAACTTTTGGTTCTGTGTCTTCGTGGCAAATATTTTTAGTTAGTTATTGCTCAATTTTTGAATATATTAAGGCAAAAACAGGTGTATGCTTTGACATGTTTACATAAGTTTTCTCTCATTCTATCATGCTTAGCTGTGATATCTCCACTTGAGCTAGATGTGGACTTTCTGCCAACAAAAAAGTGACCAATGGCACTAAAGGCAACTCTGGGCTTCAAGACTTCCCTGTAAAGGGATGTCACTGCATCCATGTTTCACTACAATATAAGGTCATTTTAACACATCAACACATCATGAAATTAGGTGAAATATTTCATTCATTTATTTATAAGGACAACGCACATTAATCAACATTTCTGTAAATGTGCCATTGTTAGCCTGTTGGCTAATTTTCAAGTGCAGTCATTTGGCAATATGTTCTTCAACCAATGACATAACCAAATACCACGTTATGAAATGGATCTTCCTACGTAACTGACTTGACTTGCTGTGGTGTACTGGAATGAGAAATAATCATTTTACCACTGATGCATCAGATAGACTCAAGATAATTTCCACATGTTAGCGAGCAAATCATAGGAAATCTATCACCTGCTAAAGGTCATTGTGTTCACGTAAAATCATTTTATTTAAGCAGTAGCTTACATATTGAGATGAAACTAGCGTTAGCATTGACATCCCTTTTAGGCTGATTGCTAGCTAAGAATGCATCAGGACTTCAGAACACTGTCCCTTTACTTGTCAATTTTACTGTATGACCCCTCAAATACAGAAGGACAACTGAGATTGAGGCACCACAAAAACAGTAACTAATATGCACATGTGAAAATAATAATAATATTGACTAAGTGGTATTCAGAAGCTGAATTTAATCAGGAATGAATGAAGAAAGTGGTCCACGTACCTAGCAACTGCACTCAAGCTATAATCTTTGACTCAGAGTTATTAGGAACTGGGTACCCATTCAATATTTAGAAATACATTTCTGGTTTGTTCGTTACTAGATTGATAATTACTCGGGATTTTGTTAGTGCTGCCAGAACTATTTGTTTGGTAAACTGCCTGACTCTTCTCTAGTTACAGCTTGTAGTGTTTTGCGATATGGGCGAGGACCAAAATGGCTATGGTCAAATCATGGCACTAACCTTAACTTGGAAACAATTTTGACACTTTTTAAAAACATTTTTACATTGATGAACCAACCTACGGCTACAACACAGGTTTGGAGCTCTATCTTTTACTTGACCACTTTGGTGTGTATTTAGCTTTTAGCTACACAAAGCCAATTCTTAACTAGACCACTGTGAGCGTGCCAGATGTGCTTGCTAAATAATTTGCCATGCTACTGCAAAGCTAATTTATACCCCAAAAGTTCAAGCTTAAACAATCTTCCCCCCAAATCTCTGACAAGTGTCTTCTCCCACATACTGTCTCTGCACTCTTCTTTCCTCATGTCACTGTCTCTGGATCATTAATATTCAGGTGTGCGGCAAAGAGGTGGAGGAATCTGGTTGCTGCTTCGTGGCGCTCTTCGTGGCTGCTAAATAATTGAGGGGCTGTTACCTGATACTCTGTTTGCGTGTGTGTGTGTGTGTGTGTGTTGGGGTAGGGCGCATGTTCTGCATGTGCCCAATGAGGACAGATTGAACCCACTGAGGTGGATAGATCCCCCACTCCAGTTACACCTCTGGCTACTTAACAGTGATATGAACCAGTAAGCTCTGATACTGTATCAGACAAACACACACATTCACACTGCACAATGGCAGTACACTAAACAGGAATGGCTTGTTACTGTAACAGTCAACTTGCCAAGTTCAGTGAGCCAGAAGAAATGCAAGGGCACTTGTTCTTCAAAAATTATCCAGAAACCAATTAAGGTCATTTCAGTGTCATCCTGTGACACAAGCTCTTTAAATACATATTAGCACTCATGTAGGGGACCCTCCAAAAAAAATTGAAAAGCTTGATTTGGATGCTGGAGATGTTTCCTGGTCTAAACAAGCATCCACTACCCTCCAGCCACTGAGAACTGAGCTCAATCTGACTGAATGTGAATGGTGCATGTGCGTACGAATTTGACAAACAAGGTATGGAAAATCGATTAATAATGCATGGTGCACATCAGGATGTATCCATGGCTACTGGAACATTGCGTTCGCATGCATGCTACAGTGAACATTGTCCCGTCAAAGGAGCATGCGCCTGTAACAGCAACATCAAACGGTGACTTAAAACAAGTTTCCATGTGATCACAACTGGTTATCAGTGACATTCACTTTTGTGCTTTTTCTCTCAGTGTCTTCACCTGTGAGAGACACCACAAAATCAAAGCAAAGAGCAAACTGAAAGTCAACCCATAGCTTACGAGTCAGTACTTGGAATTGTAATCTCATCCTTGATCGCGCATCGGTCTTGCAACAGCGTACAGCAGTACTTGGAACCTGTTCTTTTATAAAGAGGAGTGGGCTTAAGTATTATTAGGGTTAGAGCAAGCACAGGTTGAAATATCTACAGATCTATGTGGCTGTAAACGTGTGCTATGTGTGTTTATGTGTTTGAGTTTGTGTCATAGAGACAAAGAGAGAAGAGTTCATACAGAGGTGAAGGCTTGAGACTTAGACTCCAGTCAGACTTTAGTTACAAAATGGAGGTCTTCAGACTTGGACTTGACTCCTGTAAGACTTGAGACTTAAAGGTCTCAAGTTTTGAGCTGGCAAAATCCCAAAATAATAACAAACAAATAAGACTGCAACACGGAGACCGTTCATATACACACAATTAGAATATTTATTAGGCTTGTGCATTGAAAGGACTTGGTCTCCGCTATGTAAAAACAGTGTTAACACAGCTTTGAAAGCAAACTAGCTAGCAAAAAAGCTGTGTCATTGTAATTGTCAGCATTCAGAAACCTGCAAGACCCAATTTGCCTCTCAAGCCTAATTACCCATAAGTCTTATGTGAGACTTGACGTGAGACTTGACTAGGTCTTGACAACTGACCGAAACAACTCTGGTTGCATAACATTAACACACTGTTGCTCGATACTGGTTTCAGCAGGTTGTCAAGGTCTCTCTCTCTGGCTTCATAGAGCAAGCAATTCACAAGGTCTTATGGGGAATATAAGACGTACTGGGTCAACTTTATTGTTGACTATCCAAGGATGTAGCTATAATAATGCTTTATCTTGAAAAGAATATTAAACCTTTTCTCAGCTCTTTTGATGGTGAAAACTGAAATATTTCCCCTACATTTTCTAGGCCTCTACAAGTCATGTGTTAATTTAATCTCTCCCACTGGTCAGGTCAGCTGACAATCAAACTCATCAATAACCGTGTTATTCCAAAGCAGTGGCACCAACCTTAGTGAATTCTAAACATTTGGGGACACTGCACACCTCTCCAACCTACTTTCTCCTCCCTTGTCCTGAAACACATTCTCACCTTTGGTCTTCGGCTATACTCACGTCCTCTCACTCTCGGTTGGTAATTCCACAGAATGTAGGCTAAGTTGCATTAAAGTTTCAGCCGCTGCCATGCCCCGTTAGGTAAGACGCTATAGAGACGGCCAGTTGTAGTCACTTGGAGTGAGTCATGCATGTGTGTGTTTAATTGGGTTTGTTGGCAATATTCAAGATGCAGAACATGCCTGGACATGTCTGCTTGGTAGTTGTCTACCGGCAACTGCTTCTTCTGATGTTTTTTATTTTAGGTTGAGCTAGTTACATATTAGAGAAGCCTCAGAAGAGACAGACCTATATGCGGTTTGAATCCAAACAAAGAAGATTTAATTAGGTTGTAAATTATCTCCGTCTTTCTTATTTCACCTTGACAGAGGATTGAGGTTATAAATCTGCATGGTCTTCAGTCCGGTCGAGTATGGATGTACACCACCTGAGGTTGTAGGCGCCTAGTAATAAGATACGCTCACGCAGAAAGTGAAGCAAATTTTCACCTTGTGTCATTAGGATGTATTTGTGCGGACTGTTTGTATTTATTAGCACCAAAAACTCCAGTTCTTTCTGTTATTTCCCTCCTTTTTCCTCTAGTCTCTGTACGTTTATGAAACAGATTCATAAAGCCCCTGTATGCCTACGCGTGAACTTTTCGCTCAAGTTGAAACATTTCGTGTGTTCGTATCAATTCACACCACCCCGGACGAATTTGTGTCTAATTGTGTCTTTTCTGACTTTCAATTTCGCCGCCTCTATAATATTTTGTGTTGTGCTTTGTGGTCTGCTGTGCTTTGAGCTACATGCTAACAAGCTCATAATGACAATGCTGGTACAACGTTTACCATGTTCACCATCATAGTTTGGCATGTTAGCATGTTAATATTTGCTAGTAAGCACTAAACAGTAAAGTACAGCTAGTTTTGCAAGTATTTAGTCATAAACCAAAGTATTGGACAAATTGAAACTTTGACTGATGATGGTGTTAGATGAAAAGTTAAGGGATCACCAAAGTTATTACAATGAATCCTGAGGGAGACATGTATGTCTACACGAAATATCATTACAATCTATCCAATAGTTTTTGAAATATTTCAGTCTGGAACCAAATGGTGGACCCACCAGCATTGCCATCCCTAGAGCCACGCCGCTTTCATAACAATAGAGATGTGGATGGAGTAGCAGCAAAGAAATGCACTGAAAAGTGATGTACCCAGATTCCAGTCTGAAAGCTGAAACCTTCATTGGATGTGTGTGTGTGTGTGCATTGTGGATGCACGACCGCCTATGCCATCATTTGATGTATTGCAGCTTAATCCCTGTGTTAATGACTGATGAGAGATGTGTCCTTTGTGGTGGCTTTTTCATAGAACAAATGCAGGATTAAGAGCCGAGACAAAAGAACGAATACACAGCTGCCCCCAGCGTCAACTTCCAGATACAATGGATAGGAATACCGTGTTGTCATCGCATGATAAACTAGAACTCAGTTTCCAGAAAAAAATGTAAACGACTTTTGCCATGAAATGTAATTAGTTTGGTGTAATATCATAATTTGACACCGATTTTAATTAGCTAATAATGATACTGATATGGAAAATGCATTCTGGTGGTCACCTGGAGGCCACAGGGGTTACAGGTGCAGTGGTTATGGAATGAAATGGATGGTGTTACTCCATTAGCAGTTCAATAGTCTTGGGTGTCTCTGAGAATAATCGCTGTGCCCATCACAGTGTTTGTGTGTGTGTGTGTGTGTGTGTGTGTCTGGGCAAGCCTGTGTTCTGGCGTGTCTGGTTTCTAATGATGGTCATCCATAATTGAGTGTCACCTCGCAAGGGGAGCGGTCCAGGGTGGCGCGGTGGTTAACTAGGCTCCGGCTGCCCGCCATGACAGTGTGTGTGTATGAGTCACGGGGGTCAGCGGCGCACAAAACGTCCAGCGCCGCAGAGCAGCAACCCGAGCCAAACGCTGTTTAATTGATGCCACCTCTGATTAACTGTCAGTTCAGGATCAACACCAGCTAATTCACTAAAAGACGCCCTTGACCAGAGGGACACCGTGTCACTTTAACCTCAACACTTGGGAGTTCAACCTTCACAGCGGGTTCACAAAGAAGTTAGCAGAAAACAGGGGCGTTTATCTTGGGAGCAAAAGCTAGTTTTTCTATCAAGCTCCTCAAAGTTTTCAAATATGACACTGGATAAATTTTACTTTAAAGGGTTGTTGCTGGATGAATTTGAGGAAAAGGTCCTTACAACTGAGTTACAATAGTGAACCTTGATTTTAACACACATTTAAAGCCACGATGTGACTATAAGGCTGCATTTAATTAGCGCAGGGTTGTGTGGCGGTGTGGGAGTGTCACATACTAACCAGCAATCCCAACTTGAAGAGCGATACAACGCCAAGCGACTGCATAGCAATTAATGTCTTTGTACTCCCTCGTGGCAGGGATTAACAGCTGATGTGCAGTCATCACGGCAGCGATAGATCAGTCTCTCTTCCATCTTCACAGTTGCTCGGTAAACAGCAGAATGCTACAATGCTACATGGTAAACAAAGTTCTTCTTCACCTGGGAGTCTTCCGGTCTGATTGCCGGCGTGATTGGCCACCGCAGCGTGACGTCGGTTGCGTTTCTCCAAAAGCTGATTCTGTTTTATCTTTTCACTGCAGGGCCGCTGTGTTTTTTTTTTTTTCAGCACCCCCTGCGGTTCCCACTGCTGTGGGTTAAACGCACTACTCTCGTTCAAATAAATGGGAGGACTGGTGTTTTCCAGTCTGTCTGATTTGCTCTGAAGACGGCCTAACATCTTGCAAATGATGTTGATGGTATACGTATCCTTTTTGATTGGGATTGTCTTGTGTAGAAAAATGAGAATATCAGTGACTTTTTACCACTGGGGGGCACCAAAGTCTAGATTTGATTCTTTGATTGTTCACTTTAACGTAAGGTGGCCTTTATAAAGGGTTCATAAATCATTAACTTATACTTTATAATAATATTATAATTATAATTATTATTATTACCTGCTCTGTATGAAAAGTGAGCTGAGGTAACTTCTGTTATAATTTGGAGCTAAATAAAACCGAAATTAAACTTTATAGATGTGTTATAAGCCATTTATAAGAACAACTTAAGTTGGCAGGTTGTGAAAAATCTCTCTTGCTAATGAATAATTAATATTTAAGTCATTAGTAAATGCTCAAGAGTTTCTCACTGATAGTTTCTCATTTCTAGGTGGTAATAAGTCATTTATTAAGGGTATTAACATCAATTCTGCAGTTACACGTTACAAAATTCAATATTAAAGGGTCATGAGGTTTCCACTTTTTAATAAGCCATCAGCTAAACTTAGTAAGTCATCTGCAATTATTAATGTTAATAAGTCATTGATAATAAAAGGGTTTCAGACTCGGCCTGAGAAACTCTGCTCAGCTGAATGTTTGTCCTCTTTTAAATCACCGCTCAAATCACATTTTTATCATATAGCTAACCCTTGTATTTGTTAATTAGGCTCCCTCTTATTTCATCTGTTTTATTCCATAGATTTTAGCATTTATCTGTCTTGTCTTGTTTTATTCTTGTTTTTTCTTTTTTTTTCTTTTTGTATTTCATTGTACTATTGTTGTTGTCTGTTTTGGCTTCATGTCGTAACAAACTTTGCAATTTAGTTATTTGCTTTTATGTTCCAAAGCACTTAGTAATTAGAAAGTGGTACCAGCTTTTTAAAGCAATACTGCACTAATGTGTTGAGTATGTAGAGGAGCAAAATGAGAATGACTAGAGAAAACTGAACATACGGATCAGCAGCAGGAGTAGTTTGAGTGGTTCTTATAGACTTTCTGATACATTTTCTTTTGTTTTCTTTAAAAGTGGCTGTTGGTAACTGTTCCGACTGAACGCTGATGACAGCTACGGTCCTTGAGAGGAATTTCAAGCCTTCAGGCGGAGAGTGATTTTTACTACAAACACTGATTTTTGGTTTGAGTATTCCTTTGAGGATAAAAATGTTAAACTCAAACAAACAAAATATCTCTACACAGATGGTGCCATAAATGTCTATACAGTATGAAACTTGTTTGACAATTCAGTATGCATGTAAATACAGGAAAATCTGAATTCTTAAAGTAAGGTCCCTTTAATGCCGGAGGAACAGTGCAATGAGAGAAACCAAAGTGTACAGATACAAATCCATTTTGTCAGACCTGCTAAAAAAATTCTCATCTAAGATTTACCTCAATATATTGCACGGTGATCTTAAGTCAAAGAAAACACTTGGAGCCCCGCTGCATTCGGCTGCTCCCAGACAATGAGCTGGACCACCTATTTAATGGACGAGCAAACCTCTGGCTTGCTCACAGCACATTGTTTGGATGAATCATTGCTCGATGAGAGTCATATTTCTGGATGAAAGAAGATCCCGTCACGATAAGCGACCGTCGTGATCGGCTGCCAGCTGTTTTGACAGGCGGAACTCAGCACCTACACTTTCACAATAGAGGGCCGACGCAAGACAGACATGCCGGGCCTCCATGTTGAAACATAACTGACTCAGTGATATACAAGACATTATTAAAGGCAAACTCGCCATATAGTTTCTTCCTTTGATGTTCTCTGGCAGTTTCTCTTAAAGATTATTGATTTCTCTCCGTTTGACAGTTTTCATTCGCTCAGAGTAAACACTGCCTCCCAAACTTCTTGCATATGATCCGTGGGGAGTTTTTAAGAGTTGCTGTGAGTGCAAAGATGATTTTTTTTTAAAAACACACGCATACGCTTTTGCTGCCAGACAAACTTGCAGGCAAGGAGACAATCAATTACTAATGAAGCCTTGTAACAGAAAGCAGAGCCGCATGAGTCAGAGGTGTTAAGTTTAGCGCACATGTTGTTCACACACTGTGAAGGAGACTATAAAAATGCCAACTGTTGTTGTACCTGTTTTTTTTTAGAGGTGAAATGTGTGCAGAAACTTTCATCACTCCCCACTCTCAGTTAGTCCTCAGCTGCTGCAACCATCAGCATACAGCAGAACAGCATGTAGGCTACAACATGTATTGTTCTGCAGCTCCACCTGCTGGAGGATCCATGTAGTGCAGGTTGTTTTGCTCTCACAGTTGTGCTCTATTCCTGTACAGTTCAGAAAATATGTACCTCCTGTGTCTCATCTCTCAACCGGTCCTGCACAACATTTAACACATTTTATCCATTGCACTCAAACTGCCAAACAATGAACACAATGCATCACATTTCTTAGCATGCAGTGTCCTCAGTAATATACATATCTTAGGAAAAAGCATTAACACAGTTCCACTCTCAAAACAAAAACACCACAGTGATGCGTGAGTGTCTTACCTGTAAATGGACTGCAGCCAAACCTAAAGTCTGAAATCAAACCTTCTTGTAAATCATGTTGATGTGTAGTATTCGGATGTCTCATCTGTACTGTTACACAGTAGAATGTACCCAGCAGGTAAGCAACATCAGGCAGCCGGTTTCATCCTTCCTGCAAAGAAGTTGAAGGTTACGTTTTACCCATAAAACTATTATTATTATTATTATTATTATTATTATAATTATTTCTCCAAACGTAACAATTTTAACTTGACCTGAATTTGGTTTCAGAGATAAACTGAACTGGATTTGGCAGGGAAGTGGCCTTCAAATGGCTGTAGCTTAAAGAGGTACTGCTCACTTACACATTTTTTGAGCTGTAAAACTAAATGATATGACTGAACTGTGATGAAACACACCCTTTTTTATTTTTTTGACCCCTTTTTTTGGAAGTTACTGACTGTGTGCAATTTGGGATTTAATGCATAAAGGCGCATGTGGTCACTTCTTGTCATTCCATTGTCAACACAGTCCCATCTGTAGATGAGCCAACATGTCACCACTCATGCCTATCATCCGGATCTTGAATAGCGCATCGTAGTCAGCCATATCTCTTGTGGGTTGAACACTGTTGTCATTGAAATGGAGAAACCTTTCAATGGCCTCCCACCGTGCAAGAGACATCACATGAGCAACATGTGCAGTGCGGCTACTGTGGCTCCAAAACATGCGGGTGGCCAGAAGGCCGAATAATGACATGTGAAGCACAGTGCCAAAGAACTGTGGCTGATGGAGGGATGTGTAACCATTCAGGGTGTACTGGAGAGGCAGTGGTGTGACACGTTTTCCATCGAGGGGTCTTGGAAGATCTACCATCATCTTCAGACAGATTGTCATCTTCGTCTTTGTCTTCATCTTCATCCTCACTGGTATCTTGAGAGTCTATAAAAATATATAAAATGTATGTTTTCAGTGCCATTAAAAACTCAACAAGGATAACTACAGCTTGACCCCTATTTTGTATGCTGTCTGCTGTATGAAATTAAAACTATATTTTTTCACTTCTGCTCAAACCTTTTTCTCCATTCCACTCCTCATCACTGTCATTGATGTCTATCTCACTGTCCTCACTGTCAGATGGGATTTGCCTAACATGCTGATCCTGTCCATCCTGCTCTTTTCTTCCATAAAACAATCTTACGTCCATTTTCTGTCACAATATGTTAAAAGAATAAAGAAATTTAAAAAAAGACTATATTTAGAGCTAATATTGTGCACAAATACATGAGATAATAATTTGATAACATCCAAATACATTGTCAGCAAAGACATCCTTATAAAGTACCCCTTACTGCACAACGTTGCCCTGAGGCAATGGAAAGAAAAACATGCTAAATTTTAACATGCTAAATAAAAAATAACTTCATAAAAACTGTTAAAAGGCTTCTCTACACGTTTATACACACACATATTGTTTATTTACAGTTAATGACATTTTAAATAAGATTACTAAAGTAAATAATCTTACCTTCTTCTCACACCATGTGCTCCTGTGACCATGTGTCAGAAAAGGAGGTCCCGCCTTCAAATGATGCTTGATAGTGACTCCCACACATTATTGGACAGTTCTTTGATACTTTTTTGACCATTCTGGTTGGTTGCAATATTTTAAGGAAACATGTACTGGACTTTCCGTCGCCTGAGGGCAACGCTGTGCAGTAGAGGGTCAGCCATGAACCTTAGTGGAGTTACACTTTAAGTACACAGTAAGTACTCATATAAGATAAGCCTTTAATTGTCCCACAGCGGGGGAATTTTCAGCGTTACAACAGCCAGAAAAAGTGTCATATATAGAAATACAATAATAAAATATAATAAAATACAATAAAATAAATAGAAAATAGTCCTGTACACAGTAAAGACAGTAATAATAATAGTGTGACTGAGTGCATTTGTAAGTATGAACAATAGATAAGATAAAAATAAAAATATTGCACATATATAATATACATGTACATGAAAGTATTACACAGCAACAGATGAAGTAATAACATCATGACTAAAAAAATAAATAAAAAAATGTGTATTAAGATAATGCACAGCAGCAGATGAAGTAAAGTAGTGAACAGTCTGCTTATTGACAGTCAATGTAGATTACCGGGAGTTGTACTGATTATAGAGTCTGACAGCAGCAGGCAGGAAGGACCTACGGTACCTCTCCCTCAGACACCGAGGGTGGAGCAGTCGATTGCTGAAGGAGCTGCCCAGTTCTGAAAGAGTGACATGTAGGGGGTGGGAAGTGTTCTCCAGTAGTGATGATAGCTTGGCCACCATTCTCCTGCCACCCACCACCTCCACTGAGTCCAGAGGGCATCCAAGGACAGAGCTGGTCTTCTTTACCAGTCTGTCCAGTCTCTTCCTATCCCTGGAAGAGATGCCACTGGCCCAACATGCCACCCCATACAATACGGCTGATGCCACCACAGAGTCATAGAAAGTCTTCAGGAGCGCACCCTGCACTCCAAAAGACCTTAGTCTCCTGAGCAGAAAGAGACGGCTCTGGCCCTTTTTTAACAGAGAGTCCGTATTGTCTGACCAGTCCAGTTTGTTGTTCAAGTGAACACCCAGATACTTGTACGATCTCACAATCTCAATGTCCGTTCCCTGGATGTTCACTGGTGTAGGTGGAGGGAGTTTGTGCCTGCCAAAGTCCACCACGAGCTCTTTGGTTTTATCCGCATTGATCTGGAGGCGGTTCTGTTGACACCAACCCACAAAGCCCTGGGTCAGTTCTCTGTACTCCCTATCATCCCCATCGGTGATGAGGCCGACGATGGCAGAGTCGTCAGAGAACTTCTGCAGGTGACAGTTCAAAGTGTTATGGGTGAAGTCCGCTGTGTAGAAGGTGAACAGGAAAGGCGCCAGAACGGTTCCCTGTGGAGCCCCTGTGCTGCAGAGAAGTGTGTCAGACACACAGTCCTGTATGATGAAGTAGACTAAAATACAGAGCATTTTTCATTTTTTAATAGTTGGATAACTGATAAAATGGTTTGCTTAAAGTGTAACTCCACCCTCTAATTCAGTTAGAACCCTCTCTAAATTTAAATTGGCAAGAAATGTCAGTATTAATACCACTTATGTGTTTCATCACAGTGCAGTCATATCATTTAGTTTACAGAGGTGTGCAGTACCTCTTAAATTGTCTTTGAGGGAGCCATTAGGGGAAAACTTGAGATTAAAGGCGATGACTGACTACAGGAACTTCCTAGGAGGGTGAACTGAGAGTGACAGCTTCCCTGCGCCTGTATCTTTTGGAATTTTGCTTGTTTTTATGCATCAATACAAGCTACACTAGAACACCTTAATCTTTGCTGCCTTCCACTGCTCCTCTAGTTGTGCCAGATACAGTATGACGTGTGCTAAAAGTGCCGTCACTTTAACATCAACACATGGGGAGCTCAACCTTCGCAGCAGGTTGACACTCAAGTTTCAAAACGCAAATGTTGCTGAATTATTGAGTGATGTTTGGAGCACGTGTTGCTACATGTGCTTCAAATAGGAAGTGTGTGTTAGGTTGCGATGTGTGTGTGATTTTCATGAGTGTTCTAAGTTTCTGGGAGGTCTGCATTGATACCAGTGCTTCATTTTGGTGGGGAAGTGTGAGGTACAAACTTGAAGCTTTTTGTGAAGAAATGTGTGTAAGCAATAGAGCAAAACTGGATAAAGTGAAATCTCATTGGTACCTACCACCTAATTAAAGAAGAGTCATGGCCTGTTACGACTGTGGCACAGGTGATGTTTACAGTGAAGAAATATAATTACCTGACATGTAAATACTTTACCAGTCAAAATACTGAGTGCATGAGGCTCAAAGCTGCTCTCTGCTGGTCCCTAGTGGATATTAAAGGAACTTTGATGAAAAGTTCAAGTTCACAGTAAAGTGGTTAAAGAAAATTCACTTTTATTTGTTTCTGGACAGTCTGTTCTTTCACTGGTTAAATACAACATCACAAGTAGCCACACCGAAGCCCTGGAGTGTTTGCCAGGGCAGCATTATACAACAACTTAGTCACAATTTGAACAGCTTGGTTCATTGTTCTTTGATCCGGGGGGGACTAAGACTTTTTTTTCCCCTAAAAAGTGGTAAGTGAAGCTGAGGAGCACGCTACAAAAAACCCAGAGAACTGAGCTCTGAATATTTAAAACTTTATCCTAAATAAACCGATGAATTCACCTGTCAGTTGGATGACAATCTCACTCGTTTTATGACACATTTCTGCCGGATTTTTGTTAGTCTCATTGAATGGCACACATTTTCTCACCCAGCTAACATTTTACTATTAATATGATCTGAAATCCCTTATTGCATTTAGCGTTGTAGTGTTTGCAGCCTGGGGTGGAGGTCTTCACACCCAGAGCCCACCCCCCTCTCCAAACTATCCCAGAGAAAAGACCAGATCCAATCAGCCAGTAGAGCAGCAGAGATGAGCACTGTTTAAAAAAACAAAAAAAACAACTGTATTGTCAGATCTAGGAACAGCTACCTAGATAGTTTTGTAGCTTTGCAGGATTTGGAGCTGGCTGCTGATTGGCATCATCCCCTGGTTTACAAGTTACCATCTGGAGGATAGCTCCCATTTGTAATTTAAAAAAAAATAAAAATGAAGACATAATATATGTATTTACACAGATATTCCACACAGAGTATACACCCATACATTAACGGACTTGTACACATGGATCGGTACATACCCAGACAGTGCATGTACCCACCAGAAAAAAAGCAGCTCACCGTTATGGTGGCAAAATCTCAAGTCACAGTTGTTCTCACTTCACTACAATCTACAGTCTCCAAAGTCACAGATGTGGGGCTTCATTAAGAACGTGTCAAATCAAATTTAAACTATTATAATGTGCTTATGACTGCATACAAGCTTTCCCCAGTTTCAGTGCAGAGGTACTGCAAACCAACATGGGCTACTTCACTGGGTGTTATGGCAGTAGAGTTGGATCTTACATTGTTCCTCCCAGTCACGATAGTGCTACAGGGACACTACAAGGCTGTGGTCTAAATGTTCAGTGTTTCTCAATAACAGTTTATGTACAAAACATCTGGACAAGTGGTAAAAATGACCCACAAAAGATCCAAGTATATTTTTACATTTTTCATCCCCAGTGTATCTAATGTTTCCTACGTACCTTTTAATCATAAAGTATCGCTACATTTGTATTGCAGCAATCTACTCTATATGAGATGATGATTATTGTGACTTCACATTCAGACTTCATGTTCAGTCAAATGACAAAACGTAACTCCCAATTGCTGTTCACAAGGCAAGTACAAAGCTTTCCCAACAATTTCCTTCAGAAACACTGAGACCCAGACATTGGACCGATGGTTTAGCTGACTGGATCCACCTGTTCCACCTGTCTTTTGACAGATAAAAGTGAGGCATCACATGTAAAAACCAGAGCCCCACCAGACTTTGTGGGCTAAAATGTTCTAGTTTGGTTTAGAACTACAGTTTAAAATTATTGGTGAAGAAGAAAGACATCATTCACTTCACTTTAAGTCTTGGCTCCACGTCGATCATTTAGGTTTCAATAAGGCCAAGCTTGAATTATGAAAGTCTTGAGCGTAGCTGGGACTTTCCTGTCCTTTGTTAACAGCTACTGGAGATCTGAAACAGGGGAAGTCCTTGCAGATAGACAAGACTAGTCACCTTTCAATAGCAAGGCCAAAAGGGTCAGGGTACACGCAAAAGAACGCATCTCCTCCAGACTACAACCACAGTGACAAACTGTATATGTTGTAACCATGGACTGTACATGAAAATGGACGACATGACAGCACCCCAAAAGTGAAGCCAAACATCTCGATCGCCCCCTGGTGGCTGGCTGCAGTATAGGTCATAAACCCCGCTACCTCCATGTTAGCAGATGGGTAAAATTTTTCCCAAAGATGGTTTCTGTCATTTTAGGTAGTTCTTATCATGCTGATGTTTGCTCAAGTGTTCATTTTTCTAATAAGTTTGGTTTTAATTAGTTATTTGTTACTATAAAAACAGGGCATCAAGTGTCATGATTGACAACTTGTGGTGTGCTTGCGATTGGTTCGGACAATATTACTGTGTTGACTCTGGCTCCAAATGATGTCAACAGCGCAAGATGGCAGTGCCTGTATCCGGCATATTTTGGCTTCATTTTGGTGGGAAGAGGAGACGTGTCGTCCATCTTTATATACAGTCTATGGTTGTAACATGAGGAAAATGACAGATTCTTGCTATGAGAGGTGACACAGATGACAAGTAAACCTTAACAGGCCTGGCAGTGAAAACCAGTTTGATCAAAAAAAAAAAAAAAAGTCCAGTCTGCAGACACTACTGAATATCCATCTTCACCATGGAAACGGTGTTTGAATCACACAGAGGAACAGTGTTAAACAGAATGAAAAACAAAACAAAACGCAACAATACGCAAGTCATCTGACAGACAGTATAAAAGGTGTGATAATTTGTGTGTGTGAGTGGGAGAGTGTGATGCCAGGCGGTGTTGTGGCGTTTGTGGTGTCCTGTGCGACGGCTTGTTCCCTCAGAGTGAGTCCGCTCCGTTAACGGTTTTTGAACCCACTCTTCATTCAAGCGCTGGGCAACTAAACCACAAACCATTGCCATGGCAACAGACAAACAAAAGAATACCAAATATAAGTATATAAAAAAAATTTACAAAAATTAAACAGAACGAATCAGCATGAAGACACGACACCTCGGAAGGTAGGGTGGGAAGCCGGGTGCTCAGACAGAGGTCAAAGTGGAAGGTTAGTGGAGTTCAAAAGGTCAGAGGTCACCCTGGTCAATTCTTGCCCTGGTTAGTCAAAGTCCAACTGTGTTTGCTCATGACAACCGTCACCACAGAGCAGAATGTGGAATTAATTAGAGGGAAATTCATACAATGTTTTACAGGAGTAATCATTTTTTAAAGTTTCATTTCAGTTAGAAAATAAAATGACCCAAACCCCGAAACACATACAGTATATTAAGAGCTATTAACATATATCACTGGGATTTCCAACGGAAAATCATCCCATGATAAAAAAGATGACTGAACGTTTAAACTCCGGACACAGCTGTGGACGTATGAGCAACATGTGGCCAGAATTTAGAGGTTTGGTCAAGTCTGAAACAACACTACTTGAGGCATTCCTGTTAATATAATAAAACTTAATTGGCGTTTCCCCAAGGCATATCATACATTCATAATACTATGTGAGTGCAACTGTTTGTGTGTGTGGCTGTATTTGTATCTGAAATACCTGCCACGAGATATAAATGATCTGCATGGAAGCAGAGAAATGTATGTTTGTGTGTGTGTGTGTGTGTGTGTGTGTGTGTGTGTGTGTGTGTGTGTGTGTGTGTGTGTGTCTGTTCACATGGCTCCGGTCCTCACGACTGAAGCACATTTCCGTAGGAAACAATTGCACCTCATTGGCTCAACCAAGTTAGCCAATCACCAATGACGGAAGCCAGAGCCCCTGGGCCCGCCCCATTGCAGAGACCAGAGTTTGGTTGGTTGGTTAGGAACGTGTGTGCATACTGTGTGTGTGTGTGTGTGTGTGTGTGTGTGTGTGTGTGTGTGTGTGTGTTTGGGGGACAGTAGGAAAAAAAGGGCCACAGTCCATTCCACTTGCAGTGTCCTCATGGATGGAGGGGAGGGGATGCGGTTTCCGTGGTGATGAGAGTGAAGTGTCGATAAGCTAAGGAGGGAGGAGTCTAAACCTCCGCTTCTTTCAAGCCGATTCGTTCCTCCTCCTGTCAGTCACTGTTGGGCTTCTTCAGGGAGAAGGCGAGGATGTTGAAGTGGCTGCTGAGCTGTTGTACCTAGCAATGGAGAAAAAAAACATTATTTTGTACCTCATTCATGTAGTTTAAACCACAGTTTTTGTATTGTAAAGGTTTTACTTAAAGAAATAGTTTGACATTTTGCAAAATACACTCATTCACTTTGTGGCAGAGTTAGATGTTAGAGAGTTCGATGAGAGGACTGATACGGTCATATCTGTCTGTTAAATATAAAGCTACAGCCAGCAGCTGTTAGCTTAGCACAATGACTGGAAACGGGGAAACAGCTAGCCTGGTGGCTCTGACTACTTCTGGCTGGGACCAGTCGCCATGCAACCAGCAGAGTAAATTACCACTCAGAGCAAAGAAATAGTCCAGCACATAACCCCCTTAAAACGGAAAATTTACATTTTTACACTTAAGTTTCTGAACTGAATTAAACAAACAAGACATAACGTGTTAATTATTGAGTTTTAGAGTTGCAGGTAGGCAGATTTTGGTACCTTCTGACAGAGCCAGGTTAGTCATTTCCCCGTTTCCAGTCTTTATGCTAAGCTAAGCTAATCAGCTGCTAGCTGTGGCTACGTATTTACTGAGCATTTGTATTTCTTTATTTCAGCAGTCACACATACTGTGTGTGTGTGTGTGTGTCTGTGCTCTTACCACTGATATGCCGTAGTGTATGTGTGCTAGTATAACAGCAGCTGTCCACAGATACAGCAGAAGGGTCTCGTTGGCGACCACCCCAGTCACCGCTAACAACACCACCAGCGTCATGGGCAGCAACAGCCAGCTCAGCGCCTGGCAACGCGTGTTACTCATCTGACACACAATCAGCTTACACTGCAAGATAAATACAGACATTCACACATAAATAATCATACACTAACACCTGAATACAGATATTTAGGGACAGAGTGGTTGTCGAAAGCACAAAACAAATGTGTGTGTGTGTGTGTGAAAATCAGCAGACGCTCACCGTGACATTGGCGAAGGCTGTCCCCACCATGAGGTAGAAGATCCTGGGCTGCAGCTCGAGGATGTTGGATGGAGAGTAGACCACCCAAGTGGTGGACAAGACGAAGAGGAGGACGGGAGAAAGGAAGGGCAGGAAGGCTTCGTACAGGCTGCTGTGTTTCAGGGTTTTACTGCGGTGAGCTCTGCAAAACCACAGAGGGTGATAAGTTCAGAGCACTGTGTGAACTAATTATGCTACAACATAATAAAACGCTAATGAAAAGTTGACTTACTTCAGGACATTGTAGAGGCTCATGGGTAAAGTCACAGTGAAGGAACACGCTGGGAAACAAAAAGGCATTCATTATTGTAGCTGCTTCAGCTAGTGAATCAATGTATTCAGAGTGACCAATCACAGCTCACCAATGATCATAAAGGTGAAAAAGTCTCTATAGAGGTAGTACCACAGGATTGGCTTGAACCATGTTTCCACGCCGACCACAGCAGTGACCAGGTAAACGAGGGAGATGGTCTGGAAGGAGATGAGACCCAAGGCATCAAGTCAGTAGGAGGCTGGTATGTCAAGGTGGTGACCGTTCGCTAACCCCCTCACCCAAACAGTCTGTCCAATCATAGCTTAGTAACCGTAACTAGGCACAGCAAGCCTGTCAGGCTGTAGTAAGAGTAATACTCCATATAAAAAGGTTTCTTTCTTTTTTATTACCTTCTCCAAAACCAAAAATGTGAGAGAAAAAGTGTAAGACATTGATTTAACTGTGTGTTTGTCTGCTCTTAAGCAGCAACGTAAGCTGTCCAACTTAGCATGTCCAACTAACTAGCGTTATTTCCAAGGCCACATTATTTCACTGGGTTACAGGTTACATTAAAGCCCTGTTAATGGCACATCCACTGTGTAGTATTCTCCCACTGTGTGGAAGCCGGTCCTGGATGCTACTATAGAGTAGGCTAATGACAGTGGCTTTGCTCTGCTCTTTATTGGATTTGCGGAAGTTTATATTCCAGCAACTGCAAAAATGTTATTTTAAAAATGTATATTTTGTATAAAAATACATTACATTTTTGTAATGTAGTATTATACTTATAATACTAGAGCTAACTAGCTCTACACTGCAATACAAGAACAATGCTGACAAGTGGTGAGAAATGAGAAGCCTGGGTTTATGTACCTGTGTCTGGATTCGAAAACCCAATGTTTTAAAAAATTACTAGAAATTTCAATGGTAAATTGAACACAATTTTTATTATAAACTGCACAATAAGTGCCAAGCGAGAACGGAAAGCTTGGCTGCCATGGCAACAGTCACTAAGGGGGCAGGGCTTAGGAAACGGTCAATTAGCTAGCTGTGGATTTCATCTCATTTCACATGTAGGTCCATGTGTGTGCGTTTGTGTCCTTACCACTTGACTGATGTCGTATCCCCAGGGCAGAAACAGGATGCCAGTGTTATATTTCTCCCAGTGAGATAGAATGAATGAGAACAGCACCACCCACAGGATGTAATACAGTGTGACCACGCCCACGCCACTTTGACCACGCCCAAATATGGAGTAGACGCTGGCGACAAAGAAGATGCAGGCCCAACTGTCCAGGCCATGGTCAAACAGCTCCCCTAGTGGCGTGGAGGAGTTGGTGCGACGAGCCTGTTTACCATCAACACCATCTACACATAACAACAAAAAGGCACGGATCATTACATGCAATAGATGTTTATGTGAACATTTATGTAGGAACACATAAACATACAAAGTGCAAACGTCTCCCATTTCCACTCAGCCAAAGCTGCTGCCTTCACTCACATAACTGTACCAAATCTTTGAAAACAGACACATTGCTGCTTCCCACCACTGAATTCACTGTCACAGCAACTGATCTGGACCACACTCATTTCATCCACACACTGAAGTACGTCATATGGAAAGTTGTTTTATTTCAATGGTTCAGCAAGATTTTAAACTGAGTTTTGTCTGATTCACAGAGCACATGTCTACACATGAACAAACGCACAAACAGAGAAGGAATTTGACAGTCAAATAAATACAGATTTATTTGACTAAATAAATAAATACATTTGACTGACTAACAGCCTGGGGGAAATTTGTGGCCATCTATATGACTAAGTGACTTGGGCACTCTCAGTGAGCGAGCTATAGACAACTATAAAAGATCAAATTCAGTTTGCCCCTCAGGCACTTCTATTATAATTCCTATGAGCTTTGAAGGTTTAGTTAATATTTGTGATTAAGCAATGCTACAAACCCCAATGTCACGTGGGAAACAAAAACTCAAATTGGGGGTGAGAGTATAAGGAGTGTGTGGCACAGTTTCATCAAATTACAATCTCCTTTGAAGGCCTTGGATGATCGTACTAATGGTAAACATTAACTCATTAAGTCAAATAGTCCTTTTAACTCCCGACCTGGAGCACAACCACCTCCACTTTACCTACAATTAAAACTGCTTTAATTACATTTTTGGCCACTTGGGGGCAGTGGAACAAGCTGAACACACAACATTGACACATTATCACCTCATACAGTTGTTATGATGAACGTGTCAGTGAATAGTTGGCTTTTTACACATCCAGCAGACATGGAGCAACATGTCAGTTTATTTGGAGTCATGTTACTGACCACCTGATGAACTTAAGCACAATATTCACTATTATTTGGCTCTGTTTTGCTCTCTAGACCAACTCCTAAGAAAAAAATCTGCCTCGAGCAACCCCCTCACATTACACACGTTCATCATACAAGGATTACGTTGCAGCCATTGCAGCCTGTTCACGGATGCCGGTGGAGGTGATCTACTGGACCAAGTCCAAAACCTTTGGTAAGTATTAGTCATTTAGACCCCAAAATTTGTAAAAATAGGCCCAGGTTTAAAAAGAGTTTCCCCTTTAACAGCTTCAAATGTCTTTGCTTGAGGGCACCGTAGTTGTTGAAAGAAGGCAGAGTGTATCTAAATAATTTCCCCACCCAGACTTTATGGCCTGCTTCTCCTCCACCTTGTTTCCTGTGACACACACTTTAGGTGGACTTTTTTTCTCGAAATGCTTGGCAACCACACTGTTATGAGGCAATTTTATTCATTCAAAACCCCCTGAATGTTTTTTGTTTTGAGTTGACAAGTATTATGATTACTACATCGAAACCTACTATTGCAAACAACTTTTGTCTTTTTAAAACTCAATCGTAATCATGTTTTTCTACATCTGTGTATTTTTTATTCACAAGGAAACTATCCATCCATATCCTCATTTCAGTTTCTTAACTACAAAATCTCCTCGCAAACCAGTATACTGACAGGTTAATCCTGCTGATAGATAATGATAATGCATCCTGTTGATGTTGGTATCTGTGTCTACCTGAGGCAACAAATACAGGATTTTATATCCCTCATAAACACTGCAATCACATTTCAACACACAGTACCCTTGTTTATCTAAGGAAAATATGATGAAACTAAATTAAATACATCCAAAGCTCCAGGACATTCCATTAGGAAGATTTTCCCCTGAGCCTCTCAAAAAGTCGGCGAAAAACAACACCCAGGGGTTAGGACTCACCGAGCGTGTAGGCCAAGAAGTTGAAGATCCCAGCAGCAACCCAGACCCAACTAGGCACGTGTTCATGTCCTGCAGCTGAGACACAATAATGTAAACATGCAGCACGCCACACAGACACAGAGAAAAACTGACAACCACAGATCAGCCGAATTAACTTTTACTTTTCTCACTTTGCTCAAATTTCCACAGGGGTTGGTTAAAACGTAATCTAAAACAGAACACAACTCTCTGGAATAAGATCTGCTAAGGAGCATATTTTTAAGATAGCAAATATTCTTGCTTGGACACTTTGACCAGTCTTTGTAGTGCCTCTAGAAGTTAGAGGGTCATGTCCACCTGTGTATGCATTTTTTTTGTGTGCATGTGTGCAAAAATTAAGCAGTTATATGAGACAACAGATGTGACAGAGCACAGTATCTTTACAGAAATGTGCGTCAGTCTTTCTTTATGTTCTAGAGATATTGTTGTACATGTTAACAGCAGTAGCTCAGTGTGTGTTTGTGGGGTGTAATGGGTTAGTGATTACTCTGAGCCACCATAGGCAGCCATGTTTCCATGAGTGATGGACTTTGCCTTTCATAAACAAACTCGCCAACACACACACGCCTCTGGTCTTCTCTCCATTTTCTAAACAGATCCCTCATGCACTAAGACAAACACAACTACGGGGGGCGGGAATGAAGCAGTGCAAAGGACCTACCAGAGGCAGTGAAGTCAAAGTCGAAGAAGGCCAACATAAGGAAATTCAACACAAGGAACATAAAGCCTGTAAATGTAATGAGGTTTGGAGCTAACCATGTTGGTAGAAACTGTTGAGAAAGACATGGACAGAGACAAAAAAAAGATAGTGAGTTCATCAACATGTCACTTGGCTCTTAAATAGAGTCTTCTCATCATAATATGGACACTGATTAAATAACTGACAGTAATTATTGTTGTCACTTTATGGACAGTTATATAACTGTTAGGCAGAGACTATCTTAGGGACAGGGATGGAAATTTTGTAAAATGAATATCAGGTTCCAGTCAAGCAGAGATTAAGGTAAAAAAATAAAGGCTTGATATAAATAAGTAGATAAATGTGTCAGTGCCTTATCATACAAAGAACCCAGACTTGCGTATCTAAGAAAGGAACAGTCTGTGCCTTCTATCAGGTAGATGACTGCATTCAAAACAACAGAGTATCTCCAAAGGCCAGAACAAACTATTACAATCAGAGACTGATGTGTTCTGACACAGGCAAAGAAGGAGGTGGCGGTGTGGCGGGTGAGGCTGTTTTGTTATAGTATCACAGCGGACGGTTGGAAACCTCATTAATGATGTACGCACACACACTAACACAAAAACACACACAGCTGAACAGGTCTTTCTCACCTTCACCACAAAGTTCCAGAAAGGGTGCATGACATAGACAGACAGGGGATTCGAGTCCACTGCGCTGTACTGCAAAGAGACACAATTGAATTAGTCAGAATGTGATTATCAAACGCAAAGTAACACAAATCTAATTTGGTTGCGTTTTTCATATTTGATTCATTTCAGCTCATTGCAAATGAACTAAGGCTTGTTTAAAAAAAAAAAAAAAAAAAAAAAAAAAGTTGTATGGCTTCACAAGTAACATGGGTAACATTGATAGCCTGTCATCATGCAGATCAAAACAAAACCTGATTCCAGTCTCTGTTACATTATCCAGGCATGACGAACGCATGTGCGTGCTACAGTGTAATGTACCTTCTCTGGTGTTCATACATTTTAAGATGCATGTAGGGCTGCTTTTTGCGTGTTTTGTCATGCTAGGCTTTCCAATTAAGAGTAAATGCAGCCTCTCTGATGTCAATCTTCTTGAAGGGCTGTTTACTGTGATTGATTTTTAGATTTAGATCTCATTCTCACTCCTAGTTCACTCGGAAGAGGACTGGGATCTGCATTTTCAGGTTACTATGACTATTGACTTTTAACTGCACCGTTTTCACAAGAGCAGTAGACCCTGTGTGTGTTCAAATTAACCCCTACAAACATGTGTTTACTGTAGATATACTGAAGCAGTTAATACTACAACAGCCAACCAAGGACACAGATTACTGCTACTACACAGCACTCTCTCATACGGGCACAAGCTTGTCCTGGATCTCTCTGCACAATTATACTATAATTATAACAGATTACATGCGTATTAATACTCAAACTCTTCATTTAGAACTGTCAACTGTGGATAAACATAGTCATGATGTTGTGTAATGTCAAAAGAGTGTCTTCCTCAAATCAACAAAAACAGCCAATGTGATTAATCACCATCACATTCGCAGAAACAGACACTGTGACCATTCACATCCTCATCTTGTACAAGCACGACAGCAAAAGAAAGCAAATACATACATTCACACATGTTACTTTCACAGCAAGGGAGGTAGCAGTCTCTGTTTGGTGAGACAAAGGATGTGAGAGGCAGAAAGATGGAGGGCAGCATAAAAAACAGCGCGAGACGATCAGTGGAATAATGATCTTTCGCTCCCGTGTGCTCTCCACTTGCATTCTTGTGTCTGCGCCACTTTCAAGAATACAAACACTGTGTCAAAGGAGGGCCACCACAGTCCTTTCATTCACTCACATTTGTCATCCTCCGCTCTCTCCTCCAGCCACTCATGCCCGAGGCAGAGTAGCCAACACTAGGAGTGAGCTACTTGAAAAGCAATTATTGGAAGAAGGTCTCTCAGCTCAGGGGAGCAGTTTCACGCAGTAATCAAAAGAGGAGGCATTAGACAGAGAGCGCCTGAATTACCTATGCTTGTGTCATTTAAGGACAAAGAACATGAGCAGGAAAACACAAAATGAAAGAAATCTTATTGTCTGAGAACTGTAGCAAACATACATATTTAAATACATGAGAACTTGAGTGCATAAATGTGCTATTGTAGCTCATATTTACACCTAAACTAACAGTACACAAAGTCTGAACACATGGCACAAAGCTTTACATCAGGACCGCTTATATCGCTTGTGTTGCTTGTCTGTAAACCTCAGGGACACATTGTGAGCCATACTGATGATAAACTAACACATGCACAGTGCCCAAGTCAAATTATATCGCCTTTATCAAAAGTGAATTGCGTTGTGCCACTCCTGTTTTCTACAGTCCTCCACAGCCAGAGACAAGACAACCGGCTCCTTGTATCCGTGTTGCCACACTGATGCTCATCTTCATGGGGACACTGAAAGGTTTGCGTGACGTGCAGAAATGGCGTTACTGTTTTAAACCTTTCAACCACACCGTTTTATTGTCACTGGAGTTCTTATACAGTGATTTTATGAGATTATTTATGGCAGTACTCGTTTCTTGTCGGCGTTTCCCACCAATGTGCTGGTTAAGTTGAGCGGTTTCCCCTTACTTATCGATTACAGCAGCTAAGTTACTTGGTTTCCTTTCTCTTCTGTGTTTGCAATGTTAGCAAATGTTAAATAACTGGCCTCATACACCATGAGGAGACAGACGGGGGTGTCCGAAATGTGTGAAAACACAAAGTAAAGCCTTATTTCATAGCCAAGCAAAGCCGTAGAGAAAGAGTCGCTAGCTAACTATTAGCACATTTGCGCCAATGTCAAGCTACACGACATGATAAAGAATGGGACTTCCGGCCATAACTTTCTAAATAAAAAAGTACTATTCGCTGACTTATTCACCAGACTTATAATAGCTTATATTCTGGGGGGCGACAAGTGTTCAAGCACCACTGCTGAAGTATCATTGACCAGGACATTGGGTAAACACTTCCCATCTCCAAGGGTGCCTTTTAACGTTAGTTGCTGACCCCAAACTTGAACGCTATCCAATCAGTGGTTGGTGAGGACAACTCCATAAACAAAAACATTTATGGTCATAGCAGCATACAAGATAGCATTCAAATGAACCTGATCAGGTCATACTATAATTAACCAAGTAACCACATAAAAGACGAGCTATATTGGACCACGCTTTTATTTTCTAGGGGAAATCAGACCAGCACCTGGTGTGATTTTAGTTAGCTAACTCTGGCTCTATTCAGGGGAAGCACCCTGCAGATCGTGACAGCTAGCTACTAAACACACACACACACACACACACACACACACACACACACACACACACACACACACACACACACACACACACACACACACACACACACACACACACACACACACGGCTCAATGCCTAGCTGCTAACAGGCTATTACAATCTATTGATCATACCTTGTATTTGTCGAAGCCCGCAAGCTGCTCCTGAGTGACATATTCGTAGAGAGCCATGGTGGTGTAGTCTGGCTCCACAGTGAGATAAATGGATATCTCCTCCTTTAGAAATGCAAATGCCAACCTTAGCTGCCGAGTCGAAGTACCATCTAGGTTGGCCGCTGTCGTTCACGCCGGGTGAGGCGATGATGTCGAAACATTTGGGCCACTCCTACGGAGCGCAAACACCCAGCTGACCGGAGGTCACTACCGCCGCCTCTGGCCTGGATGATTACTAATAAGAGAATAGGGAAAAACATCACAAACCTCTGTCGAGTGGTCCAGAATGATATGATTTTAGTTAGCTACGGTGTCGCTTGAGAGAACGAATACAGATAATATTTGTCGGGGTGTCCCATCTAGGTTTTATTTGTGTTAATTGATCACGGAGGTCTGCTCTATTAAAGCTGTTTCCGTGACGTGGCCGGAAGAGAGAGACGGATTCGCTTGTTTGCTGCTGAGCGGCGGTAGTATCGCTCGAACCGAGAGTAAAAACCCAGTTTAAGGCATAATGTGAGTAATAACATTAGTTAAAGTACATTGCAATATATTTAATTGTGTAATTGTTTTGAAGCTTGTAGCGCACCCTATATTGGTTAGTTCAGGCACTGTTGGTTCTACTAGTTAGCTAGGTAGCTAGCTAGGTTAACGTCACACAGATTTATGATCCAGTAAATATTTCCCATGATTTGGCAGACTCATTTAAAACCATGGGATGCTGTGACGATTGTTACAGTTACAATTACGATAATTTTCTGATTCATATGCAGAATCCAGCTAACGTCGATATACTAGCAAGCTTGCTATTATTGTGCATATTAGATGGGCCTAATCACGTATCACTTAACTTCACTTAAATTGATGTGAACAAGTGAATGGAAGGTCATAAAGTGCATTTAGATATCCAAAAAGGTGTGTTATACTCTGGGAAATGGACAGAAATTATGATTCGAATTAAACACGACTTTATAGTAAATTGACTAAAGCATGCAAAAACACTGGTATGAACCTTAGCTGTTTTTCACTAAAGGCCCAACACACTTTTATTTTAAGACTGAGCGGGTTTCTTACACTTGTCTCTTTATCCTTTGCAGAATGGTGACAGACGTGCAGCTGGCCATATTTGCCAACATGCTTGGCGTGTCATTGTTCCTGCTGGTTGTGTTATATCACTATGTTGCTGTCAATAACCCCAAGAAGCAGGAGTAGAGTCCGCCAGTATGATTGGAGAGGTGAGTGCTATTTGTGTGTGCCTAAGTTGGCTCAGCACTTTAATGTTTTTTTGTGGTTGCCACTGTCAGTCATGCGCCACTGTGACCACGAACACATCAAGTTTTTAACTCAATGCAACATTATTGAATTTGTTCAATAGTTCCCTCTATGGTTAAAGGTATGGTATACTAATGAATGAAAACAGCAAATGTAGTGTTTTGTTGGGGTCATCATGGCACATGTAGAAGTAGGTCAGTCATTCAGTTCAGTGCATGGCTGATGAGCTGACACTTGATCACTGAGTATCAGTAAAAATGTGGAGGAACCATACTTAAATGTTTGTTAATGACTTCTCATAGTCTTGTTTAATAGTCAAAGCACGTTCAGCTACAAAGAGGACTCTTCTTTCCAAGGTTTAACTCATGTGAACCTGCCTAAAGCCTTCCTCTCCCCACAGGTGAGATGGAACTCGATGTCACCACCATGGAAACATTTCCCTCTTGCAGTCCTTTTTCCAAGAGATGAGTTTCTTTGTATGATTGCACAGTAGTGTTTTTTCTAATAAAAAATGTGTGAAATCCCATTTGCATTAATGTTTCAATTAAATTCCTTAAGTTATTCTCCATGCACGCTACATACATTCTCAATGAGTTATTATATTGCAAAATGTAACAAACAGACATTTTAAGTTCATTTATTAACTTCAAGTTCCAACACAGTATTAGACCAGTCACAGTATAATTAATTTGGTAAAAGTCAGTCCATATTGTCACTGGGTTTGATACATGCTTATTACATTTAAAAAGACAACTCCTGTAACAGTGTCTTACACAAAATATTTATCATATGTATATATGGTAATAAAGGATATGTTCCAATATTGGTGTGCCATGGAACAAAAATCATCTAAAGGAATGTGTCAGGGAAAGTATGTTCTTCACAGATAGTGTGTATAAAAGTATTTACCCACCCTTTGGACCTTTTGTTTTATTACTTTAAATCACTGTGGGTTTAACTAGACTCAACACTCAAAACAAACAAGTCAAAGAATCTCTTACATGCACCTTAGTCCATTAGTCTTATGTTTTAGGTCTGTATTAACTTTGGACTCTGGCTTGGCTTTAGGTCTATGTGGACAATAAATGTCCCAGGCCACTGTTCTCTGGTAGGCTGTGGCAGGTTCTTTCTGACCCTGGATTTCCACGAGCCTTCCAGGGCCTGCTGCAGAGAAGCATCCCCACAGCATGATGCTCCCACTGCCAGGCGTCATGGGGTCTCTGTCTCGCTAGGGTCCTTCTCACATGGATGGCCTGCTGTAGGCCGATATTCAGAGCCTTGGAATTATTTTTGTTACATTACTCTTTTCAGTAACCTCGTCTTATTGTCCTTTCTAACTAGTAGCAGGACTTTCCAGGTACGAGCTTTTATCCTAAAATCACCTGTCACACATGGCTCACACACAGGTGATCTCCATTCATTATGAGCATTCTAAAAACAAAAGGGGTTAAATACTTTTGCAATTGATTATTGTGCTCAGTACTATTTTACAATTTGACATTTCAGTTTGACGCTGATCAGTGTTGAAAAATCCCACTTACATCTGTATTGTAAAACAAACCATGAACACGTCCAACGGGTGGGTGAATACCTTTCATTTTTCATAGACTTTCAGGCACTATATGCAAAGCACAAAGAACTTCTGGAATAATTACATTAAATACACACCACTCACATTTGTTTCTAAACTCACAATGGAAATGAGGTTATAAAAGGTGCTGCCGTGCTCGTCAGTCGAAATAAAAATCAAGCCTTTGCTGTATTAGTACAAGTGGCTGACTGTGAAAATACTTAGTGCATAACAGTGATGGTCAGAGTGCGTCTTTTTGGGGGAGGGGGAACCAGAAGGAAAGGACTAAAATGACAAAAACTGATATGTGAGGTACAATTATAGTAGCTGAAATGTTTAAGGATATTTCAAGTCTATGTATTCTTGATCAGATGGAAAGTTTGTACCTCTCCCCTTCCTCAGCCACTGCTGTGGTTTCATTGAGCAAGGCACTTAACCCCCACCTGCTCCAGTAAAGCTGCTCAACGGTTGTACTGGACAGCTCCAAGGTCTGACTATGTTGGACAGCACCGGTTGAAAACACCATGCATGCTCTGGAAAATCTGAATAAATAATGTTAAAAAATGTTGTATTGCACATTAAGACACCCCAAATAATCCTCCTGTGATGACAGTGCCCCCTCCTGTCTCCTAGTTTTAAATGGTTGCCATCACAAAAAGGTCATTTAGGCTCACAATGAGAAAATGCAGACATGTACGCAACTGCCTCCTCTTCTGTGCAGTTCCTAAGCTTCTCCACACAGGGTCACTGTCTCACACATGTTCACGGCCTCAGGCTTCACTGGAGTTTCCTCAACCTTCAAAGACAACATCATACATTCATGTTCAGCAATTGTTTCTATCTCAATGTACATTAATGCCATTTGACACACTGAGTGTGTATCTGTTTTCACCTGTTGCAGAGTTTCCTCCTTCTCTGGTGCGGTTTCTATAATAGTATTTCCTTTGTAGTGGAAACTCCTGTCTGTGCTCTTCTTCATTAGTGATTTAGCACCCTCTTTCCCCGATACACCTGCAGAGAGAAATAAAAGGGATGTTAACTGTGTATATGTGCAGTTCACATACTGAAAAGAGGGAACTCAAAAAGCAATGTAATGCAGCACTTGAAAATTATAGAACAAAGGAAAAAATCTACTGTAATGCTGTGACAATACATTTTGAAGCCAAACTGAGTGTGGAAATGGGGAGCAGCAGTTTGGAAATTGATTTTGTAGATTTAGTCACCCAATGTTGCTGTGTCATGCCATGTGCAGCTCCCTGTTATCACAGCTTACTTGTTGTAATAGCTCCATCCTTTAAACAGGACTAAGAGTCTACAGTCACGCTAGCAGTTCTGTGAGGCTCTACTTAGGCACAGCTGTGCTTTGAGCTCAATGCTGTCAGCGTCCTAACATGCTCCCAGTGTAATGACAATGCTACATGCTGATGATTAGAAGGTATAATGTTTACCACGTTCACCATCTTAGCTTGATATGTCAGCATGCTAACATTTGCTAACTAGCACTAAACATACTAAAAGTACAGCCGAGGCTGATGGGAATGGCATTAGTTCTGTAGGTATTTGGTCAAAAAACAAAGTACTGGAAATACAGAAATTTTGTCCTGATCATAACTCTGGATTAAATTCAGGGATGACCAAAGTGATTGCAAGTCATCCTGAGGGGAACATGAATGTCTTTACCAATTTTCATGGCAATTCATTCGATAGTTGTCGAACTATGTCGCTCAAAACCAAAAATGTACACCTCATGTTGGCGCCAGAGGAAATAGGGGATGACTAGAGTCAGCAGGACACACTGTCTGTGGACCCTGAAATGTGAACATTTTGTTCCAATACACCAAGTGGATGTGGAAATATTTCACTGGACATTTTTACTTGCGCTAGATGAAAAGTCTAAGGATCACCAAAGTCGGATGGGCACCATGAATGTCTGCACAAAATGTAATGGCAAGCTATGCAATAGTTGTTGAGATATTTCAGTCTGTTCCAAAGTGGTGTACTGACTGACATTGCCATCTATAGGCATAGCATGGCTAAAAAATGTAGTAAAAGTTATGCCATAGACGGTTTATGTATTTTGGGGCATCAATACTGCCCTCATGTACAAATAAATACAATTACAAAAGTTGTATGACTTCTAACAGAAATGATCAGTCTTCCTTTAAGGTTGTGTAAACCCCATCTTTTATTTGATGACAAATTTGCTAAACCCTTATGTCACTCCTATCCTAATCCTATTTTGACTGATGCGATCATTGGTCAGGTAACTCTCTCTAGGTCAAATAGAGCTAAAAGCACAGCAACATGTGTCTGTATACATGCCTGACAGTGACAGGTGTCGATGGAGGCCAGGTCTAAGCAGCTTCCAGACCTTCATGGTGGCTGACTCGTCCTTATCTCCAGATGAGACTGGGTTAATGCCAGTAGGGGATGTTTTGCTGTCATGTGTAGGAGGGGTTTCAGTTGATCCCACCCTCCGAATAGGGATGCGGCTCATATGAGGTTGCAGCTCACACCTGGGCAGGCAACGGAGAGGTTAATAATTTTCACCACTCATCGATAAGTCATAGCAGAGATAAGGCTAATATGAGGGTTCGTGCAGCTTTTTAAGAGTAAAATTCAAACACTTTTAAAGCACTTTCAAGGTACATAAACCAAAAATGTCCAGACTCTGGAAGCCTTTATCATCACATCTAAATTGTTACTATAAATGCCAGGAGACAACAAATGAATATGACGACAGGATCGTTTCATTTTAAATATTAAAAGATTTTATGTTGAAAAGCATTTTTCAAGGAGTATATCCGAATTCAAGCATATTCCTAACCTTGAAAACGTAACGGTTCAAATTAAGCATTTTCCAAACTTTCAAGACTTTGTACGAACCCTGTAATATACAATGTTCCATGGTGACAATGCAGATGTACAACCCTTTTATCATAATTTTCTTTATTATAGTGCACCGTTTTTTTTTTTGAATTTCATTCCATTTGTGGTTTCCAACCCTTGTCTGAATTATTTGGCTTAAAATATTCCTGTGAGATCTACAAACCACTCCAAGATACTTTAGACAAGACTGAACTCACTTGCTAAATTTGATGGAGGAAAGGATGTGTTCAGGCCCCAAGTCTTTAGCAGTCTGTGACAGATGGAGACAATAAAGTGAGACTTCATGAACCAAGTGTATGTTGTAATATACGATATTCTGTAGGAAAAAAACTGGTAATTCAAGAAATGAGGAGACTTTGCTCTCTGGGAGTGAGCCAGCAAGGTTCGGCTAACCTCTGTGCGGGCCTCTGCTGGGTGATGAGTGATTGTAAGAGTTCGGCACCCTCTCCCCACACGCCCAGGACGCATGGGGAAAGGCATTCTGGACCAACCGACTGAACTGGGTCCACCAGCCTGAAAGTCTGGACAGCTGAGGCCTGTTAACCAGATGAAGGGACATAAATTCAAGGAACAAGAGAGAGGAAAGGAGAAACAGTGGGCGGCAGATGAGTAACACAGCGTACAAAGATGGGACACCTTTTCATAGTAAAAAAAAAAAATCAAAACAATTTGGAAATGGATTTATAAATCAACAAATGTAACCCATACACTTTTGGCTGGATGTATCAGTAGTCATAGGAAGCCACAGAGGAGTTTTACTTATGTATCTACAACAGATCCTTCCCTTTATCTGACATACAGTACATCAGTGGTTCTCATCCAGTCTAATAGGAGAGAGGTTTGACTTTCAGTTTTGATAAAGAAAATAAAGATTTTACACACACACACACACACAAACAGAGGCAAGAGAGAGTAGAGGACCCACACACAGTAGTTGCTTCACAAATGGATAGTTTTTATTCCAGAGGTTAAACAGAGAGGCGGTAAAAGACAGCAGCACATTCAAGAAGGTGATATTCGTGAAGATGTTACACAGACAAACACTTAACCGTAGTCTGGTATAGAAGGTTAGCACCACATTGAAGAAAACGGCACAATTCTCACAAGGAGTATAAAGCAGAAAGGCCTAGTGAGAATGTGACTATGCATACAGTGTGTTTCCACCTAAAGCTTTTTTTTTTGAAGATATATGTATATATATATATATATATATACATATACATATATACATACATATATATATATACACACATACATATACATATATATATATATATATATATATATATATATATATATATATATATACACACACACACACACATATATATATATATATATATATATAAGCTTTAGGACTGAAACAACTGGGAAACAGGACATCAAATTTCACAGTGAGAAAACAGAATAAAACTACAGTACACTGTAGGGCACTGATGTAAAGTGAAAGCTCATAATACATTCTTCCCACTGTGTTGAATCCAGTGGGTAGAGGCTACATGAAAACCACAGTCTTAAGCTGTGTCTCAATTCACATTCTTCCGTACTTACACTTGCTATTTTAAGTGTAGAAGTACATTCACACTGACATTATGCACTACGCAAGTAAGTACACAGAGTACACAGTGTACTAACGGAAGTATCTGAATTGACACACAGCATTAGTTACATTAAAGGAGCATTAACTAAGACTTTTATGTCCCCAGAGCTCAAAATGACCATCAAAATTTGCAGAGACTGGACAGTTTCACTCCTAGTGACTTAATCATTTGTTCTCTAAGAGCTGAGATTTCTCTTTCAGGCCTATACTCTCTTTTTGGTAACATCTCCATCTATGTAAGAGAGGGTGGTGCTTCAAGAGATTCAGTTTTGATATCTGCTCTAATCAGGTAGCTTTTTCCTTTTGTGAAAAGGTTAACAAAAGTCCTTAATATGCCCCTTTAACCTCATGTCAAAACATTATCTGCAGTTATAAGATGTTTAATAATACAGAATTTTAGGCCTGTATGCTCAAAAAGACACTAAATTATGAATAAATTATCCCTATTTTTCCCTCTTCATTTCAAATTGCGAGGGCACGTTTCTCCAAATCTGGGACAAAGCAGGTGAGGAGGCGGGATGGACGACCTGCCGGATCACAAATATAATCCAAGAGTTCTGGTAAAAAGAAATGAGCACAGCCTCCAAAATCTACTGTTTACAACACACACCAGAGCAAGGCACACCATAACTACAATGTTGCACAGCATTGGAACAGACAACAGCTAGCGAGTCAAGGCCAGATATTCTGAAAGCTGAAAGCCATCGATGAATGATCCGGTTAATCCGCTGCTCATAAAAACCCCTGCAGGTCTCACACACTCTTCCTTAGTGCACCTAAAAATGGCTGGTCCTAAAACACAGACCACCATCAAGTGCTCGGATGACAGCACACAAAACTGAATTACAGACGAAATATTATAATTCCGCAATTCTATGAGGCTTACATGTAGACCAAGACAACAAGATCATTTCTCCCTCTGCTAACCACAAAATATATTACCTTTGACCACCGACAGCCTACTACATACCTGCCAAGTTTAATTTACACCAAGAAACACACAAATGTGCTTGAATAAATAATGATCAATGTTTTCTTCACCACTTTGATGAAACATGTAATAAAATTAAAAAACTCTGCACTTTATTTACACCAAAATCAATATTGGAATCTTATTAGAAAATTATAAACACTTGCCAACTTTGACTTAGTCAAACTGCTTGAATGCGGAACCAACCAAAGCCTTTTTATATGATATTGCTTGTTGGCAAGCAGCTCCATAAAGCAACCCTTTTTATCCCAAAGAAACTCTTAAGGTTTCACCATCCATGAGGATTTAAACCAGGGATGGTCCCCCATGAGGTTTCTGGCAGTAGGCTATACTGTGAACATCATAATGTCAAGACCACGACTAGACTGACACTGGAATGATACAGGTTTCATAACTATTAAAGAAATGAGTCGCTGACTTACATAAAAATGAAACCACAGTCTTTTTAAATGGAGTTTTCAGTCACTAGAAATGAAATGCACAGTCCCACTCTGAACTGACTCCAAATATGACTATAAGTGGACGGCCTGCGACTTGCACTGTTTTACATATAAACATTACAGAGTGAAATACAAATATACATTGAAGAAAGAAACAAAATATTAGAAGTGCTTTAAAAGATTTGACAGAAACAGAAGCCACACTATGTTCAGTCTAATTCTGCAAACCCAATTTTTCAAAAACAAAATGAAACCAATAAATACTTCAAAAATGAAAGTGCAACATGGCAAAAGTTAAAGTATCTCATCAATACTGTAGCTGCACAGCTCCCATTAAAACTTAACAGTAGCTGTGTGAAAAGAAGAAAATCGTAAAAATTGACAGACCCTGGCTATTTCCTAAATATCAGCACAGTAACATGGTAATTCTTCTTAGCTTATTACTTGTATATAGGGCTGCAACAAACGATTATTTTCATTATCGATTAATCTGCCGATTATTTTCACGATTAATCGATTAGTCTATAAAATGTCAAAAAGTTATTTTGTCCAACCAACGGTCCAAAACTCAAAGATTCTTCATTTATTGTCATACATGACAAAGAAAACCAGCAAATCCTCACATTGAAGAAGCTGGAACCAGCAAATGTGAAGACATTTTTTCTTGAAAAATGACTGACACAATCAATCGATTATCAAAATAGTTGGCAATTCATTTACTTTCAATCAACTAATCGATTAATCGACTAATCGTTGCAGCTCTACTTGTACACAGACTGAAAAAGAGGCTTATTAAATGTAATGTAATCCATTAGTATAATATTTCCTGTATTAATGTAAACTACAAACATCTACCGTATATTCTGCAAGTCCTAGGGGACAATGGAGATTATGTAGCCGAACAGCTGTCTCTCTTTGTTAAACACATTCACACGCTAACCGGTCTGCTTTGTTTAGTAACGGACAGCCACAAGAACTATGCCAGAGGACAGTGTGATGAAATGCATTACTTGATTCAAGGTTGGTAATAAAACAAAAAACATTTTTTTCAACACATTTCAGTCACAACTGAGAATTGAGGAACGCCTGCACTCTAATGTATTTAGGCCTGTCACAATAACTACTTTTATTGGACAATATACTGAATGAAGAATAATTACGGTAAACAATATTATTGTCATTTTAAGACATTTTATGCCACTGATATAATCATAATATAATATCATAATAATGCAAGAAGTGCACCCTTTCAAAGAGCAATGCACTTTTAATTCTTGAGAATATTCACACATCAGAATTGGAATGTGAAAAAATATTAAAATATCCAAAATAAATAAAACATAAATAAAATAAAACTACACAGCCAAAACAATACCGGCTCGTTCTCTCATTCGGCTTAAACCCAAAATGTTCCCACACCAGAGTGGCGTCCATTTGGACTTATTCTTCCAAACGTTCTGGCTGGAATTATGCAAAAACGGGAAAACCCTGCATGTTTATTCTGGCATCATGTTGGCTAAAATGTTGGTGACATTCTTTTGTCAACAAACATGCATGTAAACACAACGGGCCAGCAAAAATGATCATAAGTCATGTCTATACATCGTACGATATGTCAATAACGTAATTATCGTGACAGGCCTAGATGTGTGCAGTAGGAAAAACAATATTTGAGGAAAATGTAGAAGAGCTAGCACCAATGACGTTTCAGACACACTTACACACACACACCAGATCAGATAGTGATTTGCACTTGTTTTGACCTACATGGATTGCCAGACAGCTGCAGGATTCTGTAAAGACAGTCTCTTGATATATTAAAATGCCACTTGTCTGGTACTCCAAGCAGTTTTAAGAGCTTACACTCATTCAGGCCACCCACGCACACCTATGCCTAATCTCTCACAGGTTAGGGTAGATTCAGTCCTGGGTGGGCCCAGCTGGAGTGTTGCTGGCCGGCGGTAGGCCCTGAAGGAGCAGGGGGCTCAGTTTGGAGAGCAGACCAGGGCGGGGAAGAGCCTGCAGGGAGGGGAGCAAGGTGGAGAGGCTGGGGGACTGGAGGGAGTACAGACCTGTCATACTGACGGAGGCCGGGAGGGGACAGGAGCCCGCCGCACACACTGAGGAAGACGAGGAGGAGGAGGAGGAAGGGGGTGAGAGTGGGGGGCGGGAGGGTGTGTGGCTGTTGCTGGGAGACCGTAGGATGGAGCGGTGGTGGGGGGGGTGTCTCTTCTCCTGAGGCTTTGGGTCTACAGAGAAGGAGACACATACACACACGCACCAGCTCAGAGACATGCAGGGATGGTGTGCACACACAAACGTAAAGTGGCTACCTGCTGAAACTGTCCTTCACAAGAGCCATGTACTGAGACAGACAAGATGTTCAGATGCTCCCACTGAGGAGATGTAAGTCAGAATCTGTATGAAAATATGCGAAAATTGGGTCTAAGTTGAAAAGAATTTGTGTAACCAAATAATCAATTTGGTCTTGGTGCCTTGTAACAGGGCTCATGTGATCTTCAGTCAGGGTAAGACTAATCTTCAGAGGTGACAAAATGCATGCACAGGTGACAAAATGCATGCACAGGTGACAAAATGCATGCACAGACAGCAGCAGCAGGTGGAGTCATGCTAAGGTTATGCAGGGGTCATTCAGGGGTCATGCTGACATTCCAGTCATCCAGGACGTGAATCCATTTGCTCATGTCTCTAAAGCCGCATTTCCACCGAACACTTTCGGTATAGAACCCTTGAAACCCATACCTACATGTACCTAAACCCTAGATCTGTTTTGCGTTTCCACCGCAGACAGTACTCTTAAATGCAGGTGGGGTTGTTGTTACTGGATGGTAATAGCCGCGTCAACCATGTAAGTAGCGTGACATCATATCTAACGTGAAGCAGTAAACAAGGAGCGTCTGCACCTTCGCCGATCGTCCACGGAACGAAGCTGCGCACCAACATTTTCAGAATTAAATAAATTTGCGTGAAGCGTTTAGAGCATGGATAGTCTCTGTCCCAATCGATGGGATGTTTAAAAATGGCGAGTTTGTGCATTGAGTCCTTTGTTACGCAAGAAGTGACGATTGCATTGACCAATCAACAGACTGCTGTGTTTCTAGCTCCACCTTTAAGTCCCGGTTCAGTGCGCTAGGTACCTCAACAGAGGGGTGACGAAAAAACGGGATGGAATGGAGTGGTTCTATTGGTACCATCCACAACTTTTGGCAATGGAAACGCGAAAATTATTGTTCTAATGTGTGACAAACTGAACAGAACTGGATTGCCTGGTGGAAACGCAGCTTAAAATCAAGTTAACCCCAAACCTGGGACCAATTTTACAGCCCTGTCACAATGAACCTGTCTGCCGCACAGACACTGACACGTCAGCCACCCAATTAGCCTTTCTTAACAACTCCAATGGCAGAAAGAGAGGATGATGGTAGCAAGAAAGAGAGAAACTAGACAGCAGAATATGTGATATTTAGAGAGATAAATAAAGAAGATTGGAGGTGCACCCACGGAGAGGTGATAGAGAATGCCAGCCAGCAAACACAAGCAGGTGGTTGAGAGATCAACTTACCCCTGACTGGCCCGAGTGTCTTGTTGCCTCCACGTCCACTGGTGTGCGTGCTGTTGTGCTGTGTGTGGGTTCGGGGTGGGGGGCAGCCAAAAGTAAAGCTCGGGGAGCTGTGCATCTTCGGGGAGGGAGTCTGGCTGCTGCTACTGTGGCTGTTGCAGCGGACACGACTGAGAGTGTTCTCCGATGCTGAGCCAGACAGACAGCTGCTCGGAAAAATGAGACAAACACAGAAACCCAAATGTTGTGTGTGGCAAAGAAACAAAGGGAACGGAAGACTTTTTGGGGTTTAATAAAGAGATGCGTGTAAACTCACTTGTTGAAGCTCTTTGGCGGCGACGCCTTGCTGCCATTGTGGTGTATTCTGAGTGGAGGATGAGCATGGATGTTCGCGTTCAGGCCTTTGGTGTTGCGGACATGCTTGAGGATCCAAGCCCGAAGGTTCATCAGGCAGCTGTGCTCCGACAGCACCAGCCGTGGCCAGGGGTTACACTCTGCCATATCCAGGGCTGAGACAGCCACGGCACGCCCCACCTGAAGCACAACATCAACTGGGTTACTTCAGAAGTGCCTTATCTTTTTAAGGTAAATTTGGTTTGATCAAAAACATTAACATTCCAAAAAAACCCACGTGCAACAAACACTAGCATGGAAATGTCAGCTGATGACACAGAGTTAATAGCTTGGGATGCAGTGTGTTGAAAAGTTGTTCATTCAAACACCCTAAAATGCAATCCTTAAACAAAGAATCACATTCCTCCTTGAGTGAGAAGGAATACCTGTGCAGAAACTACTCTTGTTTTCCTACCTGTTCAAATATTTCTGGAGTGTATTTTGGAGGGAATGATGGAGGTGGAGGTGGGGTTGCCCGTCCGTTGTCATGGCAAGCAGGTGGGATGGTGTTCATGGTTTTTCCTGTGTTGTAGTTGCACTCCAAAGTGTAGCTGGTGGGGACCCAATAACAGAAACATGTTGAAAAATATACATAAATAATATATGAGCTGATATCAGGTCATTTACATTCAAGGTAATGACTGATAAAAAGAAAGCCAGTAAAACAAAAAAATAATATAAGCACAATTAAATTTTGCTACACCAGTTTTTTTTTGTGCATGTTTTTTCCATGTAAACTGTGTTTTGATAAAGTTAAACATGAGTAAAAGACACCTGATCAACAGTGGGATAATCACTTTTTTCTTCATTCTAGAAAAGCTTACTCTTTACTCTCCAAAACTACAAAAAAAGTGTTATATAGATAATAATAGATTAAAAACAAGTTGCCTCATGCTTTTTGAGCTGACCATCATCTGTTCACGTTTTGTGAATCCACTGAAATCTGACCTGTGAAGCAGCCCTATGGCCTTGTGAATGGCCACCCGCCCACTGCCTTCTTTAGACTGGCCATCTCTCTTGTCTCGTGCATACATGTTTTTCTCTGAGAAGTTACAGCCCAGGAAATCAAAGTGGGCAGAGTTCACAGCGATCAGCCGTGGATACAGCATGTTCTCTACCTGCAGAGAGAGGAAGCACAGATGTATGTAACAAAAAGCATTAGTACCCCATCTGCTCTGGCTGCCATACGGGGATAAACAAACATAAAAGAAACTCATTGCTAAAAAACAATGATAACTGAATGTCATTTGACAATTTCCCAAAAAATACTGCAAAGGGAGGGTGAGTAAACTGAATAATTTTCACCTGCTGGCTCTCGTCAGGAAGGTTATTTCCATACATGAAGCATCCCCGTTTAGAGGCATGGCCATGTAAGTCCACATAATATGCCACACCCCCCTCCTGGGGTGGAACTGATTCCTGTTCCTCCACCTGTGGTACTGTTACCTCTACAGTAACTGGAGCTGCAGTCTCTGAGGAGCTCGATGAGCTGTTCCGGTTCCCCTTCCCCACCTCTGTGACCCAAACGTTTTCCTCCGTCACCATGGGAACTTCTGGCTGCGCGGGATTTGTGTCCTTCTCTGCGTTTCGTTGGTTCAAGCTGACTTCCAGGGCAGTGAAGGGAGGAGACTGAGGCTGATTGACGGGTTTGGTGTTAAGGGGAGGGGTCTGTGTGTGTGTGAGGCTGTTGCAGTGAGTGCTGGAGTGTGTATTGTGCAGGCGGTTGTGTGTGTGGTGGTAGAGCAACAGTGTTTTGGCTGCATAGATGGAAGGGTGCAGCTCTGAGCTGGGGTTCAGGTACTGTCTGTTCAGGTTCACACCCCTGGAATCAGTCCTGCAAAAAAAAGAGACAGGTTACTTAAAAAACTGCCTCTTAACATTGTTGACAAAACAACGCAGAAGCCCTACCATACACTTCTCCACTGTAATAGGGATTGGAAATCAATGTAACATTGTGCTGCATTTAGTATCATTTGAGGGCTATTTTCCCACAGTTATTACATGATGATGTCACTGACAAAGTAGTGTCACTGTTCACTGATACATCATTGTCTGAGATGCAGGTTAAACCGGAGACGCAGGTTAAACCTCTAATCTGCTGAAAGGGTCAACATCCGACCCGGCTCTTCCAACCTCTGCCTGGCCAGCACTGCATTTACATGCACTTAAGTAACTGCTACAGTTGGCTCTCTGTAGTAACCTGGGGCCGGTTGAACAAAACACCTAACGTTAAGATTTTCCTTAAAGTCTGAGTGAAGGTTTCCTTAAAATAAAATCAGTTGCACAAAACACCCTTAAGTCTTCTCCTTAAGGTTTCCTTAAAATGTTCACTTAAGTATTTAAGGTTTTCTCCTTATCTTGTTCTTATACTTATGGAAGTTAGTTAAACCAGCCCCTTTGCAATTAATGATTGCTCTACGGTTTTATGCTACAGAATCTTTCCAGTCAGCAATAGGCGAGGTATTTCATGTCCACAGTTAATTTTCGTTGCTCCCACATTCGTTGTTTTCTTTGTGGATCAAATTTACTTTTTAGTATGTGCTGTCTTTTATTGTATTCCTCCAGAAGTATAATCTTTTCCTCCTCTGATCAATTTGGTTTTTCTGTCTTCTTTTCTTCTGCCATTTTTTTACTATCTATAGGCCAACTTTGTGAGGTGATAACAGATCTCTAAAATCTCTATTAGTGCAGTAAATGCCTTAACGTTTTTCCTCAACTAAGGAAACCTTATCAGGGATTCTGTGCAACACCCTTAACGAAGTCCCTCAGCTAAGGAGAAATGAAGCCTTAAGTGTCATACTTAAGGAGAAAACTGTTTTGTGCAACCTGCCCCTGTTTTTTTAAATGGCATGTATACAAGAAAACCTGTTTCCTTAAGAGAAGTCTGATTTCTCCAGCTAAATTTCTCTTTGAAAAATCTGATTTCTTGGCCACGTACACAGATAACCATTACATGTAAGCATATGCATCACATAGAATTCAGACCGGGAAAGTATCGCTGTGACAGCAGAGCGGCGGAGTGAAAGGAGAGATCGGATGTAGGGGAGAAATCTGATTATAACAGTGAAGTGTGACAATACATGACGATAATATGATAGCATGCCAAACATTTACAAGCAATAAGAAGTGAATAAAGTAATGAAAACCATGTAACCAAAACAAGAGTTTGAACTATACCAATCACTAGGTGAAAGATGTTGACGTTGTTGTTGTGAGGATGGTGCACGTGACAACATGTGCAGTTCTTACCTGTAGTGCCCACGAACAACCCCGTCTGGGTTCAGCATGGGAATGAGCTTGAACACAAACATGTTTCGAAGCGTGTGAGCACGAGGGTCGTCTTTTCTTAGAATAAAGTTGAGGAAGCCGTTAAACACAAAGGATGAGGGAGTCTCGCCGGGGTGCACTCGACTGCTAAGAAAAAACACCTGCAAACACACGCAGACACACAAGGGGGCCAAGGAGTTAGCTTCACTGCTTTGACATTATTCAGTGATTCCCCGTCAGGTGCAGCCTTAAGTGTTAATTAAAAGCCATTAAAGGTGTCACATTATTAAAGAGAATAAAGATTGCCTGTTTATGTATGATTGAGTGATACCCTTTTGCCGGAGAAGCGGTGTGGTCTTGGACTCTTGGTGTCGGGGAACAGCTTAGGCAGACGGGGTTCTCTCTCCTCCTGCATCCCATTGCAGTTGGTCACAGTGAGCAGGTCCACCCTATTGCCATCTAGAGAGTTGCACAACAACTCCCTATGGTAATACACACTGCCTGGTGCGCTAACAGTGAGAGCAGTCGAGGATGGAGAATGGTGGGAGAGAGAGTGAGAAATTGTACATATTAGAGAGGGAAGGGGAAAAAACTGCCAATTAAGGTCATTTTCACAAACAAAGAAGTTTCAAACAACATCTGTTGTGTGTGTGTTTGAGCCGTCTGTGTGCGTGTGTGTTGGGCTTTACCTGCTTGGACTGAGTTGAGCAGCATTGGGATGGCTCTCGTCCAACCGCTGCAGCATCTCCTGGCACTCGCTGTAAGAGAACGGGTAGCAGAAGGAGAAGTAGGTGGTCGCCCCTCGCACCTCCAGCAGCCGGTGAGTGAATGACAGGATGAACTGGTTATCTACAATCTGGACAGCGTCAGAAGAAAGGAAAAAGAGACATATTATTAGAAAGATAATAACACTGACAGCACTCTGCCTCGCTGGCTCCTGATGCCCGCATCCTCTCCCTGCCAGCCTCATACCTCAGATGTGGGTCTGTCCCGGATCCTTTCCCACCGGTTCTTGCCAGGTAAAGTGCGTACGAGAGGAGCCATGCCCTGGCTGTAGAGCTTCCTCTGGTTGTTCATGTTCATGACATTGATCTTCAGTATCTTCCCAGGTGCTGCACCCCGCACACTGAAGTAAAACCATGATCTGCAACACAAAAACACAATTTGGGATAAGTAATGTAAGTCAGAAGCCTTTCACGCCTTTCACTGTCCTCTTCTGTGAATAACAAAATGCTTTTTGAAGTTTTCTTACCTGTTTCCATTCTCGTGTTCCGTGCCGGCGCAGTCTGGCTGCGTCCACACATTGAACTCATAGTCAGGGGCAAGGTTTGACCCTGAGGGGCCACTCCCACTGGGAGCTACATCGGCAGGAGGGCTGGAGCTGCCCTTCTCCACCTTCTCCGCACGTGCCAGGTTCCCTGAGTCAAACTTGGAGCTGAACACAATATTACCAAAGCGAGCCTCCATGGTTCTGAACTCCGGCCTCTTACTTTTCTCCCCTCAGGTTCTCTGTCAAGTGCCAGTCAGAGGTCCGACATACAGTCAAACAGTCAAACAGTCAAAACTGAATTGCAGATATCTTTAATTGGAGGCTCCATACATTAACTAAGGGCAAAACAAGTAACTTCAGTCTTACTAGTCAAGCTGTAATTACAGGTATCTTTTACATGACAATAAATGACTTGCTTAGAAGTCAACACACACAACAGCGACAACCTGAGGCCGTTAAAGAAAATACAACCATGGCCAAACAATATTTTATACAGTTACAACCCAGTGTTAGCCAGTTTCCTGTATTCGCTGTACCACTGGCGCAGATAAATTGCACGGTTGTTCGCTTATAATGTAGGGCAGCATGACTGCGAGATAAAATAATGGCTGCTGTTTCATTTCGGTAACAGGGGGCAATGACAACAACAGCTGACCGAGAGATGTAGCACAGAGTAAAGGGGGAGTGAAGTAACGTCTGCGAGCGTCACCGTCGGTTCACAAGATGCGTTTAACACAATTTAGGTCAGCAAATGCTAGCTAATATTGCTATTATGCTAGTCTTACTGGTCAGTGTCATAGCGTTAATGTTACACACAGCTAACAACGCTAGCATAGCGTTTCTAAGCTACTGAGGCTAACTTAGCTACCGCACTAGCAGTCGTTGCTCGAAACGTCTTTTTTTTAGCGAATACACGTTTTTTTTCCTCGTTACATTGTCGATGCATTTTAGCCGCACCAGTGCTTTCATGTGAAACAATGAATTTTCAGTCTTACTAGGCTATTTTCGATCGATGTCCATTTTTGTTTTCATCGTCCTTCTGAACCCTCAATTCATTGCTCTGGGTGCTGCGTTCACGTCTCTCTGTAGAAATGAACGCTGCCTAGGAATTTCGTTGTCGGTTATCGTTAACAGCAACAAGTAGTAGGATGATGTTTGTTGTTATTCACCGGCTCCGATCTGAGTTGTAGTGTTAAAACAAGCTGTAAAAGCAGCTCGCCGATATTAGCAGTACAAGATAATAAGAACCACAGTTATACTCCTACACACACCATTTTACACTAATCAAGTGACCGACATTGTGACATTATAACGCTATTTGGACTTTGTATGGTGGCCCAGTAGTACAAAATACACCAATATTTAAGAAAACAAATGGACAAGAGCAAAAACACAACCAACTGTAAAAATAATAATAATAAAAATAATAATAAAGCAATTACATTAAACAACTGATAGTACCCAAGACAGAGTTTGAGATAGTGGATTAAAAACCTGAAAAGTAAAATCTGCAAAGCATTCCTGTACATTGCCTCTGCAGACGCTGGTAAAAAGACTTCAAGACATTATTTACTCCACTTACTTACTGTGATAGTACTGCATACTACTTCATAATACAGTATGTGTTGTACATCTTAATATTACAAAAGGATTTGAGGTTGAATGGAGATTATCACAGCAATAATAACTAGTGTCAGTATAACTTCTGCTCCAACTATCGTAGAAATGTCTATTTGATTTCATATAATAGCATACATTTTGATGTTTTGGGGGAAAGTGCTCTCAAAATCATATACAACAGATGTCCAAAGTTAATCATATTAATCAATTAGAGGTGTATCCTTAGGGTTTGTGCCAGTGCAAGGGGGACTGCCTGTGGTCACCAGGTCACCGGTCAACACAAATCTATAACAGGTTTGGATAGCTGTGATTCTTCCAGGGGCACAGACAAACTAGTGCATGCCTTATCTTCTCTATTTCAAAACCACCAAAGTTAGCAGAATACTAACTTAGTCCTCATATTATTTTCTCTACTTTCTCTTGTTATCCGGGGGTGACATATATCTAAACATTAAAGGAGGAAAATACTGTAGTAGACACCTTCCTTTTCTGGTTGGTGAAATGACTAACCTGTTTTCTTTCTTTCTTTCTTTCTTTTGGCAGTTTGCATTTTGAAATGTCATGTTAAATCTGATTTATTGATTTGTGAAATGTCAATGGAGCTGTTGCCCTGTCACATAATATTTTCTTTAGCGTAGCTGCAGTTTAGAATTGGTTTAGTTAAACTAGTGGTTTCAGAAGTTTAAAATGGAGCCGCATCATTTAACATTATTGCTCTGTCAAAATGAGCCCATGTTTAGCTAATCACTGCTGTGTTTACCATAAAGAAAGTGGTAAGACTCTCCGTAAAGGTTTAATTATCTCATAACGGCTCAATTACCTTGAGGAAACAAAAGGTTCTTAAATAACAAGAAAAGAACCTTTCAAAGTCCTATTATAATATACTATTTCAAAGCAGTTGCTTAAAATGTAAGTCAAATTGTTGTTGTTTTTTACTCTGTATCTTGTTTTTTAAATTATTATTTAAGCCTCAGTTGACTGAGCATTTGGCTCGCCTGCCTACATTACTGACAGACTTATAAAACCATATTTCTTCTTTGAACTTGTGGTGGTGTGTTAGTTAATACAGAGTTGGTTTGAAACAACCTCTTCAGTTTGTCGGATAAACCATAACCATCTCTCTGGCCTTTAACAATGAACTGAGGCAGATGTGACACCTACATCCATCCATCCATCCATTTTCTATACCGCTTATCCTCTTAGAGGGTCGCGGGGGGCTGGAGCCAATCCCAGCTAACTGTGACACCTACACTAAAAGATAATTACACACATTTGGTTGACACTTACTTTTGTTTGCTTATATGATCATAGAGAGGGAGATGTTAATTTAGAAATTAATAAATTGATCAGAGCAGTAGAAATCTATATTCTATGGCCTCATACCTCACTTAAACATGCAATGACTAATTTGGCCACATGGGGGCAGTTGAAACAATCTGTGAACACAGCACTGACACTTTATTATCTTTTAAGTTGGTATGGCGACCTTTTTAGCAAACTGTTGCCTGTTTACTCACCCAGCAGACACAGTGCAACATTAGCATTCATTTGAAGTCGTTACTCTGGTCAAGTCCAATATTCACTCTCCTTTTAGTTCTGTTTTGCTCTCTAACATCTCCTGAGAAAAACATCTGCCTCTTTATCTGCTGAATGCTCCACTATGATGCTGGACACGTAGCATACAGTGGGGTTTTTGGAGCTTTTTCACAGTAAACAGCTGCATGCTGCGGCCAAAACAATGAGATGAAAGATGTTAAAAGGTGATCGTTTTCTGTATGTTTGTCAGTATAAGCGACCCCTTTCACATTACAAGTAGTCATTTGACCAATTGTTCATGTAAAAATATTGATCAGAGCAGCTTTAACATCCGCCCAACACATCTGATCCAGACAAAAGCCACATAATGATGTTGTCGTTCATTTTCTCTAAAAATCCACTTCTGTATTTACCATAGAGAAAATGGTGTAATAGTTTGGAATCATCATATTATCCCGTTATCCCAAGTTCACAAGTGAGTTATCTCATTATCTCAGAATAAAAAAATTGTTTTCTTGTGATAACATGTACATTTATTGGGATGGGATGATTGGATTGATGGGATTGAGCCGAGGTAATTTGGCTAGAGCAGAGAAAAAAAGTAAAAGCTCTACTGTCTGCAGTGTGCAATTAAAGTTTTGTTTGCATGTGTCTTAGTCATGGTTTTTGTGTTCCTGTTATTTTCTATATTGACTTAGTCTTTGCCCAGGTGGCACTGAAGCACATTCCTGAAAATCTGGACCTTCTCAATGACAAACTGTGGAAGAACAAAGATGAATATATAAAATACACTCACATGCACACCTCTTTCTAAAATATGGACATTTCTGTATTGTAATATTGTAATTGTTTATCATTTTGATAGTGATTACTGTAAAACTTTCATCTTTTAATGTGAGTTTCCCAACTTGTCGTGTATCTTGAGAAAACATGTTTTATGTTTATTTTATTTAAGAAGGGACAATGCACATTAATTAACATGAGCACGTGGGTCCATCATGTAAATGTGGCAGATTTACAGGCTAAATAAACAGGCCATGCAGGCTAATTTTCATCTGCAGATCCTACATACTACATACTATAGTTTTCTCAAAATTAGAAGAATTTCTGTGCAATTGCCTAAAAATTGTCCAATATCTTGGAAATAGTAACTGTAATGATTTGATTCTTTATGCTTAAGTTGGCTGAACAAGTGGCTCACCTGCCTGCCGTACATTACTGACAGGCATTTGGTTCACACTTATTTGTGTTTTGTTGATAAGATCATATGGTGGGATACTAACTTAGAAATGAACAGATTGATCAGGGATCAGTAGAAATCTCTAACCGCTTAAAAACCACGTGTGCAGCAGCAAGTTTAGCTAAAACATCTGGCATCTGGGTGATTTCTACAAGAGACAGCAACTGAGTTTATTCTAAACTTGCTCAGTTTTGTCAATTTGGTTTTTGGTTTGAATTTTTTTCTGGTATGAATGTCTTTGAAATCATCCTTTCCTGTACCAAACCTGTACATCTTTTAAACCCACCGTTAGATTTATGTCACTCCTAAATATTTTACTGTGTAGTTCCAAAACAATTGGGCTAACGTTTATTAATATATTTGACAAAAAGCACAAGTAGAATCAAAACCATTAATATTTGGACAGAAACATTTCACCGGCTAACATCTGTGCATTTTCTTAAAAGAAACGGTGCCGATACAAATAGAGGGCAGCACACAGTTGAGGCTCGCCCTTCATTTGTTTTTGCGCTGCTGACGTCTCGTCGTTCTCTGATTCGATTAGCCCGAGTTATGACGCCACAGTAAAATCCAGACCAGCGTCTATCTTGCCACCTACTGTGTGAACTACACTACTTTCCCCTTGTTTTACTGAGAGAAAAGAAGATTTCTGACTCGATAAAAAACAAAGAAGTGCTTAATTGTTGCTACAGTGTCTCGGTAAGTACTTTTGTCTTGTTTTTTTCCTGCTTTTTCAAAGATTTAGGTGAGGTAAAACGGGTAAAATCATTAGTACAGGCAATTCACAGTCCTTGTTGAATTTACTGTAACTAAACTTGTGATTTTGTTAATGTTTTGGACCGGTACTGATATGTACATCATGATGGGGGTTATGAACATAGTTATTTCAGATTTCTTAGCACAATGGATGGCTCAAGTCACCTTATATTCACATCTTTTCCTTTCTACCAAGGTTTCTTGATATAGCTGTGCTTGTATATACTTTTTGTGTGTCATGACTAGTGCACTGACATGCAAATGTCCCTTTTCAGTCCAATGCAGAGCCAAGCTCCACTATTCCCAGAAATACCCAGGTGGTATGGGATCTCTGGTCCTATCAGCGAGGCTCTGCCCAACGAGGCTGACTTGATCCAGACCAAAAAGCTGATTGACACTCTGAAGTCATATGGTGTATTTGAGCATGACCTGGAGCTGCATCACAGGTATGATACATCTTTTTCTATTTCATTATTATCACATTGTAATAAATACAACTTGGAGGGGTAGAACTGATAAAAAAACCCTTAGATTTTTAGTGTTTTTGTGACTCAGTGTCTTGGATGTTATGTCACTGTTGAGACCTCTTTCTTGGGTTTGTTATTACTGCAAACAGAGTAATCAGTTAAACAGCCCTGTAACTGGTAGACCACAAGTGGAAGGGACCACTTTGCTTCAGAGAAATGACAATATTTGAAAATGCCCGTAATGTTTTATTTGCAGAGAGAAGGTCATCAAACGACTGGAGTCACTCTATAAGGAGTGGCTGAAAGAAATGTGTGAAACAATGGTAAGACATCTTTTCTATCTACGTTGTTGTTTCAAAAGTAACTCCAAATATGATTCTTAAAACATGTTATTACATAGATAACGCATTTTACATGTACTTTTTATTTTATTTTAGAACTTACCTGAAACGGTAACAGAAAATGTCGGAGGCAAGCTCCTCCCATTTGGCTCCTATCATCTGGGAATTCACTCCAAAGGTAATTAACAGTTCCTTTCCTCAACTGTAAGAGCATGTCAGGACTGTGACAGCTTGTACATGTGAAGTTGCTGTGTGATACATTTGTTAGCCATACATTTCACAAGTGACACTTTTTATTGAAGGGCCACACAGCATCTAGGTTCTTTCGGTGGTGCGTTACGTCCTCTGAAAGTACATGGTGAAGATAGTGGTTCTCCGCATTGTTACACATTTAAATAAAGGCTTTCCTCTCATACAAATCTGTGCTGTTTTGACAGGTGCTGATATCGACGCACTCTGTGTCGGACCCGGATTTCTTGAGAGAAATGACTTCTTCACCTCCTTCTTCGAGAAGCTGAAAGCTCAGGAGGAGGTCAAAGACATACGAGTAAGCCATATAAGTGATTCATTGCAAGCAAGTCAAAAGACATTTCTCTCCCTGTTTCAAGTGACTGACAATATTGCTGTCTTTAGGTGATTGAAGAGGCGTTCGTCCCTGTCATAAAACTGACCTATGATGGGATTGAGGTAATTTGGCTAGAGAAAAAAGTTAAAACTCTGCAGTATCCCTCAATGAAAGTTTTATTTGCATGTGTCTTAATCTTTGTTTTTGTCTTCCTGTTATTCCCTAGATTGACTTAGTCTTTGCCAGGATTGCACGCAGGAGCATTCCTGAGAACTTAGACCTCCTCAATGATAACATATTGAAGAACATAGACAAACGCTGTGTGAGGAGTCTCAATGGTAAGCATCAGATTAAAGAACACAACCACTCGGAAATCCTGCAGTATTAGCACCTGACAGCTGTACCCGTCAGGAATGTTTTTTGAAATATGACGGTGTACCATTTTGTGCGTTTGTGGTTATTACTGTGACTGTTTCGACAATAATCTTTTTCTTATTCTGTTTTTCGTAGGCTACAGAGTTTCAGAGGAGATCCTCAGTCTAGTTCCAAATATCCATAATTTCCGGCTCACTCTGAGAGCCATCAAGCTGTGGGCCAAACGTGAGTTGAACACACGCAACTAGTTAAGCTTGCTAGTCACTCGAGAGAACAGAACAGGTGGATGATTATTTTGAACCTGTCTGCACGATAATTACACATTTACACAAACCTGACTGCCCTGTGTTGGCCTTCATTCGAAAAAGGATTACATGTCGATGACTGCATCTGAAATCATTCCCTATGTGCTATCTACTGCGCTATATTTACTTCCTGAAATTGTATGAGTTTCCCAACTTTTAGTGTAAAATGTATGCACTATATTGTGCCCTCAAAAGCTCACACAGTGTAATAAAACATTAGTGCCCATAGCTGTATGCTACTTTTTTGCTAAAAATCACACAAAACAGTACTTTTACTAGATATAAATTACAGTTAATAAACTCTACAACTGTCAGTGGTGCAAAATGATTCAGTATTCAGTATGGAGTTAATTAAGTATTGAGTATTTATTATGTAGGGAATAGTGAAAGAGTGTACAAGGGAGTGATTTCGGACACAGCCATTGTTCTTTTTTCTTCACCATGGCTCATGTGTTTCAGTGTCTCATGTTGCCATGGATATTTTGTTTGTCTTGACTACATGTGCTACCAGGCAACCACAGCCCAATTGCTATTTTGCAGAAATATACAATGCACAGGTGTACTTAGCTGCATAGCTAGCGCCTGTGTCTAAAAAGACACTTGTTCAGGTGTCTGTGTAGAGTCATCTCATGCAATGTTAAAGCAAAATTGAACTTAACTGTAGCCAAGTTAAAATTAAACTGATCACTCATCCAAGGAGCTAAGGACATCTCCTGGGTGTCTTGTAGGTCTCCTGTATGAAAGGCATATATCTTTGTAATCCTGCTTTGTAAGACACACTGATGGATTTGTGTTATTATCTAGTATGCTTTACCACATATTCGTATTCCTTTCCCCCCAATTTGACATAATTTTTGAGCAAAAATTGAAATTGTAGTAATAGTAGTAGGAAGAAGTAGTAATGTGAAATAACACAGAAGTAACCAACATCATATACACATACATATTATACATATTATGTTACATAGACATATTATAGCAATTACTTTGAAACTCAATTGGCAGTGGGCTAAAGCAAATTAGAGCCAGCCATTGTTAACATTAGGTAACATTGTGCACTGGAGTCTTAATCTTTTTTCTCATCCTCTTATTCCCCTTCAGGCCGTAACATTTACTCCAACATGATGGGCTTCCTAGGTGGTGTGTCATGGGCCATACTGGTAGCCAGAATCTGCCAGGTGTACCCAAATGCTACAGCATCCACCCTGGTGACCAAATTCTTTAAGGTCTTCTCAATGTGGTGAGTTGTCCCAGCATTTCTGGTGAAAAACAAACAAACATTGAATGATTTACTAAAGGTCACTTGGCAATGCAGTCAGAGTCACCTCACTTGACCATGAGTGGGTCTAGTTGATGCCTTGTTGCCTTGTGCCAATTTCAGCTTGCTCTCTATGGACAGACGACATATTTAAAAAACATATTTAAAAAACAGTATGCATTTACTACAGTAACCAATTTCTCAATATCTATGTGTTGTTAGTGTATCAGTACTGAGATGTTTTTATCATCTTCCACTCTGAAAAATGTAGCTGCATGTGAATCCTTTGTAAAAGTTGCAGATGAGGATCAGTGGATCTGAAACTCTTGCATTTTATATCAGGGTTTGGCCAGTCCCAATTCTTCTGAAGAGAGTGGAGGACCGCTACTTTAATCTTCCTGTTTGGGATCCCAATGTAAGGCCTCAGCAGGATTTTTATCAGGATTTTATGCTACACATATTCATGTCAGTCAGTTAAGTGTCAGATCGGCTGAAAAGCACAGGTAAGCTGAAAACCTGTGTTCTTCTGCATTTTCAGGTTAAGCCAAGCGACCGCTGCCACCTGATGCCCATTATCACCCCGGCATACCCACAGCAGAACACTACCTTCAACGTGTCTCCCTCCACCTTAGCCATCATAATGGAGGAGATCCAGCGGGGTATGTGGTCACTCAGCTCCATCAAATCCTCACACTGCATCATGGGCCAATTAACTTTACCATAACAAAGTTGATTTAACACAATCTCAGAACTTTCCTGTTTGCGCTAATAATGCAATATCAGTCGGTCAGGAATAGGCACTCCAACGTCAATTACTGTGCTGTCATTTTGGATTAAGCTGCCACAGTTTAGCCAAACCATGCTACTGCAAGGATTCTACTCTGTAAGCAAAGTTGGGATTTTGTTTTAACACAGACTTTAACAAGCGTTTCATTCCTCGTTCACAGGCCGTGCAATCACTGAGAAAATTCAGGAGAAAAAAGCTGCCTGGTCCAAATTATTCGAAACACCTGACTTTTTTGGAAAGTACAAGTATGTATTAAGCTGCCCAAAGACGAAAATGAGGATTGCCATTTACAGCATACACTCACTTTCTAAAATATGGACATTTCCACCCAGTTTGTTTGTAATTGTTTTGATCATTTTGATCATTTTTCCTGATAAAACTGCAAAACTTTCTTCTTCCGCCTTATTGCCTTAAGCCTTCTCTAATTATTTTATTATGCCTCCCAAGAAGGCCGAGCTTTATATGACATGTTTGTACTTGGTTGTAAGAAAGTAAACCCTTTGAAAATTCTGATTCCTGTACTGCTGTACCCTATTTTATCAAAAACAAATGATTTAGTTCACATTGTGTACTATTTGTGTACTGTGTTGTATGTCTTACTCTGAATTATGTAGACTTGAATCCATTTATTTTTACACATTGTGCTTCACAGTGCGTGAATTTATGCTTAAAGTGAGCTACTTAAGGCAAACTTTGAATAATGTAACTGATATGGTCTTGTTGTGTAAATGGACCATGTTTTGTTGGTTGAAACTGAATATGAATTCTTGAATGCCTATTGTCTAATGAACCCATTTTTGCTACTTGCTGTTCTTATTATTGCTGTTGTTATTTTTTTATTGTGTGACTGACTTCAATTTGTACTCGATTTTGATTGTTGAATGAAGGTGCAGACTGGGTTTTGTTATTTGCTGTTAACAGAAAATGTAGACAGAAGTTTGTTCACGTGTTGGACTGTTGGACTTATATGTGTACCTATATTTAATAGTTGAATGCTGATTGTTTTATGGATCAGGTTTTTCTGTTTGCTGTTATTAATTAAAAATAAAATTTTAAAAAAACAGACTGAAGCTTGTTCAAGTGATTTAACAAGTTGATTGTTGGATATTTTAATTCTTAATATGTTGTTCCTGAACCAGTCTGGAGTTTCTGTTTTTTCGATTGCATTTAATATCTTGTCCTGTTTGAATAAATTTGCTGTGTGTTCTGATCTCTATTTTGCTGAATTTGGATTGAATTCATTATCTTTTATTTCTTGAATTGCACAATTATGAAGCGATTGGAAGTCAGAACAGGCAGTGTCCCTGATATGGCTAATGATGTAGTTGTCAGCTTGAGGAAGAAGTGCTGGATATAGTGAGCAATTGTGTACAGCTTCAGAAGTCAGATTTTTTAAATTGTCTTGTTGAAATTTAACATTAAATACACAAACACAGATTCATTACAGCAGCCACTTACATTTTAAAACAATCAACAGAGGTTTTGTCTTTTAAAATAGTTCAAATTGTTATGTTTATAATGATATAATTAAATATAATAAAAGACTAGTATCCATCTTCATTTAGTGATGTTAGTCATTGAGTTGTAGCATGGCCTACTTTAAATATTGATCATAAATTCCTTCAGCTATTGGTAAAACAGGACATACTGTATGATTAATGTAGTAAGGTTCCAGCCTGCGTTGAAAGGCACAATGCTGTGACGTCTGTTGCCATTGTTTTGTCTTTTATGTTTTAAGGCATTACATTCTGCTGAAAGCAGCGTCGGCTACAGAGAAGCAGCATCTTGAATGGTGAGTACACAGAGCAAAGAAAATGAGAAGCCAAGTTTAAGTAGAACTGGAACGAACGTAGACATTTATGTAGACAATCTTATATCTTTTGGTGAGAATGCTCCTTATTCACGCCTTTGAGGGAGAAAACAGTTTTAATATTTTATTTCAGCTACTGTAGTGTTTCCCCTCTCTGAAAATTCTATTTTGTTCACTTCGTCAGGGTTGGCCTGGTAGAGTCTAAAATCAGACTCTTGGTGGGAACTCTGGAGAGAAACGTGCACATTCCCCTGGCCCATGTGAATCTGCAGTCCTTCCCTGGATCCAGGAAGGCCAATGACAAGTAAGGACACGTGACTTTATGTTTTAATTATGGCAGGGAGTTCTCTTGACAATTAAGCCATCAATGTTAATTTCTAATACGTTACCCTTTTCTTTAAACTGTTTTTTGTTCTTATGCTATATATTTGCTCTTAGTTTGCAGTAAACCGGCTTGTTATTTTAGTAGCTAGATGTGTTTTACTTACTGTCATCTAATTGTTCTGTATTTCTAGCTGTTTCAGAGATGGAATGAGCACTACGTGGCTGATTGGTTTTAACATGGAGGAGTCCAAAAACCTAAAAATAGACCTGTCCTTTGAAATCCTATCCTTCACTGACACTAGTATGTTTTTTTTCTGTTTTTCAAATTCAGCAGAAATGGAGCAATGTTGTGTGACATTATGAATCACACTTTTATTTTGTGCTGTTGCAGTCTACGGCCTGGCAGAGAGCTGTAAGGTGTATGAAGAGGGCATGACCATATCAGCCACACTTGTGAGGAGGGAAAACCTTAGCTGGAAGATGCCTAATGGTGAACAAGAAAAGGTCTTCTGTCCTGCCGAGCCCGCAGTGAGCCACCAAAGTCACACACTGCCTGTCTGCGCAGGTAAACCGGCTGTGAAGAGAAAAGGCTGGTCGGACTCTGAGATGCCAATCAAGAGGTTCAAAACTGCCAAGGTAAGCCAAACCATACCATGCATTGTTGATGAGAAAATGTATTAGTTAGCTTCTTTACTTTCTTGCAGAGTTAGATGAAAAGATTGATACCACTCTCATCTAACTCTGCAAGAAAGCGAATAAGTGTATTTCCCAAAACTATTCCTTTAACATGCCTAGTACTTGTGGTAAAATGTAAATCAAACCTAATTGCACCAATACAATAAAAAAAATATTTCCTTGTCCTCTACAGGAAACAGTGTCTGTGACAAAGAGCTCATGTATTAAAGCGTCCACACTGAGCAAACCCACCTTACAATCCATGACTCCCCAGGCCCCAAAGAGACCTCGGTCTCCCCAACCAAAAACTTCTTCCAAGAAATTCAAAGTCAATGAGGAACCAGCTCCAGGGATGACAAGCACCTGCTCCTCTACAGGTGCCTCGCTAGGTAAGCGTCCGTCTCCCAGTGCCAGCTCCCCCAGCACCAAGAGTCCCGCCACTGCTGAGCCCGACAGGCAGACCAAGAAGTTCAAATTTGACCTGGTATGCTAAACTTTTCTCTCTCTTCGAAGGTGTTCTGTTAAGTTGTCATACACTGTTAAACTTAAACTGATCTAAAGATATTCATACCCTGTGACTTACCTCACTGCCTGTTCCTTACCTCATAGGGTCCGCCCCCTGTTGAGTTGTCCGACCTGCCTCCTGGCCACACCAAGCCTCCTGCCATTGTGAAACACGCCATCAAAATCCAATTGCTCCGGTACAGCACAGAATTAAGAATAGAAACTTTTCCTTAGTTCCCCTCTAGCTGCGCACACTTCTTCTCTTTCCTACCTTGCCGTGTCCCCCACACAACAGACATACAGTCTTCATGTTGAGATGCACAGAAGGCCCGTTGTAAGGCAGACTTGATAGACTTGGATGAATATCTTTTCGCCACAAGAGGGCAATGAAGCCTTTCTGCTGGCCTCTTCCTCAACCCGTAGCAAGGGGATACAGACACACTGTTCAAAGACTAGTCATTTGGTGACAGCAAAACCTGATGCAGATTAGAGTTAAGGGAGCAGCTTTACCGTCAGTAATCTTTTTATAAATGGTCGAGTCTTCACGGAAAGATTATGAGCGCTTGCATTTTTCATCTTAATGTGTTGATTTGCAGAGCAGATAATAGTAGTGAGGTGCTGATTAATAATTTTGTGATGTATTTGTGAGGATGATCTATCATGTTGTGCTTTAAAAAGATTTTTTTTTTTGTCCTTTGGATTTTTTTCCCACCGCGCTCTTGTTTGATCATATTTCTGGAAGTGCTGTACCCAGAAGATAATGTTTTGTCAGCTGACCTCCATGAGCTCTTTGCAGAGTGATGCTTTTAAGTAATCTGCTGTCTTTGATTAATTGTAATTAATGGCAGGGAGAAACAAACATCAGTCATTATTGAACGGTAATTGTTTTTAGGCCTTTTTGGATGAAGAGGATAATAGCAAGTATACTTAAGATTTGAGTACCGCAAAAAAAATCACACTCAATCTAATAGCATTAAATACACACACTGCAGTGCAGATGGCAAGATGGAACTCGCGCATTAAAGTGTCTAAAGCCTAGCTTTCCATCATACAGTCCTCCACAAGATATGTAAATAAAATCCTCAGAAGAAAATATAACAGAATGCTACATTGTCTTATAAAGTAGTTTCATGCTTTCACTTGGAGATTTTCACCTTCTTCATTGGCTTTGTGATTTTTTTTTTCTTCACCAAATGTAACATTTCTGACATTCAGTAACCCCACGATGCAAATTCGTGGACAGGACTCACCAATTAATTACATTAAATGGGCACAAGACTTCTTTAATGCACCTGAGCCATCAGAGTTTTCTCATCAACTGATAATGTGAAATGGTTTCTGAGTGCTGGAGGGAGAACAGGAATTAGACAGATGGGTTGACCAGTTCTTGACCTTTGAAGTAGACATCCATTCTACAGTAACTTGTACAACTGTCTTGTACAATCTAAGTATAAATAAAATAAGACTTGATCTTTAACCTTGGTGGATTTTGGAACATTGATTTTATGACTTGTAATCATTCACTTAACATTTTGAACTGAAGGACTACTGAAAACGGTTGAGGTTTGGTTTAACAACATACCACAAGCTTGCTTCTCTTCTCTTTATTGTTTGTTTTTATTTTTTTGTTGAAATACACTATGTATCATTAGTTGAGGGGTATTTGTGCCAGACGAGACACCCAGATACTCAGCCATAGGGAGCAGACTCATAACATGGCCTAGTTAAAGGTTTTCTGTTGTTTGCATCCCAATCCGGTCAAAATTTCCCAAGATGTAGCTTGTAAGAGCGTGTATGTTGTTGCTTAGGAACAGTTTTTCCTGTGCCCCCAGTAGGTGGTCTCTTTATGAATATCATTACATGTCCCCATTCAGGGGAGGCAAGACATCTTTATCCCTTGCAGACCATGTTTATCGTTATTTTCACTCCTAAATTTTGGAGGGATGTTTATGCTCACTGTGGTTTTAGACCTTTATATATTTACTGATAGATGCAGAATAATTGCTGACATGAAGGAGAGGCTGAACAGGGAGACAATCTGTGATTTGAAACTTTTAAATAGTTACCCAATGGGCTAAATGTTCATATCAAAAGCAAGCCTATTTTCTTACAGAGCAGTAATGGCGTACTTACATTTGTCTCTAATTAATCATGGACAACATTAGGACTTCATCCAGAGGTGTATCCACAGGAGGTCCAGTCCAGGGTATGGGGCTCCCCTATAGTTGTTGCCCCTCTTTCTCCCGCCGCGTGCACTCTGTGTGGGGCAGAGGCTCAGGGCATGGCCCCCTGTCTTCCTGCTGGGCCTCCATCTGCTGTGGAGGTGGTTAGGTCCCCGGATTGATGGCAAGACAATGAGTTTATGACATGTGTCGCCGTGAGTGACAGAGGGTCTCGTCCCAACTGGGCCTCCTGACGACCACGGATCTCACATTTGTAGTCGGCACTATGCCAAGGCTAATGGGAGGAGTGATCCTCCTGCTGTGGAATGGGACTTGTAGTTTACAGCTGGCTGGTAATTCAGGACAAGGAGCAAATCTCTCCGGCTTCTGTCTTAAGATTCTTTGGCAAGCCTTTTTTTATGTGGCTAAAACAGAACGAACAGTGATCTATGGTAAAAGCATGTGCAGTCATAAATAGAAACTAGCCTTTAATGCTAACTTCTGATTTGTACATGAGCGTTGGTACTTGCTCTGCTGCCTATTACTCCTCCTCTTCGGAGAGACTTTATGAAGCCTTCTAAACTGGTCTCTGAAGTTCCCCAGTTGACCCAGCAGTACTCCTTTCACATGCCTGTCAACACGCTGTTTCTTTCCACTTTGGTGGGTCCAAGTTAAAAAGAAATCGCTTCCTTCATCTCCCACTCCTCTCCTCCCTGCCCAAAACAGGATGATAAAAGCTAGAGTTTCACATCTGAGAAACTGCAACAATGCTACTGTACCTTCAAAGGGAAAGATGCCACATTGTGAGATGACAGGGCGTTGATATGAAAGTGTTGTCTCCTTCCCGGGTGAGATCAGAGGAGGCCCGGTAGATGTGTACCATTATGTTGCTCTGAGTGATCTGACCAGCGTGGTGGGGGAGAGGTGTCGTGGCAGACAGACTTACTGGGATGTGTGTCAGTTTTTCCTTGAAGGAATTTGGTATACTGCACTTGGAAAAGAGTCCCAACTGTCAGTATTCTGTTTTTGTCTGCTTTTGACTTTGCTGATTATCAGATGGTGCAGTAAATTACTCTTTATTCCTGGAAATGGTAACATTTTTGGAGAAAATTTGGAAAAGCCAGTTTCAACAATGAACACTTTAGTTATCACGGTTACCCATGGGTGACCTTTTGAGGGAAGGGGTGTTACATGCTGCTCCATGAACTTACAAGTCTTACAACCCTGTTCCTTCATGTTTCTCTCACGGCAGGCGTAAGTGATCGAGGGCCTGACGAGCCTGAAGATCACATCATCACTTTTGCCCCTGACCAAGAGAAAACGCCACCCTCCTTCACCAACGTGTTTTTTATTTTATTTTTATTTTCATTTTTTGCTTTATTATTGTGTGCTTGTACTGTATTGTGTGTCATTGTGCATTGTACGTGAATAAAACTGTAAACGCTGTGAATGTTCTGTTATTGTTATACTGTATAATATTTGACCTGGTCAGGGGTTGATTATGAGGAGGGACGGCAAAGGATGTCATCCTCTCTGATGGAAAACTTAATGAACTTCATCCCCCTTTTAAATAAGTCTTCAAAAAATATGATACTTCAGCTTGCAGGCTTTGAATAAAGGTTGCCATATTTACAGGAATACCCTTACTTGGTAATGTCAATGTAATTCAGTTGTTATGGTGTCATTCAACAACACAAAGATACTTTTAATGCCACAATATTGCATGTGATATTCATTAATAACCTTAAGAGACTTCATGACAGCAAAAAAGCATTAAAAAAAACTAAAAAGACAAAAAGAAAAAAGCTGACAACAGCTGATCAAGGTAAACAAATGCTTTTTTCTCGTGCTAAATTTACATAGAAACTTGATTAGTCCCTTGCCTGCAGTCACCCTGGGCTTTTGTGAGTCTTGCAAATAAGAAGTACCTCCTGTGTTGTACTACTTGGCAGCAAAGGTGCTCCCTAAACATTGATTTTGCCTGACCTGCAAAGTATTCAGGAAAATTGGCTGACCTGGATGTCAATCTGTCAATATTGACCAATGTGATAGAGTGATGCCTTGAAGACGAGTGAAGGAGAACAAATGGAAACGCACAGGACTGTTTAAGAGTAACAGAACAGAAGTTAATGAGCATGAGACGAAAATATTAGCTTAGTGATTCTGACAGTTAAATGCAGCTTTGGTTTCAGTAAAAGATTGTCACGGGCATGAAAGAACTTCTTAAAAATCACATTTTCATGTTTCTCAGGGTTGGAAGAAGAGTGTTTATGTCGTAAGATCACAAAATATAACAAGGGTGGTAATAATAGCCTAAAATGGAGATAGAGTAACAGGAGTCTTGGAGTGAGTGATGTATATAAATTGTTGTGAGTATCCTCAGTAAGCTTAATGATATCAGCAACAGAAATCTCCATGAAATCTCTGCAACTTTTCTTAAAGCATCTGTGGAACCTTCTAAAACGTCTATCAGCTTGAGATGTCAGCTCTACAGCACAGCCTCCCACAAGTGTCTGGACCAGTGCAGATCTTCCAGATTAGCCATCAACATAACCTATTGTAGGAATGCAAAATCAGAAGAAAAAAACAGAAAACTACATTCTTTGAGAAATGTTACTGGACTGCAGGTGTAAATGGCTACATTTATATTGCGCTTTTATCCAAAGTGTTTTACAAAGTTTTTGCTGCTCATTCAGCAGCGAGCTACCACGCAGGGTGCTGGCCAACCGTCGTGTCATGCCCAAGGACACTTTAACACATGGACAGAAGGAGGTGGGGATTGAACCACCAACCATGTGATCAGTGGACAACCCGCTCTACCTCCTCTGTGGTCTGGTACAAAGCTTAATTCAGAGATATTTTTAAAGACAAGTTACTAAGTTGTGTGGTAAACATCTTTCATATTCCCCTCCTAACATAACAGTTTGGCCCAATGTTCAGATGTAAACATTCCCTAAGTACTTGATAAGAGTTTACAGTATATGGAGTTATGTTAATGATCAAACAACTGACTTAGTTTTGACTGACAGGTGTGAAACATTGTTTTCTTTCTGGAGAAAATGATCTAATGTGTACTGTCACTGCAAACATTCAGTAACTAGTCACTTCCAACAGTGTGGAGAGAAATCCTGGCACAACCATAACATCATCATGTAGGCCTTTAATAACCTTTAATAACATTTTGTGCTATATTCTTTAGTAAAACACCCACCAAGGTGGGGTGATGTGGTCACCTGGGACTGGCCAAGATGACATTCTTCAGTCACAAGCTTGCTTTCACATATTGTTTGCATGTGAAAGCATCAAATACAATAAAGCCTTCAATTGAGTGGAGCTCAAATCAGGTGTTTGACAGGTTGACATCATCATCAAATGGTCTCTGCAGTGGTAGCATGTAAATGTGACCTATTTCTTCCCTGCTCACTGTTGTTGCAACCAGCTAACAAAAACAAAGCTAGCCAAGTTAGCAGCAGCCACAAATCAGTATCTGGAATCGAAGTCAGGTTGTGTAAGCAGAAAACGTTAAGCTCAGAGAAAAGCACTGAACCCAGTGGAATTGCTCCCAATTTCAAATCAACCTAAAGGATGTAACTGAGGCCTACGGACACCATAAGCACAACATGGAAGAGCACCTGTTCCTGGATGGCACCCTGCCACTGCTCTCTGTCTGCCTGCTGTGGAGGCTAGCTACCCACTGATGAGGAATTAGAAAGTCATTAAGGAACACAAATAGCAGGATGGCACAGTCGCAACCAACTCCAGACTAAATCTGTGTCTTCATTTATAGACTCGTGGGAAAATCTAAGTTTTTATTTTGCTCATTATTGATTATATTTCATTCAAATTCAGATTCTCCCTTTAGGCGAGGCTCTTCTTTCATTCAATCTCACCTCTGTCAGTGCAAATAATGATAAAAAAGTTACAATTAAATGTAGTAGTTGTTGATTGTTCATTGAAAGGTCAGCTTGAATTCATGTTGGTTACAGTAGAGGACAAAACTAAAACAATTTCAGTTCTTTAATATGAACAATTTGAGTTAGATATTGATATGACATGCCTCACTTGTGTCACATGGGAAATGTATTACTGTTTCCCTGGTGCCATCTGTCTGGTGCTCAGTGGTCACACTTTCCCTGTGCAAGTGCTTGTGGTACCTAATTAAAGGCTTCAAATGAAGTTGCAAATTAAGTTTTTCAGTTGTCTACACAGCTGCTGCCAGACTGACTCTAGGGGTTCAACTAAAGGGCAACGAGGCCTGGGGTTTCTGGTGTCTCTAAAAGTTTTGCCTGGTGTTGGATGGATCTGTCTATGGCGTGGTGAATAGCTGTAGATTGTTGCCGGTAATGGAGGAAGAAAAGGGCCAAACAGGAACTGGGTAAGGTGTTAGAAAAAAATTGAGATGGGAACTTGTTATGATTGGGATGAGGTAGCTGTTGCCAGTTATAGTCTCTGGAACAACTGTTAAAATGTGGTACAGTTACAGAAACAACATTTTTTTCAAACTACAACAGCTAGTGTCAAGTTTCCCATTGGCCCTGCACTTAAAGGGAAACCCTTTATGAGACTTTGAATTGTGTGATCCAAGTGATTTTGAACAGTCATCATCCACACACACACACACCAACTGCCTGCCTAAAATGGAAATGATCAAGTCTTGAATTGATAATTTCACGACACTTCTAGGAGGCGGTCCACCGACACCGAATTAGTGACTTATTTGACTCCATGGGCTCGTAGAATGTTTGAGATTTTACATCCAAATGAACTTTATTTGACTGTAGGCCTTACAGCTGCGAATCATAAAATGTCTACATGTCCCAGTAAAATCACCACGGAGGCTGTCACAGTGGCCTTGCAGTTGTTCAATTATTCACCGCCTATGGAGCAGCTCCGGGATTGGTTTCAGTTTGACATTATAACCATAGACTTGTCTCTCTGCTGTTCAGCTTAAGGAAAGACTTGTTTGTATTTACAAATTAAACCTGAGCAGGACTATATTACTGAAATAGCACCATTTATATTTTCAGATGGGTTTTCCCCTTTAACTCTCTACTCCTCCAGTGGATCATCTCAATTTAAAGCTGCACTAATTGATATTTTTTATATCAGCAATGGATCAAATGACTACGTGTAATGTGAAAGGGGTTGATTGTCATGACAAACCCACAGAGAATTAACACCCAGCTCTGCAGTCCTGCAGTTTCAGCTCATCCTTTGTTTGTTTTTTATGGCCCACAACTTTACTGTTTTGGCTCACTCTCTCATTAACCTTGTTTACAGACGCAGCAGGCAGTGTAAACGCTCTGATAAACCCACTGTACCCTATTGTCCAGCACCAAATGACAGACTTACAAAGTTAATGTCTAGCTAGTGAACATAGTGGAGCATTTAGCAGTTAAAGAAACAGATATGTTTTCTCAGGAGTTGGTGGAAAACAAAATTGAGCCAAAAGGAAAGTGAATATTGAACATACATTTGTCAGGTGGCCAGAAACATGAATCCAACTGAATGCTAATGTTGCTCTGTTTCTGCTGGATGTGCAAACAGGCAACTGTTTGCTAACACATTCGCCATGCCATAAGATGTTAATTTTGTGTTTACAGCTTGATCTGCTGCCCGCAATTGGCCCAGAAAAATAGATTAATTCCACATTAAATGAAGTAGTATTCTTTCTTGACAAAACAAAGCTTTGAAAACAGCCTCTGTATACAATATTGAATTGTACAGAGGACAAATACAGTGAGAGTGTTTGGGTCAGAGCTTAGGATAGCTTGGAGCAGAGAATTGCTAGTCAAGTCTTCATAATGCAGCTTTAAAGCTGGGGCTTTAGACCTCACTGTTTGCGCAAGAGAAGTCTCAGTAGATCAGTGGTGGCATCTGTGATTCATATGGACCACATGTCCAGTAACTTCAGCAGACTGTGTCTGATCACTACATGATGAATGTCTGTTTCACTGAGGCCCTCAAATGCATCAAGTGCATTAAAGCCCAATTCGGGCCGCACTGCTTGAGAGGTCAAGGCATATGGGAAGCTGACAGATATCACGAACACGGCTATAACTCCTATCTTTTACACTTAAATTCTGGAGCCATAATGCATTGTACTTTGAGAGTTACCCCAAGGCTCACTAGCCGTCTGAGTCATTGACACACCAGTGACTCCGACTGCACAGTCAATTACCCATCTACCTTTCATGGGCCAGGAGTAGAAGACAGGGAATGAGTTCATCCATGCATTCAACCTACACCAGCCATGCCTCCACCAGAGGTGAAACCCATATGCAGACGGGAGAGACAAGAGGATATTGGGTTAGATTTTTTTTTCTTTGTGGAGAATAAAGGTTAATAACAGTCCTTTCCTGTGTCATATTTGACATGACCAGTCATCGCAGTAATTACAATCATTACACTCCAAAGGATGTCTAGTTATCCCTCTTAAACACAGGCCGCACAAAGGAAATCAATTATTCAATCAGAGCTCTCCCATTCATCCCTGCCTGAGTTCACTTAATTTTGGGCCTGGGTGAATCTGCCGCAAATAAACCCCACGACCGGAGAAGAAAAGACGAACAGGCCCCTAATTTGTACCCTTTCAGGCGGTCAATCACTTTTCAAAGGAATGCAAGCTTATTCTGACAATCAGGCCGACGTGAATGGGAATGGGTTTCATCTGCTACTTTACATAAGTTATCTTGTGATAAAGAGGGCAGAAGAAGAGAGGGACGGGAAGGGGGGGGGGGTTCTGTCGACAAGTGTAGCCTGTGGCCCCCTCCACTGTTTCCCTCTCTCCTTTCTCTCATCCCCCCTTTCACCTCATCTCTCACCCATCCTCCGCTCCTCATCTTGCCTGTGCCCACTAGGATTGGCAGCATGTAATTTAAGAGCATGGGCACAAAGACCAAATGCCAAGCCCATAATGGAAGCTGGATGTGTTCTGATTTAAATGGGCTTCTGTGCACAGGGCCCAGGGCCTGTAATTAAGATCACTGGGACAAAGGAGATGAGACAGTCTCACAATGCAGTCGGGACCTGGTTGAAGAAGAGGGAGAGAAAATATCAGCTCCTTGCACCCAAAAATGGAAAGAAGTTTTTTTTTTAAAATGGACACTTCGGTAGTCACAAGAGGAGAAGAAAGTTAAAGCGAGGAACACATTGCTACACATACTGTTTATTTGTTGTTACTTCTCTGTGATGATCTGATTAATTTACTTGTGCTAGTGGCGTCCATTCATTAAAACGACATCTTGGACGCGTGGTTGAAATTAGTCTCGGCTAACTTTCAAGGATCCACCGCAGCACATGCATCGCTTTGATTGCTTATGAAGTACGACACGTTGCAAAAAGCAGCGTAACTTCAGAGAGAATTACTATTACAGTACCAAGCACTGACTCCATCAGCATTCCTGTAGGGGTATTTGATCAATCTGAATGATGAAAAGACTACGAGAGGCCTTCATATCCGGATGGAGGGCTGGAAGTCTCGTCCTCCATATCCATACACCCTCCATCACTCTCTCCTGAGCGTTTTTTGTTCCCGAGGACACACTCTAGCTCCTAGTGCTCTGGGTGGTTGTGTGTTCAGACCTTTTTTCGTTTAATTAGATTTGTTAAAACAATTTTTGGAGTGCTTTATTCGGTAAAAGCTCTCAGGGGTTAATATCCGCAGAACACTTCTGTTCAGCTTCTTTTCACCAATGGAGCATAAATTATTTAAATTATTCAGAATTGTGCGACCTTTTATCTCACCCCCTTTGAAGGCAGCAAATTAAAAATGCAAATGGGCTAACTAATTAATATGCAAATGCATTCATTCCCAGTTAACAATTAGCAATTAAACCTGCAGTGTCTAGAAAGAGCACTGACAAAATTAGCAACTTATTTTTTCAGTTGAAAAATAGTCAGTCCGAAAAAAATTGATTGACAAAATGACTTTTACTGACAACCACCTGCCTCGATATAAACAAAATTAATAGGATGTCATGTAGGAGACACAGAAATCTGAGTGGAGTCATGTCACAAACAACAGAAATGTGTGTCATTTTGTCATGGTTTGGTTTGCAAGACTTGTATATTTCATAACTCAATCAAACCTTAATTGAAACATGAAAGTCTGCAAGGGATTCTCTATGTGTGTGTGAGGGATTTCTTTAAGGGCATGGTAGACAAAACACACAGGCAGCCAAAAAAGGAAGGCAGACACAGATACAGAGGAGGACTGAGTTAACACATGGCATAACACAAATTAATAGCAGGTCTTTGTTTTTATAGCTATGGTCAGATATCCAGAACGGGAAAAGACCAGCAGGAAACCATAAAACACCAAGAGCTGTCAAACAGTTTCCCATTTCCTTCAACACGCTCAAATGCAATCTTACACTTAACGCTATCTCCTATATTACACCTTATGATACGTAATGTTACAAACTCGACATCAATCATGCATGCCAAGCCCCGACTGTCTCTCCAGCGACTGAATTTAACCACATCCAGATCCTTTGATCTGATAGCGGGAAGGTGCGGGGGCGGGGAGGCGTGAACTACAACTCCTTGTAAAGGTTATCTGTGATACACAGACCCGGGGGCACCTGCCTCATGTGGAGTTCACGCACGCCGCCGCTATTCAGCCGAAGAACATACAAAGTGATGTATGTGTGGAGATCACTGTCAGCTGTGGAGGTATGACAAGCAAGGTCAGTCAGTCAGTCAATCAGGGAAACAGGAAGCGAGGGGAGGAAAGAGAACACTAAGTATTTGTCTTTTTTTTTTAACATAATTTTTATTAACATCCCCAGCTCATATACTGATAATCACTGTCAGCATTCAACTTGATCTCTTGTCAGCCTGCAACTTCTGCCAGAGGGCTCGGCAACAGGATCACCATCTTTCGACAAATGCTCAGTGATTGCCGTGCCTTTAAACATGATTCTTGTGTTTCATTAACTTGCATTAAGTGCCCACGTCCCCTGATGCTTGAATGTTATATTGCCAAAGAAGGTTCATATTTTATTTATCACAGTTTAATATTGTTTTTGAATATTTGTGGTGCCTTTAGGCCTGGCTTGCAGTCACGTAATGCTCTTTAATTTCTCTTCGGAATTGATTTTCTGTTGCAGGGAGTGACGTTTGATTAAAAACATTTTCTTGCATAAAAATGTAAACGAACATGAAGTTATTCTCCATACCGCAGATGTTTGCTACAATATCTTTAGATTACGCTCACATTTTTATTTAATGCACTCCTTAATTGAATTGTTTCTTGTTTACATTGCACAATCTGAGAAAGATTGCGTACCGTTTAAGAACATCTCACCTTGCTGACCATTTATGCTGATGACACCCTGTAGCTCTAATTTATTTGCTGCTTTTCATATACATACTGGTAATGTACTAACAACTGCATAATTACTGCACTCGACACAAGACACTCCACATGCATCTCTTTATCCGCTCACTCTTGGAATAAATAGAACTAAAACACAAGAAATGCAGCAAAGAGGCTCTTTCAAGTAAATAGGCTGGGGGTGGGGTAGATAATTAATTCTGAGATTAATGTACTGTAGCAGTGGTGTGTTATTAAAACGCTATTTTTAAATTACAGCTCAGAAAGCACCCCCTTGGGATTAAGAGTGTTAGCCACTGATCTCTGCTTAAGTTATGGATGGAAAAGAGCGGAGGGGGGGGGGTCTATTTTACATGCCCAGGTCCCATCTTATGGCTCATGCTGTGGGCTGACACCGAGAATCTTTTTGGTGTTTGCTTGCCTCAGTAACTCACTGAAAAGCCTTTAGTCCCTTTATCAGTGGAGTCAGAAATTGTGCTTTTCAATAAGTATTTAGTGTTTGATAGGCAAGGGCCACTGCTGGCTTACAAGTGGCATTTGATTAATGGATCTTGCTGTGTCTATTGTAAAACACTTGTTTGCAGAGGAAGGGAATGTTGGGAGGTTGCTGTAAGATTTTGTCGTAATATGGCAGTTAAGACGTACACAACTCAGAGCAGGGACCTGTACAGCCTAAAGGATGAGACCAGTTTTATTGACATAATATCTAGCAATTATGATTACATTGTACTTAGAAGTAATTGCTGCGTTCCGGGAACATTTTACCATTCACCTTTGGGCTAACCTGGAGTTTATTTAAAGCAGTATTAACAGATTATTTTGGTTGCTTGAGGTCATGGGGCTGAAAAGACAACATTTACATAGTATCATGTTACAGATAGGTGAAAGAGTTAGCAAACAATGGCCCTATCCAGCAGACATGAAACTGCATTAGCATTCATTTGGAGTCATGTTCCTGGCCACCTGACAAACGTAAGTCACATTTCCGGTCTCCCTCTAGCTCGGTTGTGGCTGTTGTAACTGAAAGACGCTAAAACGCTCCGTAGAACTGAGGCGAACTGCAGAGTCGGGTGATAATTCTCTGTGGGTTTGTCACTACAAGCCACACCTTTAGCACATAGCCATTTAAGCCATTGATAAAAATATTGAATAATGCAGCTTTCAAACCTCTGTGGTCTTCTTCTCTCCTTGCCCAATCTGACTTCTTTTTAGTCATGTTGGCATGTTCTCAGATAAACTCAATAAACTTGGTTAATAAGAATGTTAATGTTACCATTGGGAATGATGGCCAAAGCTATGAAACTAAGACCCAAGTTGTAATAAACTGAAATTATCCTTTAACAATGAATGCGCTACAAATGCTAAAACAAACAAACAAAAAAATCGTGCAGTTAACAATGCCCAGGTGAGTTCCTCTGACAGCCCAAGTGTTTGAATCATTCCTCTCTCATGTGCTTACCATTGGGTGATAAAGGGCTAAAAGCATTTTAATTTCTAACAAATATGTAAAAAAAAAAAGGTTGTGTAATGGGGCTATCTGCATTAGATGACCACAACATGACAGAGACAGTATTGGTCTCTGGATTTGTGTGTTTGTCAGACCCCATGTTTGTGTGTGTGTGCATGTGTTATGTTCTGTTTTTAACATTGGCAGTGAGTGCTTTGCACCTGTGGCTGCTGGCAGACCATCCGGTGTGTTGCAGCTCCGGAGGGACCTTGAAGCCCGTCGCAGTGGGAGAGAGGAGTCTGTCCTGCTAACCGTAATTAGCACAGGCCTGTTGATTCACTGATAATGAGAGGGAGTTCATTAGCGCCACGCTAATTGCTGCCTACTTCACCACCACCGCCGCCATGTCAGCCCCCCAAATCCCCCCGCATTCCAAAAAAGTTTGCCCGTCTATCACATTAGAGATGAAAAAAACGCACAAAAATCAGCAACTTCTCAGGAGATTGGAGTGGAAGCAGATGGAAGATTGTGTTTGGATTAGTTTTGACTTATTTGAGAGTGTGTGCAACAGACAGGGAGTGAGAAGCAGAGGAAAGGGAGAGAATTGCTCTGGATGTGAAATTTCACTGTCATGAGCAGCAGGAGCCTTCTGCAGAGGGGCAGATGCATGTAGCTAGGACAGTTCTGTCCAAGGACATGATGGAGGTTCAAAAGCTAATTGCCAGAACAAGCAAACAAGAAGAAACACAGCGCGCTTGCTGATTCAGCTTAAAGACAACCTGCACCTGCATTACATAACCAGTGTCACTGGCATATTTATACTTTAGTCCAATCTTGCAAAGAGTTTTACTTACAAACTGCAACTATCAGAGCCAAATATTACATATATTTACTATGAATTATGTGCACAAAGAATAAATACAGCAAAAAATCCACACATAGAATCTAGTGCACACCATAACACCTAAGTACAAAGTAAAACAAAGACAATAACCACAATAGAAAATGAATGGGTGTGGTAACAACCAACACCAATGTAATTCAGGTGCATAAATCAAGTTGTGTCCCTGATACAATAACCTAACTTTTAATAATAAAATTACTTTGCTACATTTCATAGCATGACGCATATTAAAATGTTAAAGGGATGTTATCAAAAAAAAATTTAGTTGAGGTCAACGTGGAATTTCAGGTCATTGTTTCACTACTGTACTGTCCTTTTGAAATGAAAAAACTGTAATGCACACACACACGCACGCGCGCGCGCACACACACCTACACACACACACACACACACAGCACTTACCACCTAAGGCCATTGTTCTCCTGTCTGTGTTTGCAGATCTGTGCTAATTGCTCCTCAAAGCTGAATGACGTGTCATTAAATGATGTTGGTCCACATGAATGTTCCCTGAGTTAAATTTACATCTGTGAGATCAGATAACTCTGTGTCTGTATATGCATGTTTATGTATAAAAATCTATCTCTGAGTCCAGTATTTTCTTTAGAAAGCCTTTAAATAAGTCTCTTTAAATCTATATGTAGCCCTTTTAAAATCAAACTGTCAACAATAACACTATATTGGGACAGTTTTTTGTTTTTTTGCCATTGTTCATTTGGTCCACCATCTGCATCTGTTATTGGTAGAAGCTCTATATGGGTAGCCCCAGGTGAGCTGGAAAACATATGTTTTGTGCTATAAAACAATCTCCTTTTATGCAATAAAGTAATAAAGCAGATTTCCAACAAATGCTGTCAGCATATGTAAAACATATTGTCAAGGCCAGTAGATGTTGCCAGTCTTGTTGATAGTCTGATTTGTTTGAAGCTTCTCTAATTACTATCTATAATAACAATGGATAAAATTACTATATGTAATGTGAAAGGGGTCACAGTGACGAACTCACGGAGAACTATTTATCTGACTCTGCAGCTTCCCTCCGCTCCTCGGAGCATTTTAGCATCTCAGCTCATTGTTTTGGCTTTACGGCCCACACCTTTACTGTTGTGGGTTCATTCTCAAAGTCCAGCACCAAACGACTGTGGCGCATTTAGCAGCAAAAGAGGCAGATATTTCCCTCAGGAGATGGTGGTTATTCTAATGTTGCTCTATGTAAATCAGCAACTGCTTGCTAACACCTTTGCCCACCTTTAACCCATTTCAACTTTATAAGGGAATAATATATCAATGTTTTGTTGACAGCTTGTTGCACTGCCCCCAAATGACCAAAAAAAATCAACTAATGTAGGTTTAAAGCATATATAAAACTTAACGTGGGAAGCATATATTAAAATGCTACATGTAGCACAGGTTTTAGCAGCTGCTAATCTTAAGTGATCGGTCTGTCTGAATGTTTTCAACACATCTAAGTTTAAACAGATCCTCTGTAATTTTAACATATCACTACCTGGATGCTTTGTAAAGAAAAGATGGGTACATTCTCTCTGAAAACTTTCCTCCTAATTGTTGTGAAGCTTTAATCACTGATGCGGCCTGTAGCTTATGGTCCCCAGAGAGCACTTCATATTCAACCTGAGGAAATGGTGGAATGGATGGATGGATGGATGGATGCAGGATGGAGGGATAACTAACCAGTCCGAAAGTGCCATGGTAATATCCGTCAGTGTTGTGTATTTCTACATAACAAGTGTCCATCCACGAGGCAATCTCACCTCAAGAGAGTGATCTGTCTCTCCTTTCCCCTCGTTAAGAGGCTGAGGCTTTATCAGTAAGGCCATGATGAATTCTCAACAGACACCCACTCCGTATGGGCCCTGAGTGAGCATGCATTTAAATGAACCCTCTCTTCCTCTGCCTCGTACTACACAAGGATTTCTAAACTCTCTCTCTTGTCAAGCACTACATCAAACACAATAACAACAGCCGTCCTGGCCCTCCTTCATCCCCAACCCCTCCCTTTTCTACCTCTCTCTCTTTAAGTCATTTTCTTCTCTGACATTTTTCTTCTTGGTCCACATCACCAAAGACTCCTTTCATCTGCTCTTCACGATGGACTCATCTACATCTTTTAAAGCACCTTACGTCATATTCGAATTTGTTACTGCTCTCAATCAAACCACAAAGAGTCGTAAGCCATCATTCTTAACCACCTTGTCTCTCGTCTCTTTTCTACTCTCCTGGTTTTGAACCAGAAGGTGAGAGGCAGCATCCTGGTGATCAGAGCATCAAAGCTGCCAGTCAGCCCCCAGGCAGGTGCATCATTCTCTGGGTGAATTACAGCACCACGAGACCCCCTTCCTCCATGACCACTGCTGTTTAAGGCACAGCACATCAGCCACTGGGCTAATTACCATGAAAACACCCCGCTCCTACCTGGTCTGCCCTCTCAAGTCCTCAGATTAAAGGGGCATTGCCCTTAGTTTTAGGAGGCCTTTCATTGAACTGGCAGACGGATTTCATTGTTTGTTAGCAGTGTTACATGAAATATAATATCATTACATATAATATCATTACATGTTACTGTTAAGAGTAATTATGTTACTTACAAGTAATGAGCTACTGAACAACATTATTGTTACATTACGCCATCAAAGGTGCCTTTAAAAAATGCCAAAGCCTCCACACCCACAGGTCACATATTCAGTATTAAACACACGTAGAAATAGAAAAGGAGACAGTCTGGTTTAACAAGCTGTCTGCCCACACAGTTTAGAGGTATTAACTGGCCATTAACAGCTAGCTTAGCCTCGGTGACTTTAGCTGCAGGGTTTACACACCCTCCAACTCTGAACAACAACAGACAATTTCTGAATGTAGGCTTACTGGTGGCTAAAGTTACCAAGCCAGCTAAGAAGACACCACATTAAGTTAAATAAGATGACTTTGGAGTTACCAGGAAGTGCATTTCTTGTTGCAGGGGAACGCATTTATGCCCTCACATGCAGCCCAGGTACCAAGCTAACACGTGCCGGACCAGTGCCTCCACTAAACGCAGAGAAACCGAACAGTTAAAAACCCCAAGAAAGACAGCGAATTAGCCGACACCTAATTTGTCAAAGTAACTGAGTGTTACTGGGATTAGTTACTGAATTGTAATCCCTTGCGCTACTTGTTACTGAAAAAAAGTAATCATATTTCTGTAACAAGTTCCAACTAATGTGTTACTGCCCAACACTATTCGTTAGCAGCAGAGATTTTTTAAGAAAAATGAGTTTGAAGTACCATTGTTAGCTCAGCCAAACAAAATTCACAAGCCTCTCCACTGACAGACAGTATGTTCAATGTAATTAACAAGGTTCTTCTGGAGCACTGGCAGGTGTTACAAAGAGATGAAAGATCATACATGAAGTTTGGGGAAAACTAAGGGAAATAGTTGCTACTATGGACTCCTTCCATGTCCCCTGATTCAGCATATGAAAATGGGCATAGGTAGCTCCTACCTCCAGCCACTGGAAAACAATAACTTCACACCACGTTTGGATTTTCCTCAATTAAACCACTGAAGTCATTGTTTCACAGGAAATTGAGGAAAGTTCCATGAAACGTGCGGTAATTATTCATAATCCCAACAATTTGAGTGCAGCTACCTCATTTGGCTCAGTAATTTCGGCTTTTCTGAAATTTCCTTGCATACATTTGCACATTAATGTGGCCTGTTGTACGCGGAGAGGGAGCGTTTTCCTGTGTGATGTCTCACACAGTGGTGCGGCCCTGTCGGGAGGCAGGGCCAGCTGAGACACAAAGATTGGTTTTGTTCTCCTATCGCCGTGGAGCGCTTTAACACATTCAGCGTTATTGCCTCTTGTCAGTGGTGTTGTGATGGTAAACAAACACCTTTGAGGTGTGTTTCCATGTGCGTGCGGCCTCTTATGTGTCTGTGTGCATTATGCAAAAAATTAAATATACAAAAAAAATCAAACATTTCACAATCATTAATTGTGTCCCTCATTAACTGTTACATTGCACATACCTGTACAGTCACACCTTAGACATTCAATCAAGACTTCTAATACTGAATGTCCTTGAAATACAGGGGGAAAAAAACCACCAAATCCCTACATACATTTTATTTACCACAAGCTCTACACCAATCTCCTTGACTCTGTCGCTCCGCTCTCCCTCTTTTGCAACTTGGTCCACATCTTTCATGTTTTCAACGTTTTTTTCCCCAACTAGTTGTTGTGCTGGCGGGGAGATATGACCACCAGTGTCTGTGGCCGGCTCTGTGGTGTGCTGTGACTGTCTCCCTGAGATTTGCATAAATAAGCTCCCAGTCCCAGCATGCCCACGCTGTTGTCCAGGTGCAAGGACATTTGCATATAGAGCTGTGATAGGGCTCCCCTGGGTCCCCTCGGCAACTGCTGAGCGGGTAGGGGGCCGGCAGCACCACAAATGAGTTCTGGATTGGAACCTCACCGCTGCCCTCCATTTTATGTGTGTGGAGGCACGAAAGCAAAGCAGAGAGTGACCAGAAAGAGAAAAGGAAGAGATAAAAAGGGAGCGAGAAAAAGATAGAGACAGGGAAATGGGTAGCATATGGCAGAAGGCACAAACAACAGCAGGACAGACCGCTGGTTAGATATGAGTAACCATGTTTGATCTGTAACTTGGTTTGTTGCTGATTATTGACACCAGGGTGGATCAATCAATTGTTTATCTACATCATATAATGAATCCCATAATGGCTTTCATCAGCTCTGTTGATATATTACCGCATATTGTGTTGGACATCAACCAAAGCAATATCAGACACAATATTTCTTGACTTTCTCTGATGGCCCCATCATGCTTTTCCATTACCATGGAGTCTCAGTGGCCTTTTGAATCAGCAGAATATGGTTTGGAAGGCAGGGAGCCAAGCCCAGTCCTGATTAGTCACATGCAGCTCCTCTGACAATACTCTCTCCATCTGAGCACCATCGAGCCATCTCTCATTCAAGAAACGACTTCTGATGGGACGCCAGCCAGAGGAGTCTTATGGGATCAGCAAAGAAATCCTGCACAAGAACACATGCAAGGAATCACTCGCAAACACAAATATGATACAAAAATCAATGTATCGAGCAGTAGTGGACTACATGCTTGATAACCCTCAAATATATAAACATCTCTAAACGTTATAAAGCTCAATATGATGAGTTTGGCACTACTCTGACCCCTCTTAATATAGTTGTAGGTACTTTAAGGTATTTAGAATAAAAGCTAATATAGCAATAAAACTGCTTCTTCTTCTTATGTCCTTGAACCATATCAGAAAGGTTATTGCTTTGGTTAGATGTTATATCTGTGGAGCAATTTATAGCAGCCACTTCATATAATAAATAAGTCTAATCACAATGGGAATTCCTGGGCAGTGCCACGGCAAAAGCAAAAACAACCTCCTGCAGATTACGTTCCCACTCTATTATTGCACCTGGTCATCACTTATGCGTTAAGGAAATATCAACACGAAATCAATGCATTGCGTGATGTCTACTGTTGCGAAGACATTTTGACCTCAATTACCACAAGATGTCTGTCTAAACAAGTGCGTGAAAACTCAAGGCCAAACAATGAGGTGTTACTCTTGTCAAAGATGCTCAGAGGTCAGTGAAAACCCTCATTAACTGTTTCTTTATTCCGGGCCATGAATGTTTTACATTTAAAACATTGATACGACGAGATGAAGACAATCCGTCTGATCTAACTGTAGCAAGGGTCACACACACTACGTCATACAGAGAGGGCGCACTATAAATCACTATAAATGTTCAGTAGCCTATTTGTTGGCATTGTTGGAAATGTGTAAATTCAATGATATGTTTATTATTGAGGTCATAGTTAAACGTGGTGTTGTACTGGACTACATTATATTGAGAGGCGTTTATATATATTTTTTTCCTTCACATTTACCTACATGAGGGGTGCAGAATATAAGAAGCACCTCTCATTATAATGCAGTCCAATACAACACCATCACTAACTATGACGTCAATACAGGTGCACCCAATAAAGTGTATACAATAGAGTGTATTTAAATTGAAAAGTCATCAAGTAAGGAAGCAAGCACAGTGGCAAGAAAACAAATCTACATAGATTTTGATTGAATATCTAAAATATCATTTAAGTATGTAAGTATGAAGTAACCGTAACATGACTGCAAGATCCTCTGCTTTCATCTCTGTAATGAATAGTACAGTTTTGCTTAGGGAACGATTATATCACTCTATTAGAGTTCGCTGAAGCTTTCAACTCGTAGCTCATTGAGATTGTGCACTTTATTTCACAGCAGCAGTAAATTTACACGGCAAATTAAGTGAAACCAATGGCAATAATGTAGACATTTGTTTAACGTCACGGCTGACCAAGCATGGCCAGTGTGTCAGTCAGGTCAGTGGGATATGTACGGAGTTGTTGGCACCTGATACAGATTTTGTTACTGATATGGGGCTGAAAAATGTTGGATTTCTTGTGTGCAGCATACTATTAACTCTGTGTGAGCTGTACATCATTTTTGAAAGCCCCTGAAAAATGTTTTATATGCATAACCGAATAAGCTATAATCAAAGTTCAGAAAAAAACATTCTTAGTTAGATTCATCAGGACTGTATGGGTGTGGTTTGATCAGATTCAACTGACTGTGCTGGCAGCATAATCCAGCAACCCCACAACTGTCATGAAATTTTGATTCAAATAGTGCTACTAAATCCTGATTGGTGCGCAGAAGTTTGTGACATCACCTTTTTCCAATGGAGCCTCGCTTTAAACCAATTTAAAAAAGCAAGCACATAAACACAAATACAGACATTTCTCATGTGAAATGACCAAAACTGTTGTAACTTTGGCGGAATATAATGTGTTAATGTAGGACCCCACTGATCATAGTAGGAAGCATTCCATGTCTTAAATTTGTAAAGACTTTAGTAGAACAACCACCAACTTTAGACATGTATTACTGCCCTCTGCAGTTGGCAGAATGCGTAACGTCATCCCTGTGCTCATGGTGTCTCTGTGTGTGTGATGGTAGGGCAGGAGATATACACAATACAATATGGGGACCTGCCTGTCACTTTGCTCTACAGCGCCACTAGTGTTCACAACCTCTGCAGGGTAACTTTAACATGTTAATTGAGATTTAGCTCAAAGGTTATAGCAATATCAAATAAAATATTATCCCTGTAGGAATAAAATAAAGTTGTGATCACACATTGGTTCCACACATAAAAGAGCTTTGTTTGCATTTGATATTCTCCCTTTACAGGATCAGCCAGAAGGGTTTTATATGTACAGTTCAACTGTGTGTGATCAATCCATTTACTGTGCTTGATTGATACAGTATGTTTTGTCTTGTTAAAGTGTTCCACGGTGCCAAACAGGCTGGAAATTGCTGGTCTAAAGGACACCAAAGGCTCTGCTATTGAAGTCTCTCTGTGGCTGTCATGACCTCCACTCCAAGTCTATTCAGGAGCTTTTGTTTGGTTCTTTGTTTGGCTCCAAGCTCTAATGGCAATCAAAAGGGACAGTGTGGTCGTTCTCAGTCCTCAGCACTAATGACATTGGCACCGAGGCAGACAGACAGTGCTCATCCAATCCGCCGGCCTCCCAACGCGGTCTCGTCGCCATACACCGAGCTTCTGCAGAGTCTCTTCGGAGAGCTCCCATTTAGCCATTCTCTGTGATTTCCCTCTCAGGAAACAACCAAATCATTTTCTCATAGACACGCTCATTAGCTGACAGCCCGTTCCCTGCCAGTTTCAACATTTGAATATTCCCGTGTGTACCTCGGCAAACATCGGAGGTCTCATCGTTTCCAACCAAAGCCAGAGCCGCCATGCCAGCAACGCACTCCAAGGGAAAAGATCTAGATGCCAAAGCAATAAGCTGAGGTAGAAAAAAATAATGGCTCAAATGTTGTGTTACTCAATGACAGGATGAGAATACGTCAGAATGTAATTAGACATCGGGTTAGAAGGAGCTGCATATTAGGTTAACTAATGAAAACACTGGATGTTCAGCTACCATGGAGATAGACCCAAACCTGAGAGTATTCTTAACAAAATGTAGGGAAAAAAAGCCTTAAGCACAATCATTCACAGATACACACACAAACACTCATATGCATACCATCAGTTTCAGCGAGTTTAGTGCCTGAGACTGATTTTTATTTCCCTAATATGTTCTGCAGTAAATCTGCATTGTCTGTGGCTATTGAAATACAGAGAAAGAGAGATCAATATAATAGGTTTGGCACCTGGCCAAAATCATCCCTGACAATGTGCGAGGCAGGCATTTGAAATCATCGGTGCATATCCGCGTGTTTGGGGGATAAAAATAATTCCTCGCCTCTTTGCCAAGGAGCGAGAGGCACAATGCCCAGGTCTGAAGGGAAGGGTGCCACATGGGTCTGCAAATTGGCTCAGGCGATCAGACACGGGCATCTCATTTTGTAGAGTAGAAGAAGAAGAAGGAGGAGGGGTGGGGGGCGTAGGTGGGGTTGGGGGGAGGGAAGGAGGAGGAGAAGAGGGAGATGAAGATGGGAGGTTTGTGTGTGTGGTGGTGGTATTGGGGGTGGAGTGAGGATGGCGGTTGTGGTGGTTGGTGGATTGGGGGTAAACAATTCCAATGATTTCCCCAACCTGGCACAGTCCAGGATGTGGATGGCTGCACTGGAGAGGAATTGCAACGGGTTTATTTGGCTCTCGGTTTGTTTCTTTATTGGGAGGAGAGAGAGAGAGGGAGAGAACGAGGAGGGAGGAGGAGGAGGGTGTCTTGTCAGAACAGTCAGATGAGGGGGGATGTTCGGAACAAATGATTTCATTCAGATGAACTGAAAATCATTCCTGTACATTTGCAAACATTTGCTGTTGAAGTTGCCAATCCTGAGTATAAGCCACATTTATGAATACACAAACCTGAATGTTGGGGAAGTCATTTCCTTTGCGGAGGCTGACTGATAACATTAACCTCTGGTGCGATGTCAATTTTAATGTCAACCATTTTAACTTGTAGGCAATTACAACGTAGTTATGAGGGAGAATGCCAGATTTAAACACCCAGTAGTATTACATTGCATATACATAAACACCTTTACACACATGCAAACACACAGGTATAAAGGTAGCTTACACCAGGGTGTTTTTTGTGGGGGGGTTTTGTCTTTTTTTTTTTTTACACATGTCTGCTTTCATGTGCATGCACTGACACATGCTCGGCTAACCGGATACACTTGCACACAAGCGTGCACATGCACACGTACACCCGCAAGCTTCCCATGCAGGTACCCTTGGCACCCTACAGACTAGGCTGCTGCCGATGAAGTCTCAGCGGGAGTGCTAGATTAAAAATGACAATCACTCGGGGTGCACGGCAAACACCACAGGAAACGCAGGTGCCTTTGTTAAGAGACACCCAGCGCTCTAAAGGGCCTAATTATCTGCTGTTATTTTGGCAGTTATCAGGCAGAGAATAACTCCCCTGCTCAGACTCAGACTCACACAGCGAAAAATTACTCACTCGCTCACAGTGAGGTATTATATTGCACCACTGACAAGGTATGCATATTATATGCCGTGTTGGAATTTCACTAGAATTTTCACAATAGAGTGTTGTGGTTTCCTGTTTTGTACGGAAAGGAAATTATTAGCATCAGCCCGATCATTAAAAACCCCACAATGTAATGACTCTGAATTGCATACAACATGTTTTTCAAAACAACTGCCAGGTGTAAGATGTGAAAATCAGGCAAAACTCCGAAGTAAGACACAAAATAATGCTGACTTCACACTAATTTGCTCATGGAACATTAAAATGAAATGGAGTGATATTAAAAATTGTTCCCCCCTGCTCTAAAGGGCTAGGTGGCACTGTTGGGCATGCTTTCAGTCACATGCATACATATCCTCCTCTCAGCTCATGAACAGATAATTGGACAGTTTTATGGAGGATATGAACTCTGAAGGGGAACTTAAGCCATCTAATCATTGGCATTCAGCGTATGCTATTCATATGCATAAATACAAATAAAACACATTCTCTGCCTGCACAAAGAGAGCCCTTACTGAAAAGGAAGTCGTACTACAAAACACCCATATTTGGCTGAAATTGAACTAAAGATTATAGGAAGTAAAAGACTTCAGGTAGAAGAATCTCTAAATATATTTTTTTTCTCCAAAGCTTTTGGAGAATAAATCAGTATGCTGCAATAAAATATAGGAGTCATAAAGACATAGATTCCCTATTAATTTTTTGCACTTGAACAAAAGAAGTGCAACAATGCACAGCTCAGATGGCAGCTTGTGTGTGTGTGTGTGTGTGTGTGTGTGTGCACGCTCATGCACGTGTGTGTTTTCAAGCAGCAGCACAGAATACGTACAAGGGGGTGCGTTTTACAAAGCATTTACATCCCAAGCATTTGCGACCATGATATGATTAAATCAAAATGTTTTGGGGATCTTGCATGTATTTTAACATGGTTTCAAATACTTCAGGTACTTGTACTGGGCAGTACTTGAACTACAACAAGGTGCATCAATTGCAGTGCAGCGTAAATGAAGCATTTCTTTTTTCAATGTGTTCAAGATGTATTAAACAAACACATCTTTTTTTTTAATCTGCTGTTTATGTGTGTTTACATCATCACTTCAACTTCTGTCAATCACCTGTCAGCTGAGACTTCCTGCCCATGTCCCCTCATGCTGTAGCCACTAATGTAACCAGCTCCATATAATATGCAGATAATGGTGCATCAGCGTGTCTTCTCCATGTCGCCCTCGCTGCATTACAGTGGATCACACGACACGGCCTTGCCCTGCAGGAATACAAACCCTTGTAATTGAAATGAATAAGAGAGGGGAGGAACATGCCTACTGAGAGCCCAAACTTCTCGCTCTCTCGTCAGTATATTCAGTGGGGATCCAGCCTTCAGCTGGCACCGCCAGTCTCAGCAGCTCTGTCATGGGGACTGAGGCCCGTCTGCGTGGCTGATCGGAAGTGGCACGGTCGAGGAGAGGAGCTCTCAGCCTGGGGTGCAGGAATGGGGACAGTCCCCTACGGTCTCCTGCTCCCTCTCCCCCTCTTTTCCTCTCTCTCTCGTGTGCAAATGCATATCCATCTCTTATGATCTTTCCGTCTTCTTCTTTTCCCTCGCTATGATCTCCATCTTCCTGATTCCCTCCCACTCTCTCGCTCCCTCTATCTTTGTTTCTCTCACTCTCTCCTTCCCCACGGCCCGTCCTTCCTTCATCATAATCCCTCTTCCTCCTTAAGTTTTGGAGCCTCTGTGCCTTTTTATTTTCGTTTTTTTTTTTTTTTTTTGGAGAGGTGAGTTTCATATTCATGAGGAAAGAAAAAGTAGTCCTGTTGTGGGTATTGCAGCACCTGTTAAACTTACTGCACTTTGTAGAAAGAGTAATTCACATATTTTATGCCTTATGCTTGTTTTGGACACATATGCACACTCTTCTCATCCTCCCTTCAACTTTTTCTCCTGTGCTTGCTGAAGTTTTAATATTTCAGTGACACTTTTTTCCATTTCACACTGGATGTGCTCTTAACTCATTTGCTTGAGGTTTCTGCAAGATGCACGTACAGTAGTTCATGCACCCATGGCACACAATTGCTCCCCGCCGCCTCCCCACACCCGCCTCTTGCCTCTTTACACTTTACCCATCTGCGGGGGCAATTATGTGCCCCCCTCTCATCCCAGCGCAGCCACACACACTCAGCAAAACCACATTCATCCCTCTGTGCACCTGCATCCCTCATGTTTCTAACAGTCCCACAATGCCCTCAGTCTACCGGCCTACAACGCTCCAGGTTCCTGTGAGAGCAGATCATTGTCATCTTTCTCTTTTCTCTTTCTATCTGCTCCCCACTTTGGTGACATACACATTATTTATTTTATGACTGAGGACTCAATTTAAATTTCCTTTCTCCATCAGTCACACGCCACACAATGGCTTTCTCCTTATCTACTGGAGTGTCCTTTTTACAACACATCAGGGCACCATAACACACCAATAAATTCTACTGTTTCCGTATTCTCACCTACTGAAACCTGCGGTTTAAATTCACCCGGACAAGGAAAGTGGCTATGAAAAAAATTATTACAGTTTGCTCCTCCGTATGTCAGCGTGATAGTTGTAAACAAGTAGCTCCTCCCCAACTTTCATTCTTTTTTCTCGCTTTGTGAGGATTCCTGCAGGAGAGAATAAACAAGCTGATTATTTTTTTTCCTTGTTATTCAGGAGCTTGCTCGCTAACTTTGCCTACGCAGAGGACAAACGTGTACACGAGTCGGGGTGACATTGCTGACCATGTCCAGCGGCCCAATTACCTCTCTCCAAATATGGCGTACAAAAGCGGGGCCGGCGTTATCTGTACACATGGTGTCTGTTACTCCCCAATTATTCCTGCATAAGCAGATTGTGTGGAACATCAAACTGGGGATGTGATGGCTCGTGTGCGGGCTGCCTCCAGCAGAGTGCTCTTTCTTTCCTATCATTTGATCTCGTATTGTAATCCCAGGTGCTTTGAATAATTTATAGGATACAGCTTCTCGTTAAACAATAATTTATATGTGTCTATGAGAATTGATTCCACAGGAATGCACATCTAAATAATGAGAGAAACTGCTGCATTTCATCTATAAGGGGAAGCAGAGAGATAATAATAGCAAAACAAAGGCATTTCAACAACAACAACACAAGCAGCAATATTAATATTAATAATAATAATTATTATTATTATCATTATTATTATAACAGTAAGTTAAGTAAGGAGATTTTATTTGCTATTGCTACAAATTGAATAAGTTGAAGTAACTTGCTGTAATAAGACATTCATATTATTGTTATTATTATATATTATATTGTAATTATTATGAATTCTATGCAGATGGATATAAAAATGTATGTTGCCACTGTCAAAAATCTAAACATCTGATGTGAATGTGGACATAAAATTGGTGTCCACATTTGGACTTTGCCCTGTGTCTTTCACTTGCAAGCCAATAGACTGCATCTTCCTATTCACATCCACTTATCAATTCGCAGGAGAGGGCCACACTCATGCATGATAAATTTATTGTTAATGCAAAAGGCTTGTACCGCCCAGTGCCGATGCCCTCGGAGAAATGATGCAACTTATTCCTTCTGAGGTGGAACGATCAAAATGTTCATCAGAGGATGAAGATGTGAAAGATGTGTAGAGATATGTGTGTGTGTGTGTGTGTGTGTGTGAATGAGCTAGACCCAGGTCATACAGTTCACATTATATGTTTGTAGATAGTAAAACACCTCATGAAAAGCCCCAAAATGTTAGATAACTGCTCGCATTGATTTCTTTATTTTTATACATTTTCAAATGTCCAGCACTGTGAGATGATTATACGTGGACAGATCACAACACACACTGAATTATCTTTGAAAAAGAGGCGTTTAACTCTCACCTGACAAACCTGTTCTCACATGCTCTCAGGATTTGACTGAAATCTGACAACAACAAAAAGAAAAAACAACACTTCCTGTGCAGTTTATGTTATGGTTTAAACAGCAGTGAGGCATGCATACCAATGAATGCGAAAATGCGGTGTTGGTTAAGGTGCAACACTGTGAAGAAAGTTTTATTGGGACCTCTGTAAAGGAGGAAGTTTGCCCGCTTCTTACAGGAAGTGCTGGGGACCAATTATCCAGAAGTGTGACGCTGTCAGAAGTCTCCAGGTTTTGTCAAGTCTTTTGACACCCTGCCAGTGTTGTTCTCTGGAAATGGAACTGTTGAGATTTTTTTTTTCCCCAAACGGGATGGAGAAAAAAAAGACTGCATTCGTGAGTAGCCTAAGGGTCTGGTCGATACATTTTTAATTATCGTTGTTTTTTTTCTCAGTGTATGTGATAAGCATTCTGTGTTTGTTTGCAATCCTCCCCCCCTTTTCTGGATTTTTTACAGTGTCTTGAATTGAAATAACTGACATTAAAACGTGTAAACGTCCCTCATTAGCGACAAGATTCGAGATGTCGTCGCTATCACATGGAAATCAGAAAAATAAGATGATAAAACGTAGATTAGCATTTTAGAACTGCCTGCATCTAGTGCATCATTCTGCTTCAAAGAAGAAAAAGATAAATGATGATGCCATTAAAAGTGAACTAATTAAGGAATGCTTCTTTTAAAAACTCATTAACTGCACCCTCATTTACATAATGATGCATATTAATTAAGTTTTAATGAATCTGAGCTTCCATCAAGTCTCCTCTCCTTGGCAGTGGAGCCATCTCTACAAATGAATAAACACTTCTCTTAAGTATATTTCTCCCTGCAAATGGGAAATGGGTTTTAAACAATAGCAACAAACAAACAAAAGCCTTCAATCTCTGCTCAATGGTAATATAATTCAAGGTCAAACTTCAACAGAAAAATCGACGTAAACCTCTTATTGGTTAAAACAATTGTATATTTAAAAAAGAAAGAAGAAGCTATTAAGTGTAAATCTTTCCTATGTAACATATTTATTGAGAGAAACATTTCAAAAGCTTTTTGTTTTTTGTTGAGAAAATCATTAATTCCACACTGTGTCTTTATACAGAGAAAGAGTATAGTGACAGGCTATGGGTTGCTTCTAATGAGATGCATTTTAAATTAGAGCGCACCTCTCACATTGCCAGCTGGTGCCTGCTCAGGTGCTTCTGTGTTGTGAATGACGGAATGCGCACACACGCGTGCGCGCGCACACACACACACACACACACACGCACACACAGACACACAAAATCATCATCATCATCCTCTGTCCCTAGCATAACACATAAACCCTCCAACAAAAAAGAGATTTTCTCACAGTGGATGGCTGGCTGTGGGGTCTGAGTGACTGGTGTTAATCCAGGCTTTTACCACACTTTAATTATGTCATTCCTTAGTGAAATAAAAAATCATTACAGTACTGTAAGGAAAAAAATGTTCCTTACCCAAATAAGATGAGCTTAAGTTTTCTTTAGAGCCGGGAAGGAGCCAAATCTCGTTTTTTTCAAGTTAAGTTCTGAGTTTGTTTGGACCGTTTCAGCAATAAAAAAAAACCTACTATAGCCAAGCAGAAAAGAAAGTTGTCATAGTGTAAGTTGCAGTTTTTGCTTTGTGAATGAATTTTTTTTGAAAGTGAGTGAAGTTTGGCAGGAATAATAGCCACTGTAAAAGACGCAAATGTGTCGTCTGTCCCCCAGATGAACACTGCCTCTTCGGTTTGTTTGTTTGCATGCCCTTGCGTCTCCCCAGCTGCTGTGTGGCAGGCAGGTAAGCAGGGAAAGGAGGGCGGCTGGTGCGAGCAGCCAGGCGGGCGAACACAGGCGTGCTCCGAGCTCGGAGGGGTTAAAGGTCATAACGATCAGATGATTGGAACTACAGAGGGAAAGTGTGTAGCCATGTAGGGAAAATGGGGGAAGCAGATGCCCGTTAATTAGGGGAAATGTGACGGACAAGATTTGATCAGCGAGGGGTACGGCTGCCTCCTGCAGTACGGCAGCTGTTGCGAGGGGGGATGCTGGTGGGGCTGGTGTGTGTGTGTGTGTGTGTGTGTGTGTGTTTCCCGTCCCCACAGGGCACCGCCACACTTCACAGACATGCCAGGAACCGTCCGCAGGCCAATGCAGTGCCCTACGGAGAGACTATTTACAGCACAATGCAATTCAACTCATTAAACTCTCAGATGAAGTTGTATTTGTCAGTGTTGACTCTTAGTGGGGAACTTGATGTGTTTCTGCGGAATTTCTACATCTGTAGTTTTGTTTTTTAAAGTTTGGGGTGGAAATATTTTCAGTGTAAATGCACTTAGCTAGCAGGCAAAAAAAATAAAAATAAAAATAAATAAACAAGGATCAATTTAAGCCAGGTAGCATACTTTTAGTCTGGATTTTATTCTGTTGGGATTCAAATTTAAACTGAACAACATTTTATTTTGTGTAGTCTGTAAAAAAAAACTGAAAAGACTGACTTTTATTTTGTTGTCAGACCTTCCTGCGCCCAATTTGAAGATGTTTTCTTTGCAGCCCGAAATTATGCATGCCACTGTGTGGGCTTACATGTCAAGCATTTCTCATGTTAGACAACTGCTCAGACTGAGAAGTGTATTATTCAGTCTACCATGCAGATACACTGAAAGTTGGAGTTTGTCACAGTCATACCTTGAAAAACAAAATTCTAAAAATAATTTACCTACCCGTATCATTCGTTCAAATCTTTACCTTGGAGTTCTGAGTCAGACTTTGATAACTACTGACCTAGGCATTTTCCGGCAGCCCTCCAATGATGGACTCTTTGTCATTCTATTTCTGAAAACACAAATATCCCACGCTATCTGTCACCTTTGTCCTTTTACTTGAGAAAACTGTTGGAGTTTCAGTAAGCTGCGTAACTTCTCCACCGATGACTCTCTGTCTGTCTCTCTGTCTTTCCGTCTGTCTGCCTCCTTGTCAGCACACGTGTCTCCTACTTGCCTGTTTGTCTAAGAGTGTTCCTCTCTACGGTCGTGTCAGGTGTTCATGCTATTTGCCCCCAATTCTAATGCTCTTGTCTTGGACATGTAATTAGCATGCCGCGGGACAGACTGACGTGATGTTTGACAGCGCTGACAGACATTACTAATACAACACACTCAACCAGATTATGATTCTTGGAAATGTTTGCTGTAGTTAAAACATGGAGAAGTGTAAAAATAGTTCACTGAGGCAGCCGTGCTGTTAGTTTAGCTAGTCGTACTAAGACAACTTTTTATGGGAAATTGCTCAAGAAATAGATACTTGCTGTTACTTGACAATGAAAACGCAGTTCCAGTCGTGTTCGAAACAGTGGCCATCATGATCCAATAAGTACAGATTTAATGCATTTTTACAGGAAGTAAGGTGTCAGCGTGTTTGTCTTTAATAATAATCAGCATTAGTATATGAGGGGTTAATGAAAGGAGGGATGTGGTTTACCATAAATGACAGATAATATCATATTCAAACTTTAAAAAGTGCACACTCAAAAACAAATGACATTTTAAAGTACTCAAAGAAAACCCATTTCCTAATTACACATATTTGATTTATGTATCTAATTTACAACATCTAACATATCTAACATGTATATCCGCATGTTTTTGTATGTGCAACTCGTGAGAAAAAAGTATGACTGTTTGTACAAGTTTTTAAAAAAATCCCTCATTTGCTTCAGTACATACACTATTTTTGTTTTATGTTAAATTTATCATTTCATCGTTACAAGCAGCAGAATACGGCATGCGTAAAAAAAAAATATTGCTGCCGAGAAGAACCCCTCCCTCCTTCCCCCAACACCCACATCACCACCACCTATTAAAACTTATCTTTCTTTAATCAATTGTTAAATGTCATAGACAATCATCATTTAACACTGTCTTCCTGTGTGATTCTTTTTAATCTGGCTGTAAATAGGGCAGCCCTGTCTATCACTTCAGCTTCTGCCATACACCAGAGATTTAAGGTGTTTCAACAATAGCTCGTGAAGAAGAAAAAAAACAAAGAAGCACTTTTTTTCCCCTCCCTCCTCATCTCAAATCCCCGCAGAGAACACCAAAGGTATGAAAAGTGAAGAAAGAAGGAAATAAATCCAGGCGATGATGAATAATTTGAATGTAGAAATGAAGCTGTTTCAGGAGTGAGTGAGATACCGCACAAGGAGCAGCCATGGGGAGCATACAATTAGGTCACCCAAAATAAAACGCTATCCTCCAGAAAGTCTTTCTTGGAGTTGTCAAATTCAATATATTTCACTGCCAACAGAATTCTTGATTTGGCTGTGAAGTGAGAGGGCGAAAGAAAGAGAGTGAAGGCCTGTTTGAGAGAGACGGCTAAGGACCACGTACATTTCATAATTTATGTAAAAGTGGGACTTTTCATTTAAAGTCAGACTGTCCTCTTAGGAGGGACAACAGCCAGAGCAATGTTGTCTAGCATGTGTTAAGGAGCATGACGTGTTCCTGCAACAATACCTGGTGTTCTCCGAGTTTATGAAGGCATACAGAGACATTGTTCGCAGTTGGCAGTGGCTGTGTATTAGATTTAATGACACTCAAAAAGAGCCCTAGCCAATGGAGCACACATGTGGCCGCCGCGCCACCTCATGTACCGGAGCGTGGTAACAAAACTTTGGGGCGGTGGAAAGTTTACAAAGCATCAATGCGGTGACAAAAGTCAACAAACAGCCCCAGCCAGCCAGCATCTCTCTCTCTCACTCTCTCTGTCTCTCCCCACGACACCCAACAGGAAGGCGAGGCTTCCTCCGGAGAGCACGATACGGCACGTCTCCAGGTGACAGATATGTCACACCACCTAAAACCCCGTGGCACAATTATACCTCTGTCGCTCTGAAGGGGGGGGGGGGGGGGATGGTGGGTACAGAGCGAGAGTGAGTGAGTGAGAGGAGAAGTGGAGGGTGTGCGGGGTTGGTGGTGCTGGTGGATGCTTTACTCCTGGCTTATTCAAAGAGACAGCCCAAGGGATGCCTCTCGCTCTTCTAACAAAGCACTTCTTTTTTTTTTCTGCCTTTTTTGTTTTTTTCTTGAGTATTGCTGGGTGCGCTCCAGTCAAATCCTCTGGGCCCCCAGTCTTCCCCCACAGCCATTTGAGGATGCCTCAGAAACTTTTTCTCGCAGACATTGGGCCTGTTTCAGTGCCGATGTTTCAAATGAATAATCCAGCGCTGCTGCGGCCATGCGGAGGGTTACTTGGGGAGTGAGGATAGATGACGGTTTAATGTCAGACTTACAGCTGAGGGAGTGTCACTTAATTCATTGCAGTGAGCTGCACAGCAGTGACAGTCTGTTTCAGTTGCTTTCAGGTAATTTAGTAAAAATCTTGATGAGCTTTTCTTTGGCTCAAACTTAGTAAAAAGCTAATGAAATATATATATATAAAAATAAAATATTACATTTTTATTCTCTCTCTCTCTCACACACACACACACACAGTTTATATTAGCTCCTTCTGACATGTGATGACTTGAGAGTGCCTAATACGGGCCCACGGCTTTAACAATGCATGAGTGAGGGAAAGAGAGAGGGGACGTGCTCGTACTCCAACTAGGTCAAACTGTCTAAGGAACAAAACAGAACAGACCTCAAGTTTGCGGAAATCATTACAGGAAAACAAACTTGTCACTTGCTTGACACCCTTGACTGTTTTGCTTTCCGAAGCAGAGAACGATAATAATAATAATAATAAAAAAAGAAATCTCCATTGCAAATTAGCCTCTATGGTTGTGAAGTTTTCTCCCCCGTTTGAAATGCATATCAAAAAGCCAGCCGAAGCCACAACTTACCTTGTCGTTGACATCGGGGGACAGGAGAAGAGAAAGCACTTTTCTCTCTTCGAGAGCTGGTTTCGATTGTATACACAAGCCCCACAAAGGAAGATAAACCAGAGGCACACATTCATAAAATATACATTTGCTTCTTTGTCTTTCGTTAAGATCTTCAACAAATAGTGCTGATGCAAGAAGGACAAAAAGAGAGAAGGTTACAGGGTGTTTGAAAAATGGAATTGCAGCAGCATGACTTAACCCCTATCTCATTGTACTTTCTTTATGAATTACTGTTAATCATGAAAAGAGATTCATTTATTGTTAAAGCAGCTCTAAGGGCATTTTCGGCACTGTTTGCCGCGCTTCTTCTAAGGTTAGAAAGCAGATGACTTGAGTCTGTACCCCTGCTAACTCGCCTAAAACGCATGTATTTCCACAAGATTTTCCACCACATTGACATAACATCTGTGTGCAACACTTAGTCTGTCATTATGTTGTATGTTGATTGTGAGATATCACCCGTTTCCTGGTAGTTTATTAACACCTGTCACCTGAATTTCTTTGTCACTCTGAACATATAGTCACTACCCAGCGAACCATGTAGGGCATCCGCTCCTCACCTTGTCTGCCCATGCCTGCTTCCACGGCCATGCTACGACTATGTGTGTGTGTGTGTGTGTGAGTTTGTGTATGTGTGTGTGTGTGTATGATTGCCGGTACAGGAGGGAGCGGCGGGAGTGACAGCGCCCCTTCCCAAGGTCACGTCCAAGGAGAGTCGAGCCAATTACTATGCAGATCAGAGCTGATGGCGTTTAAGGGGATTGCTCCGATGCAATCACATTAACTGGCCAGAGAGGAATCTCCACGCTGACCCCAATCACAGGGGCTACAGCGCCGGGGTCAGCCAGGATGGAGGACTGCCGCCCATGTTTTCTTTTCACAAAACACTTTTTCCTTATCTCGAGCAGGCACGTGATTATCAAGCCAAACAACCCTCCTCCTCCACCCCGGGCTCCCTACAGACGTGCACTTGCATATATATTTTTTAAGAATGCATATGGATTGCAACACATACAGTACATGGTAGCAGTGTGCGGCATTTTGGGGGGAGAAATAATGCTGTTGCATGGTAGACTGAGAGATAGACAGACACATGAACACAACCCAACAATGTTCACAGTTGACCACAGTTATCCACAAACATATATTCACACTTTTCTTGCCATCTATTTCTCCCCGCTCCTCTCTTCCTCTCCCACTCGTCTTTCAGGTGAACGCCTGTCTGTGATCCGCCGCGGTCTTGGAGGGCAGATTGCAATTTACTCTCTCCCTGTGGGTGAGGTGTGTGTGTCCAGGTTGTAAATATGCCTCCTCTATCTCTCTCTCTCTCTTCTTTTTTTTTTCTTTTCTCCCTGTGTTGCACCCTTTCTATCCTCCGTCAGTAGTTTCCCTGCAGCCCGTATGGCCAGAAATGAGACTGAGTTTGATCAGGTCGCCTCGGTGTTCCTGGAAAGATCTCACTTGAGCCACTGGCCCGTAATGGAATCTGCATCTAATGCATACATAAATCACACCTCTTTCAGGACATTTTCATATGCATAATGTCTTTCAACCCCCCCTTCCCATTCCTCTTTCTCTCTCTTTCCATCCAATGAGCTTTGTATGGGGGGGGGGGGGGGGATAGAAAAAGAGAGAGGTGATGAGTCCCTCTTTTTTTGTGCCTTTTTTTTTAAAGAAAGAAAGAGACCCGTCTGTAATTCTGTCCTGTCTATTGTGCTGACAAGACTGGCTGAGTGGTGAGATGATGCTAAGATTGGGGAGGATCTTCTTTACGTGGCTGCTCGACATCTGTTCTCGCTGTCTGTATCCTGTGTGAATGTGTGTGTGTGTGTGAAAGACAGTGAGAGAGAGGAAGAAAGGAAGAAGCCGAGCATAAGAGAATAAATAATAATAGCTAAAAAGAGGAGTGAATTTGTCAATCCTGCACATCGGTTGGACTTTGGGTAGACTTGGGAAGGACAGTCGCTATGGCCTCTCTCTCTCTCTCCCCCCCCCCGCCCCTCTCTCTTTCTACCTCTCTCTTTCTCTCCTCAGAGGCTTTGTTATGTTAATGCGGACGGATGTGGCAGATTCACAGTGATTTTTCATCTGCCGGTGACGAGAGATAAAAGGCGAGTGACGAGGTGTCGCGATCGTCCTCACTGTTCGCCTCTCAGTCACTAACAAGCTTCTGCATTGTACCTCCGCCATTTTCCACGTGCTCCATTTGCATCTGCAAGCCTCCACTTCATCCTCCCTCCTAAAAGTTTATGCCTTCTCGTTAGGGCCACGTAGGTGTGAGATTAAAATGTTGGGCACACTTTCATTTTCATAAGCGTACTGACTGTGCGAGTGTGTGTGCATTTGCATGTGTGTGGCTGCTCATGTGTGTTCTTGTGGGTGTGTGCGTGTGTGTGCAGGGCACATGTGCAACTGTGCATGCTGTAAAGGAGATATTACCATACAGAATCTATGCTAGCGAATGTTATTTATTTATTTGAGTGCCTCCTAAGTACGTGGCACTTTTTTCCCCCGTAGGTGCTCTGCATCTCTTTAGATGATACAAGCTGCCATATCAGCACAGGCTAACCCATTCTTAATCACATTTGCATTTTTATTTTGAGATATTCCTCAAACGTTTGCATTATTGAGGATTTATGATGAGCTCTTCGCCTGATCCTCCATCAACTTCACTCATAAAGAAGGTTCTCCATAACTCATAGGCGAGTGGAATATGCTGTCCTCCTGAAGTAATTAGATAGCAGAATTCTGATATGGAAAGTTTGAATAAATCACTTTGTTTATGAGTGCTGAGGCCTTGAGAACAGGGGAGTCAAAAGGTAGCCCTATTCATACCATGCAAAGAGGAGAAAAAAAGTCCCAGTGTGGAGTTTTGCTACAGTGTTGTTGAAGTGTACGCTTTCATTTTGATCTTTAGACACTAAACATCTTGTAGAAGATAATTCTGGTTTAATACACCTTGGTCGCATTTTTGTAGTTTTGTGGTATTGCTGCTATCTGGGAACACGGCAGCATTGCTAACAGGATCCAAAAGGTCAAATCAAACGGTCAACTCAAAGGCTGTTAATCTAAACCACTAGATTTGGAGATAAAACTGAAAGTGAGCTCACAGGAAACACAGTGTGTGCATCTACAGTAAGTACGGTAGGTCAAAGTTGAACCAGGAAGTTGGCCTGTAAAGTGCAAACCATGGATGTATAAAGAGAACTGGATACAGCGCCGGAGGCGGGGCCCTATTTATTCCGATGAAAGTTGCTCAGTGGCGTGTGAAGCCAAAAAAGTTCGACTTCCAAGTATGAAATTACCTGCCTCCCAACTCACATGAACGACAGTAACAATGCCTGGCAAAATAACTCTGGATTCAGCTATTAGTGAATTTTACAACATTTATGACAAAATTATTTAAATAAGGGCTATTCAAGTGTACCCACTGATTTACAGATGTCTCTTTCACAATGTAAGTCTACGGGAAACAGTCTTTTTGGGCCAGTGTGCATCACGTGACGGACCCGGAAGTTGTAATTACACGGTTTGGCCACAATGTCAAATTGGCTTCAAAGCCTGGCACAGTTTGCTGGCCTATGTGGCAGTTTCAGAGTAGTGGCCATAGTTGGAATTGCAGGTCGACAGACACCACTGGCCCAAAAGACTTTTGTTCGATACACAATTATTTCAAAGGGAACAGCTGTAAAACAGTTAATACGTTTTTTTTTTAGCGTTTAAACTACAACCCGGCTCTGTGTATAATCAGAATTTCAACCATTACTGTAAGTCCAATTCTTAAAAAGCCTTATCAGTACTATGATTTATGCTTTACATTTGTGCAGGGAGACCACAAATTCATAACTGGAATTCCCTGCATAACACACACGGATGTGGGTGTTCACCATGCAGGAAGGATCTTATAAAAGATGCTGTTGTGTTGCATTATGGGAAATGTAGGATCCAGAGTTTTAGGAGTTTGACACATAGCAGGAACTAAAAGTTAGGACATCTTGGCTTCTGCTACTTCAATGTTGGCCATTCTTTTTAAAATGTGTTTCCTTCACCATCATCATCAGAGTATGAAAAACATCAAACCTGATACAGCCCAGTGACAACAAGTCTGATTTAATATAAGGCAGAGACTTTCTTGAGCACTTAGTTTCATGTTTGTGTGTGATAGTATTCACTATTTAAACATCTAGTAATGTTCACGCTTTGGGACAATGACCTTAAGCAGGTGAATACTACTGTCTCATTCTCTGTCTCTCTTTTTTTTTTCTGCAAAAATTCAAATGACGTTCCCTCCAATGCAAAATGAGTGTTTTTGGCAAATCTATGGGAAATGAATCAAGCCGAGTTTTATTAAAAAGGATTTGAATATTCAAATGAACGCTTGACTGATCTTTTGTTTAAGCCCTCTTCCTGTCACCAGTTATTAGCTGAAGAGGGTGAAAAGTTTCCCGTATTTTGGTGAATTTCACATTGGATTTACACTGGAAGGGATTTTATTAAACCATTATTTACATTGACTCATTTCCATTTTGGTTCCCTACAGAAAGTTCAAGCTTGACATTTTTGAACAAACTTCTCTGTTTTTTCTTATTAGCTTTTATTATAGATTTGCGATGATGCTTCAGTAAAAATAGGATTCCCAGTCACTGTTTACCGAGATATAATTGGCTATCTGCAATAGAGAGGTATTTGGTGTGGGGCTGAACTTTGGGATGAAACAGAAATTACTGCCTCAGTGCCTCTGCCTAACTGTAGGTAGTTATTCTACAAATAGAAATCTCTGCCTCGTGATAATTACTGCCACACACTCAGAGTGATGCAATATGAATGTGTGAAGCCATTGTACGTGGGGATCAAAATAATGACATGTCGGCCCATGAGAGGAAAGGATTAAAAATGAGATGGATTGTTTTTTTGCATGAAAAGCAGTTCAGTGATGTTGAACAAGAGGAATTCGGTGCAGTGATTCAAAAAAGGACAACTTGCCCTCTGTGTGAGGCGCGTTAAACAAACCAAGTAATAGTGGCAGACTTCCCATTAATTAAGCTTGAAGGATTCAGTTTCAATCCTCCATTTGTTGATGGAGAATTGCATACTTCACAGCCTCTGCCCCTTTGATGGTAGTTTTGGGACCAACAAATTGATTGATGGATAGCTATTTGCATGTATCTTAAAATGCATCTTTTTTTCTCCCCATTTTTATTGAAAATAATGAAATAGAAGTAAGTGTGTGTAGGTGGGGCTGTGTGTGTGTGTGTGTGTGGGGTGGGGGTGGGGGGGGCTTGTTAAGCAGAATTCATTTTCCACCAGATCATAATGCAATCATAGTGGGCCTGCTTTATTGTGCCAGTCAGCACATACACACACACACACACACCCAAATACATCTTACTCTGTTTAGGATTTGATTTTATTATTCCATCTCACTGTGTCCTATTCAAGCATGCACAGCAGCCAGACATTCCTATTTATTTATTCTCAGACGTTTATAATCAGCCATATCAAGCATGTGCAATGCTCTTACACACTTCCTTCGTGTCTTATGTGAATCACAATGGTCTAGGGTAAAGTACCACTTTGTTGGCAGCACAAAAGCAAGGCTCGATTACATGTTGGCCTGGTGTAAGAAAATTGAAACCCTGTATAATCCCACCTTAAGGAAATTACTTTGATTTCCATGTTCATGGCAATTTCATTATTGATGAGGCAAAGTGAATTGGCAGAGGTGGTGTCCAAAGACCTACATTAAGTGCAATATTCAAATTGTCCCCCTCTCTCAGTATGAGCTGTGACCTTCGGGTGCCATGAAAGCCCAGCCTTATAACCAAGGCAGTTAGTTTGCCTAAGGCATATGAGATATAAGCATATGTATATTGATATATTGAGGTAGTTCGTCCCTCGGCAATGCAGTGAAGCGGGATATATATTTATATCTAGGTGTCCGGTGGTCGCCGTGCCTGTGTCCGCTGATGAGAATGGGTATCTGGCTCCGCAGCATGTGGGTGAATTTACTCGAGGTAGTGTGTGCAGGGGTTTCAATCTCCCTGCAAACCATTTGAATATAGGCCGCTGATTTATTACCTTATTTGGTCTGTCTTCTGTATGCAAATGCATTAGTGGGGGGCGGCTGGCAGTAGGGTTGAGGGTGGCGGCAGCGGTGGTTCTGGTGGTGGTGGCAGTGGGGGGGCACACTTTGGTTGTATGCATAATGAGATTCCCAGGGTCATCCCTCCGGTGTGTCAGGGACCGGTAGTGAAGAAAGCCTCCAGGGGATGTAGAAGATGTGGGGTAGGAGGAGGTTGGGGTGTGAGCTAAGGGGGAGGTTGCAGGGGAACGGGCCCTGCTAGGCAAAGTCCCCAGGTGCCCTCCCACCCCACCACCTCCACCCTTCACCCCTCCCTCCTAAACTCCTGGCAGTTCCTTAGCCTATCCGCTGCCAGCTCCAGCTGCCCTCGCTACGCAACCTAGCTTACACTAAGTGTCTGCTGTGGCTCTTGGCTCAGTGGAAGTGCATTAGCCCTCATGACAATGTAACCCCCCCCCCGCCAATTATGGATCTGATCTGTGTGTTTAATAATTGCCCTCTTCAGACGCATTCAATTGTGTCCAAATGGGAGTGGAATTGATTTTTTGTAGGAAATTAGCCGATTACTTTGAGTGCCCCCCTAATTTGAATCGATTTGAATAATGGTTATTCATGTGATCTTTGCCTTTGCTACTGTGCTGCGCAACGACACGCCCTCAAGGTGCAGCACCGCCACTGTGATAAGTACACTGTATACACAAGTGTTGGCATGCGTGCAGTGTTTGATATTACAAGTTCTTTCTTAACTTGAGAAAATGTAAAATTATTAATGCATTAGAGGAAAGAAAGGAGATTGCAAGGGCATGGATTAATACAAAATCTTAAGACTCATCCTTTTTAGCTGGAGATCAAAATCATGTTAATTTTTATCATCAGTGAAGCCAGATTTGAGAGCGCCCTTTTTTTTTCCTCATATGGAACTCTATCAGGCTGGGCCTTTGATTGTTACTGCTTAAAAACTGTAAATAAATATATGATTTTCATTTGCTTGCCAACATGCGTGGTTTTCACATGAATAATCCCACTTGATCAGAATGAAAATTTATGAAAAGATGTCCTGCTACGACTCGCTTTTGTTGAGCATATATGCAAAGCGCAGACCTGGGAGCTCTCATCCGTAGCTGAGTGAACGCTGGCCCGGCCATCATATGTGTCTCAAAGAGAACTGGGGGGACACAGACAGTGATTTACCCCCCCAATAGATAGACAATAGGCCTGTCTGACACTTAAAATATTAAAGAGTGGAATATGCACCGCTACGTTGATCTTCACTATCAATATTTAACATCCTCTTATGCATGTATGCTGAGTTGTCCAATTTCATTAAGGCCATTTGTCATCCTGGAGGGCACTGGTCTTGGGCCCCGAGGAGCCCAGGGACAAAGCAAGGGGGGCTTGTGTCACCAGCACCCATGTGGGGGAAGCGATCTGCCTTCCTTGCTGTATATACACTGAATGCAGGTAACAAACAAACAAGTAAAGTCTATTGTTTTGATCATTGACTCTGGTTCATGGTGTTAATCGTATGAAAAGTGTTTTGAGTGGTTGAAACATTATGAGCAGTGTTCGGTGTGGATTTAACATGTTGTCCAAAATGAAAAAATATTTATTTTGGCTGTGTATTTGGACCGTTTGAAAGTTGCTGTGTGCCTCCACTAAGAACACGAGCATGTGTTTCTCAGATCTGTCAAAGCTTTGAACAAATCAACATCTGGCTTTCATTTACTCAGAATTATACTTTGAATGTCATTGTGTGGGTACATGGTCCTTTTTTGTCATTATAGAGAAAATGTATGAGCTCCTAAGAGAAAGGTGTGTGGAAGTATATAACCACAGATTGTGCATTCATCAGTTTGTGTCTGTTCTGTGGGCGTCGCTCTGAGCGCGTTGACTAAGACAACGTGGTATACACGGAGCTCTATTTGCTCCCCGTACATTTGGCCCGTGTTTATCACATTTCCTCTAACAATACATCTCGATTCCTAAAGGCACAGAATCTCAAATGTGACATTTTAACAACCCTTATTCCTTTCACGCCGCACCATTTCCGTTTTGCACTTTAGTGTCATTTTCATTCCAAACCTGAATTACCAATTTGTCTTTGTGGCACGGGCAATTTACATGCATCCGTTTCAGGTTTTTTTTATATGCAAAATGCACTAAAGTGTAGCATTTTTCCCATCACAAGGATATTTTCCCGGGTCTAATTTCATGGTTTTGATGGTGAGTGAGTCTGTCTCGGAGGAACTGTACCTCTTGTTCTCATAGCTCCTGGGTGACGTCTTGATGACAAGTGTCTTTAATATGCATGGAGAATGGCAGGTCCCACATTTTGTCCCCACAGTTTTGCATGTTGAGGGGAAATTGCCCAGCGCTGGGTCTGCGGTTACTGTAGGAGACGAATGTCAGTTACCATTCAGAAAGAGACCCTGGCTTTTTATGATTATTGCCTCTGTGTACCACCATTAAAAACAGAGTGAGGGGAATTGTCCGTGTGGCAGTTTTGGCTCGCTGCGTGGTGGCTAGGTTCCAGTAGGAAGGGTTGCACAGACATTTCCCTCTTATGAAGGAGGTACAGTGATCCGATGCCAAAGCCCAGAGGCCTGTGTCCTACCATGCCACAGCCAGGCTTAAATGGAATCTGAGGGCTCGTTTGCTTTCAGAAACACAAAACCATGTTTATCAGGTTTGTAGAGACAACAAAGGCTTTAAGCTCTGCAGAATTTACAGATTTTCAACTGAGTTTCAACACTAAAGAGCATGACAGAATCTACAGATATTATTTGGAGCTTGCAATGGCTTGAGATTTGTTGATCTGGAAGTAGAGCCGTTAATATCAGTGTAGGAGCAGGTGTCTCCTACACCTGCAGTGTCAAACCACCAAGGGTTTGAATCCAGTGCACAGCCTTTCTCCCCCTGTACTGAACTGTTGGTGTCATATGATGATCAAGCAAGTAAATGAATATGTGAAACCCTTTATGTAAATCATGCATTTTTTTGTGTTAAATCTGGCAGAACGTGAACTGACTTTCAAACATCTATCTGTACCTGCTGATCTTTGATGGACAAGATGTTCAGTAACAATATACTGTTGCTGATGCTACTGACATATTTGGTTCCATTTATTTCAGTTGGATTTGTTTTTTGCTTTCTTAATTGTAGTTTACAGAATTATTCTTCATGTGAAATCGATCTTTTACTGCTAATACTATTAAAATCAAAATTGCTGCTACTGCTTCTGTTGCAGTGTCTCTACAAAGTCTGCTAGCAGTATTACAATTACCTCTGCAGCTTCTGCTGGTAATATAACTGCTATTACAGCTAAAGAATTACAAAAAAACAAAACAAAACAAAAAACTCAACTAAACCCACCCAGTTTGTCATTACACCCTGATTTGTATTTGACATGAAGATTACAACTAAACTGCTCTGTGTTTCAATCAATTAGTAGTTACTTTTTTTATCATTTGATTGTTGCTGCTTTAATTTGTCACTTAACTTATAACTGTTAAAACTAGTTTACCGCAAAAACTTTAAAATATGACATGACATGTTCTGTATACCCCAAGCTGTGTATTAAAAACCTGAAAAGTTCTTTTATGTGTTATGTGTTATGAGTGTGTAACCTGTATAAACTGAAAATAAAATGACTGAAAGAAGGAAACAAAGATCTATGTCTTGAAACAAAGCTGAATAAGACACATCACTCCAACAGTTAACTGTATATGGAGCGTGACAGGTGATAACTATTGGTCAGGTCAGCAAACTATTGAAGTATCTCAAGCCATTGAGATATAGTTTACTTAAGAATGAATACTAAATGAAGTTACTCGTTAGGACTGTTTTGCGGTGGATGTCACTTTAATGTTTGGTTCTCTCAGTCTATTGAATTCATGAGACAATTGAGATCTTATTTGTTTTTTTTTCTTTCTTTCTTCACACGTTTCTTTTCACCTCTCAGCTCTGCACCATGTGTCATTTCTCACCTGAGTGACACTCTCTGCAGTCCATCCAAACACACACACACACACATTACACTCCATCACACAACACATTCACTTTCACCACCAACCTCTTGTCTTTCTGTCACACTCAACACATACACACACACACACACACAACACACACCTCTGGTGGCCATATTCGCCACACTTCTTACTGGCGCTAATCAATCTTACAATACATTCATCATCAGCACCCCACCGCAGGCTCCATCCTGCTGAGTGAAATCTCATTTAGGCCTCTTTGGATGTTTCACTGCACTGGAAATACGCAATTACATCACGGACATGGGGGGACCGGGCCTGGCAGGGAGCAGCCACTGACAATTAGACACCAAACAGACCAGGTGTGAACTGTGCTGCACACCACAGAAGAAGAAGATGACTCTGTATTTAGAAACTAAGTTGATCTATCTATCTATCTATCTATCTATCTATCTATCTATCTATCTATCTATCTATCTATCTATCTATCTATCTATCTATCTATTTTTCTATCTATCTATCTATCTGCAGATAGAGATAGAAATATATATTTTTATTACTTATTCACGGTGGTGGAAAAAGTATTCAGATATTATACTAAAGTAAAAGTATTAATACTGCAATGTACGGTTGCATTACATTACTGTATGTAATGTCTAAGCAACATTTTAATGTTGTAGCATGCTGAGGTGGAGCTCATGTTAACTACTTTATATATTGTTGGGTAGTTTAATGTATAACAATGCATCATATTTTTTATACTAGTCATATATTTTGTGTGTAAAACCTTAATCTATTAAGTAACAAGTAAGTATAGCTGCAGTATTACTGTATAAATGTAGTGGAGTAAAAAGTACATTTGTAGTGTAGTTGTAGTGGAATAGATGTATAAAGTGGTAGTAGTAAGTAGTATAGGAGTATAGTATAAGGCTTAAGTAGAGTACTTGAGTAAATGCACTGAGTTACATTCCACCAATAAGATTCAGCCAGCAAAGCAGCTAAAGCTGGAGTGTACGCTTCATTTTTCTGACATTTACTCTGCACATTTAGCTGCTGCTGCTGATGGAAAATGATTGAGATTTCACACGTTACGTCATTGTTTTGCCAAACCACCTAACATTTTTTGTTTTGTTTTCCACTTGTTACAATTTTGCACAACATTGGAAATATTTGTGAATTAAACTGCAAACTAAGTATCACATGAAATGAGTGATATGAAGACAAAGGAAAAACTCTGCTAAATTAGTAAACTGGGACTGTTAGAGCACTCTCTGCAATGCTTGACTAACACACCCAACCCAACCCCATATTACTGTAATTAAAATGTTTGGTATCTCAGAATTGACAGCTCATCTCTTGCCGCTTACTTACAGCCAAAAAACATTCTTATGCACTGGAAGAAACAGGTCCCTATAGTTAAACAGGCATAATGAGTTGATCAATACTCTGTACCTTGAGTTTGCTAGAGGAGAGACTGTTACAGTTCATATTGTTTGTTTTGTTTTTGACCACCATTTTGGCTTTGGGTAATGTGAGAGTGTGTGTGTGTGTGTGTGTGAGGAAGAGAGAGAGTGTGTGTGTGTGTGTGGCATCATGAGGATGCAGGGGAATTACAGGTAACGGTTTCTTACTGTGCTTGTTTTTCTTATGTTGGATATTCTCTTAAAAACAAACTATTAATGTCGCTCTAATTTCATGATTTTTTGCCAAGTAAAACATATCTGAAGAAGGAATCTTTGAATAATTAGCACATAAGAGGTGGTGCACAATATGCCAGTCAGCACAGCTGGTAGGCAGAGAAACAAAACACATAGGTTCATTCATTAATTATCACTCTGCTCAAGAAAATATAATCGATACATTTTCACTCTGGTTGTGATAAAGCTGGACTTTTAACGTGACAGCAGATGACAAGGTCCCTTTGCTTTCTGACAATCAGAAAACCTGTGTCCTTCAGATATGTTTGTGTGTGTGTGTATGTGTGTGTGTGAGCGAGAGAGAGTGTGTATCTGTCTTTGTGTGCAAATGAGTGTGCATGGGATACACATGGAGAACTCTGACATATGATTGTGAATGAGCATGCAAAGCAGACATCTTTACAGTGCAGGTGTGTGTGTGTGCGTCCGTGCATGTGTGCACGCGTGTGTGCAGGGTTCACAGGCCCAGGCTTTGACATTCACGCTACACCACCTACGCACTGGGGTCCCATCTCGGGGTCATTTACATATCTTTGAAAGACAGATTGAAAAGGAAGAGAAAGGAGGGAACGGAGGGGTGGAGGGAGGCTGGAAAGAAAGAAAAGAGGTGGAAAAAAGAGATAGATGGAGAGAAAGAGAGTGATAGAGAGAGTGAGAAAGAGGGAAAAAGAGAGAAAGACCAAGCCCGAAGATTACATTCCCCCCATCTAGAAAATGAGGGGAAAAGGCAGGGTGTGTAGGGGCCTACTGGGAGGATCCTTATTCATATTTGTGTGTGAATTGTTTATCACGGTGACAGAAGCGTGCCAGGGCTGAGATAAAGGCAGCGCTCCATCACGGGGCTGTGACAGCGGGAGGACACGCCGCGCACTCACCGCAGCAGCCCCAGAAATATTATTAATAGATGCTGACTTGATTTGCCACGATTGCAGCGTCTTGGCACCGCTTGATTGTGGCCTGTGAAGTTCCGTCCAAAGGGGAAGCTATTTTTCATGAAGTGACAGAAGTCTTCGCGACCCCCCTCCCCCCCTCCCCCTTCCTCCCCCCGCACCCCCCCTCCTGCCTTCTTCCCTCCAGTTGAGCAGTTGCATCTCTTTCCAAGGAGCTGATATGCAAGGCTGCTTATTATGAGAGCGGTGTCAGATTTAGAGAGAAAAAGCCAGGCAGGGAGCGGAAGAAATAGTCGCTCCTTTGATGGGATGGCCTGTGAGATGGCCTGTAGATGATATCCGGTACGTGTGTGTGCGTGTGAGGCAGTATGCGTGTGTGAATGCATGCGAGCGTGCCAAGCATGCATAAACTTCTGTAGTTTCAAGCAATATCACAGCTTTAAGAATATTGGAAAATGTGTTATCACATGTGCACATACATAAATTCATAAGTTCCCACAAAGCTGGTAAACACAGGGTTTTTTTATATATACACACACATCAACAGCAGTGATGATGCACACATTAGACGCCCCTTCCTCACAGCCAGGCTTGGATGAAGGCACAGTAATTTAAAGTACAGAGCAGGAAAGCTCCAAATCCTTTCCATATTGACAACGTGATATTTCTCCTTCAACACGTCCCTCATTCGACACAATATCTTGTTCGCATTGTGGGAGGCTTGCTTTCACTTTTCCTCTCCATTTAAACCACTCACTGGGTGTATACTTGTGCAGCCATGAGAGGGCATTGCAGTCCCAGATGTGTGAAGGAAGTGTGAATAAACTTTGTTTTTTTTGCTGTCAAAGTTCAGCTCATACACACGTTTGACAAATGGGCTTGCGACTCAGATTTGAATTTCAATGCCGGGCCACCAACAACTTTCACAGCCCCCCCCCCCCAAAAGTGCCAAACAGCACAGAAAAGATCAGTGAGGATATCTGACAGTGAAACAGAGACAGAAACCTCTGTATTGAACAATGTAATCTCAAACCGCAGACGAGCCTCGCTGAGGGGAGTTGAAAGCTGGTGAGTACAGTGACTTCACAACATCTGTAGACCGCCGTCATAACGGCAAGGCCGCCTTACCCTTTCTGACCTTGTTTGCTTACCGACTTATCAAAACGACCATGAGATCAGAGGTTTCGGAGTTTCTCAGGTCTCTCTCTGTCGCCGCTCACACACACACACACACACACCTGCGCCTGACAACCACAGGCTCTGTCCTCATTGGCGTGGAGACGGGAAGGAGCTGCGGTCACACACACACACACACAAACATACATTGCAGCGGAGTGCTGTGCTGGTGGGGCCCTAACCTCATACAGGATGTGCGCTTGTCTCAGTACAGGCCTTATCTCGGAGCGCTGCGCTGCTATTGCAGCCCAGAGGCCACAGTGTGGGTGTGACACCTGCCAGGGAGAGAGAGGGAGGGAGGGAGGGAGAGAGGGGGGAGGAGAGGGAGCAGGAGAGTTGACAAACAAACTGAGAGATGAGGAGAGTGAGATAACTCTTCACCTTCTACTTTAAAGAAGCTACACTCCCGATTTGACTAAGTATCTCTTTCACTCTTGGTTTTTCTCATACATTGAGTCAATGTAATTCAAATGAGACTGAATTTGTTTTGGGTGACACACTGAACACCCTGATTCCACAACCATTGCAAGGACTGGGTGCCACCCATGTAGCCCTAAACCATGAGTTATCCTGGCTTACGGCTCCATACACACAGAGAAACACTTCCCCTCACTATGTTCCACACATGCATTACTTTGAAAACTGCAGGAGATCTATTCAGTCTCCTGACAAATAGTCAATGTTCAGTATCGGCTGACAAATTAATTCCAGTAACATTCAAATACAGCGGCAGCAGCGGCGGCAGCAGCAGGTCATCTTTATTCAGCATTATGCTTTCTGCACTGAACATTGTTTATTCAATCTGCACCCGTGCCGGCCGCCGTCTACTTTGGAGTGTTCTGTTTTTCGAGCAATCTATTTCTGATATTGCTCTATTTTCCTGAGACAGAGTGATATTTTCACACTGGCCTCGTAATATTACACAGCCCTTAATGGAATCATGGTGCCACCACCCCTACCCCCCGTGATTTGAATAAATGCATTCAATTAAATCAAACCTGGAATACTGTAGCTTTTAATTGAAAGGGAATTATCCTCTATATGATTTCAGAAATGATCTCTGGGGAGGTAGTGGTGCTTTTCAACAACTCACCAATTAGACACTTGTCTCTTAAATGGAAACTACCTCCAAAGGAAATGCCCCGCATTAGGGCTTAATGATTTGGGCAGTTACCAATTACGGTAGCAATGAATTTATTTTCTCGTTAAAACAAGACATCATTTTATGGATTCATAAAAGCTGGAGTTCAGTATATTGTTGAAGCGATGGAGAAACACTGGTAAAAATAAAAGCAGTGCAGTTACACTATATATTATGTCATATACTTATTTAATATTACATTATTATTCTGCTAAGAAGAAGAGAGTATCTATTTAAAGAATGAGTTAAAGTTTGAGTTTTTAACAGTTTAAATTATCATGTAAAACGCACAGGTGTAAAACTGTTAAAAAACTGAATGAGGTTTGGTTTAATTTCTCTAATGTAATTCTATGATTTCATTTATTCCCTAAGGATTACAAATCTGTAGGCCTATGAGTTTTTATTTCACATTAAGTTTTATATGACTGTGATAAAAAAAAAAAAGATATCTATTTAGTGCAGCCATAATATTGACAAAAGAGGGCAGCAGGCTGCTTCTGACCGGCCAGACCTCCTCCGTTTCAGAAAAGACGAGACTTGGCCAGAGAGAATCTGGGCCTGGTTTTGCTCACTGAAGAGGGCCTGCCTGTCTGCTTGCCTGCCTCCTTGGCTGCCTGTCTGTGTGAGTGACTGCAAGATTGGTTTATTTTAGTTCATCATCTCCCTCATCAATCTTTTACATGGGACTGGGTCAGCAAAGATGACAAAAGTGAATCGCTTATGTGGTCTAAAGTTTCTGGCAGCGACTCGATGTGAGTAAACACAAAAGACTTGCTCTTCCCTTTCTTCTTCAACAACCCCCCCCCCCTCATCCCCTGTCACCCGCTCCCACTTTCTCCCCCCCCCCCATTCCCCATCACACCCCACCACCACTCACCCCTTTCCAGAGATATATGAAGGCAATGTGTGGATCTGGTTGGCTTTGTGAACTAGGTGCCAGACCACATCTGAGAAGCTGTGCTGAGGGAGCAGATTGCATGGTGACGTCTTTCTCTCCTCTCCCTGTTCTTTCTCCTCCTCTCGCACTCTTCTTCTTTCTCTTTTCTCTTCTCGTGAGGTGCTAGAAGTGACCGTTGACTTATTTCTCCTCTCCTGTCTTCCTGGAACCTCATCCTGCAGCCACATGTCCACTCCGGATTCATTCCCATTCATGTATTCTGCTGACTGGCTACTGTACTGCAGCCTGTGCGGGTGGGGCAGAGTCTGGGGCTGCAGAGTGACGATGGCCCACCGACAGTTCTAATCAGGAATGAGCTTCAGAAGGGATGAAAAAACGCAAATGGATAGATGAGCATGGAAAAAGAGGAGTCTCTGCGTGGCCTTTTGAATTCAAACACATGTCAGATGTTGTAAAGACTTGTCAAAGTGGGAAAAAAAAGGTGGGACAGAGGGAATGAAATGCTGGGATGCACTGGTTAGCGAGTGTTAATTGTGAAGCTGAGACATCTCACTGGGCCATATGAAATTTATGAAAATTGAAAATATGTTGAGAACCTCTCCAGTATATCTGATAGATGAAATTCCTCACTGCTTCCAAACATTTACCATGGAAAGCTTTAATAGAGTGAGATAGATAAGATTAACATTTCTTGACCTTTTTCTGACCAGTGACTTTGATTTTAGGTCCCCAAACTCTCAAAGAATTGTCAAGTCATTTAGATTTTTGTATGCATTTCCCTTTATTTGACAGTCAGTGTAGAGACACACAGGATACATAGGGAAAGAGAGGGGTATGGCATGCAACAAGGGTCCCCGCTGGGAGTCAAACCAGTTATGTGAAATGCGCCTTTTTTTTTTTTTTGGTAAAATACTCATTAGCAATCTATAACAAAAATATATATGCTTATTCTACATAAACTATAAAAACTATAAAAAAAACAACTATTCAATTAAATGAATAATTTCTTATTTTCTTAGTTTTTTGTCATATACAAATATGTAATGATGATTGTTGGGTAATATGTACGTTGATGTTGTCCAATAAAGTCTCTATTTGATCCTGTGACGAGATGATACCATATACGGTATCTAGTTTAGGCTCAAAATCTGTCAAGACTGTGTGTGTGCAATTCATAACTAGCAGCTAGCGTGCACTAGGGCCCGTCATAACTACCTTACGCCACTGCCCCGAGATATTATGAATTTTATTACAACAAACTTTTCTCTTCATTTTTCAAGGTTGTTAGAGGACCCTCTGCGGATTTTATTGAAGTAATTGTATTTATCAGTGCAAAAACACACGCACATCTATCTTGTCCAGGTGCTGAGTCCACAAAAACTGTTAGTGTGAGTCCTGTCTCCCACAGGACTTACAACAGCGTCCTCTGCTCCCATTAAAAAGGCTGCAACGATTATTTTCTTGATTAATCAGTTTATCAATTTGGACCATAAAATGTCAGAAAATAGTGGGGGGAAAAAAACGTACATAACAATTTCCCTAAAGCCCAAGTTGACATATTCAAATGTCTTGTTTTTTCAAAGGAATAATCCAAAGCCCAAAGGTTCAGTTTAATATCATAGAAGTCTTAGGAGACCAGCAAGTGTTCACATTTTGCAAGCTCAAAGCAAGGAAATATGGGCATTTTTTTTTCTTACAAAATGACTTGCTGATTAATTTCCTGACTTTGACTTATTGTTTCAGCTTTAAAAAACATAAAAAGTACATTTTGAGCCTAAATTGGCTCTTCAGAGGAATCAAAAAGACTTCTCACACAATCTAAATACAGTATGAAGTGACCCTATGACATCCTCCATCCACGATTGAGACACTCTGGGGTAGTGTGGTACTTTTTTGCCTTTTAATAGGATTCTCTATATTTAATGTACACTTATATAATTGAACATCGATCTATTTTAATGCTTTATCCAAAGTTGTTTTTGTGATCAAATTTTTATTTTGTCAAGACTGGAGGGCAGATCAAATATATTAGGGCATTCTGTGTCCAGATCATCAGCCCCTGCATACATGATACTGAACATTAAGTATTCTTACATAAGCATACAGACATAATACCATTGTCTGTTCATGCACATTATACTGTACTGTAGCAGTCATTAACTGCCTCGCAAGAGCTCTTCTTGGCTCCTCCAGTCCTTAAAGTCTTCCCTCCTTTGTCATCTGTCTTTTTTTTTATCCCCCTCCCTCCCCCCATCCTGGGTGGCACATGCATAAGAAAGCCAAATAAGAGCAGAACTACAATACACACCCACTGAAAAAAAGAAAAAGCATCTGTCATAAGGACCATAAATTACCAAAAATTAATACAGAGCATATCTTAATGATGGTGTATATACAGTCATAGACATTATTTCCCAGTCTGGGTTGTATAGACTAGATAGATAGTTTAACTTTACTTTAATGGAAAAAGCATCAAATCCCAAGTTTGTGAAAAACTGTGCAAATTATTTGGTTGCTCCATAGAGTGTCACAGTATTGTAGGTGTCTGCTTCTTCGCACAGGTCACTACAACTTGATACACTTGAACATGTTGGGGCATTTACCCTCCATTTCCCTGGTTCAACAGGGTGGTGGCTGCGAATGTAATAATTTCCATATAATCCAGGATTTGACACATGAACTTTTTGAATACTTTTATACTGTCCCAGTACATCATGTCTCCTCCTGTTTCAGCTGGACTTTCCCTACGTGACATTACAGAAAAGACACTGGAGAAATGTTGTGTCCTCGCGAATTAAAGGTCAAGAACAAACACCAAACAAAAACTTGGTGGAAAACAACTGGAAAGAAAATCTCTGACTTTGCCAAACTGTGAAAACACAACTCTCCAGGAACATGTGACTCACCAAACAAACTGTTCTGCCACAGACGTGATCTGCTCCTTTCCAACACGGCCTCTGCCGCCCTTTCGCTCACTAACTCGCACACGTATAGTGCACACAGAACACGGGTGCAGGGTCGGCCGGAGCACATGAGAGAGACGCTTTGAAAAATAAGCCCTCATTTGGGCAGAGTGGATTCAGATGGCTTGGCTGCAGCTCAAAGGCGAGCAGCTCTCTGGGTCAGCTTATTATTTCAATGGATGCAAGGCGCTGATGTTCTCAAGTGTGGTGCACTTCAATCAAGCGACCCGGCAGCTCGGCACATGGGTCAAGGCTACAGTCTCATCTATCGGGTGATGGCCGAGGCTCGTCCTGTAGCGGTTTGGACTGGGTCCTCAGCCCCGGCGCTGCTAACCCCAAGTCTCCTGTATGAGACGAACTGGGCTCCCACACACACACACAAGCACAAAAAAAATTGTAGTAAATTGAATTCGGCTGCGGCAAGGGAATCCCAGACCTGACCAGGAAAAAAAAAAAAAACGAAGAAGAAGAAAGAAAAATTACTCAAAGATGCCAAGTTTTGCAGGAGCAAGGGAGAGAAAAGACAGATGTTTAATTTCCTTCAGTGTGCGGGCGGCGGGGCTGAGAGGTGTGGATTTGTGGAGGGCGGGAAGACTTCTCATGTTTGCATTCTGTCAAACTGTTTGTGTTTGTGTTGAAAAATATTTTTGACTCTCATTTTTCTCAAACAGAGGAGAGCGTAATTAACATAAGCAGACTCTCCAAACAAAAACAAACAATTAAACTCATGAGTCACAAAAAAGTATGGAAGTAATCTGTGTTCGTCTTTATCTCACTTTCTGGACGGTCTCAAGTGATTCCTTGTTCATGCATTTACTTGTATAAACATACTTTTGTTTGCTCGGCTGAGGGCCGATTATTACCATAAAGGATTGCTTTTCTATTTTTAATGTTGTGGTGGGGTTTTCATAAACACTGGCCGTAATTAAATCACTCTACAATTGACCACACAGAACAGGAGACACCTCACATGTGCACGGAAATATGCATGTGCAGCCACACACACAATATGAGGTTAAAAAAAAAAACGACCCAAAAACAAACAGCTCAAACTAATAAACACTTAACACAACAGAGTGAAACACAATCACAGCTGAATGAGAGCCATCATGTGCGCTTGACCGAGCCTGTGCCTCTCTGACTGGTCAAAGGCAGCCTTGCGAGAAGGTTAACCGGACTATATTTGTTGTTATTCCACCGTGGGCATCTGTTCCATTGCTTACATTAGCAGTTATCGACTGCGCCAATATTAGTCATGGCCCCGGTATTGTGTAATTCAGACTTACCAAAGCGTACCATCCACCACCATGGTCTGTTTCCCCCTCTAGCCATGCCCTGATAGGGTAATGTGGGGTGTAATGATGGCCAATTAGAAGGGATCACAAAGCAGGACATGCAAACAGAACCCAACAGACCAGACCCGGCGGAGCTGCGCCCTGCTGTGGCCGCCGGCAACTTAGCTTTGTGTTTTCCTGGCGCTGATCTCTTATCAGTATTGGTTTCCCACTCCAGAATGACTATGGCTTTCATTCGAGGCAAACTGATGTAAAATCAGTGTCCTTGAGAAACATCACTGGACTTATACAGTACAGCGGGGTCCTTGACTGTGTTGGGCAGTGTCAAATAGTCGGACCACCCGGTTTTCCGCTGCACTATGAGGCCATTGTGCAGCCACGCAGGCAGCACCCTGATTCATAACAGAGCTGATGGTCTATGTCTGAATGAGTGCAGTATGTGGCAAGTGGAGATAACCTCCAGCACTTTGTATCAGTAATTGGCCCTGATGAATTGAACAGCCTTAGAGATTTGCTTGGTGCAAATTGAATAACGGTTGCTTTCCTGCTCTAGATGTGTTAGATAATTATACTGCACAATGACCTGAGCACACGCAGCATGGCGGCGTGTTTGTGTACCTGTGCATTTGTGTGTCTTTGTACCTGCCCTTCTCATATGTTACAGTATAAAGACAATTTAGCCCTTGTTATTTAGTGACATTGGCTTTACTCTCTCATTGTTTGGGGCCCCACAGGCCCCACTGCTGTACGTGTAAAAATAATAATAATAATAATTGCAAAATCGACCATTTCTTCTTCTCACCTTATTAAAACCCATTATATAGAAAAGTACTGAAGTGGTAACCCTGCCTTTGCCACAAACTGGTCTTGCACATTTTATGAAGGAGACAAAATAAAGAAATGACCATTGAGCATTGTTATAACACCAACTAAGGAAATATTTCATGTTTTATATATTATACAGGCTATGCGTGAACAAATACATATTCCTTTTGTTAGCCAAAAATGTATTTACAAACAAAGAAATGTACTGTAATGTATGTTATCCTACATACGGACATTGCTCAGACTCCCTGTTCGACTACTGATGTTGTAAAAATCACTCCAATAAGAGAAATCCAAATAATCTTATTTAATTATTTAATCTTATCTCTTATTTTGGAGGGTAGAGAAGTACTGTCAATACCAATCAATCAAAAATACAGAGCATTATACAGCTGGGGACTTTATGGGAAAAGATAAAACAATATTTAGTATGTATTTGAGCAGTTTTAGAGGGCCCAGAACATTAGGGTAAAGGGGAAAACTGTGCCCTAAAAACCAAAGTTTTACATTACTTATTCTAATGATCTCCTGATGACACTTCAGTCTGTGTATGCAAACATGACCGAGTCTCTCCCAAAACTGTAAACCACACATACCAGAATGTTAATTTGTGATGTTTATGACAGAAAATGATCTGGAGCCGCTACAACTGCAATGAATATGTGACTGGCAAAAATATATTTGTTTTTAAAGAAAGAAATCACTCATAAATACATTTTAAATCTGTGTTGTGTTAAACAGTTTTTCGGCAGAAATACCCACAACACAAGAAAATCACCCTGAGAACTGTCTACCCTGTGTCGACACTTCATCTACACACAATATACAAGTGGCGTCTGGCGTCATAAGTGCCTCTTGCCTTATTTGTAGCTATGGGATTAACTCATTCATGTGCACAATTCATATTATGAACCGATTGCTGCCAATGAAAAACACATGAATTTAGTTTCAGGGTGGATTCTCGCCGTTAATACTTAAAGTCTGAATCGCATTTGTTAAAACAGAAGATGGAAGAGATACAGAAAAGCTTCAGATGTTTTACAGCCAGTTTTACCAGCAGTAAAATTGCCTCATTTCATATACAGTAGTACTGTTCAGTGTCTGCATGGGTAGCATGTGGGCATCTTGATACAGTATGGAAAAAATATAAAGCACGACCACAGACAGCATGTGGGGTGTTACTCATTACGCAAGATAACATTTGGGTAACATGTGAGTTCACCTCTAATTGAATGAGTCTCACTGGGCACAAGGAGTCTATTCTGCAACTGTGAAGTCTGCAAAACAAAGATGTACTGCAAGGATGAGGAATACATACTGTACTTTTCAAGAGTTTTTGCACAGACAGGCAGATCATTCGCAATTTGGCTGGACCTCTGAGTTCCTGGGTGTTTTCATAGTAGATTTAAATTGATGAACCTTTTGTTATTTATTATGTTCATTCCTGTCAATGAATGAACAAAATAAAGCATCTTGAATTTCTTCAATGATACCAGAAGAAAAGAGTGGTTGAAGACAGTCTGCTCTGGTTATGGTCGCGTCCCTACAAGGCTGGATTAACTTGCTAGGGGAGCCCTGGGACAACAATTAGCATCTGGGGCCCCTATTTATTTCACACACATACAACTGAGATTATAGAAGTCTTAAAACTAGACTTTCACACATGACCCCTCTTCAAGACCAGGCCTCAAATTCAGGTAAGAAAGCAGGAGCCACCATGAGGCCCTTATCATCAATTAATACTGTACTTCAGTAGTGCATACATATTACCATGAATTTTGAGTGGTAAATCTGCCCCTGTTATCATTGTAAACTGCATTATTTACTGTGCAAGAATAAGGTGTAGTAACAGTAACTAAGGAGGGTGGGGCTTAACGTACTGTCAATTAAAATTTACTATGACAACACCTAAACCATCAACTAGAAAACCTTACTAAAAAAATGTTTCATTGCTAAGGTGGGCGTGTTTCCATTCAATTGCCAAGCGAACTGTAGGTGAACTTTTGAAATGTCGCAAAAAAGAAATGCAAATGAGGTGCGTTTCCATCACTTGGTTTGGAGCGAATAAACTAGGCGCGTTGCAAAGCGTAGTTTCGTCAGAAGTTGGCGGTATTGGCTACGCATGGCTGTAATCCGCCATTAAACAGAGTAAAGAAGTAGAGGTTGCAAAATGGAAACAAAACAAGTCGCCTTGGCCATCTAACCCATCTACAGGAGAAAAATGGAGAAAGGTCCTCAGGAAATTGTTTCTATTTTCTTTGATGTCAGCTAGTATTGGCCATGTTTCATTCCAACAGGATTCGCTCAGCACTACATCACACATTACGTTGCTCTAATTGGTTGTTGGTCCATCCAATTGTGTCCAGAGGCATTTTGGTCTGCGCCTGTTGATAATGCCCACGGGAAATCGAAAATGAACTGAGAAGGTCCAGACTAATTTGCATGTGTGAACTGGTCTGGCGGTGCCAGGCTAAAAAAATACACCTCAAGCGAGCATAAGAACTTTTTTGCACAAATGAGGAAGTTTTATCAATATTTGCCATTTCCATACATCTTTTCTAATGCCATACTTCAAAATGTGCATAAAAATACATTTATGGAAACATAGCAACTGTAGCCCCTGAAAGAAATACACAGACTTCCCCTTCACTGCAACATACTCTGCTGCAGGCTTTGCAGTTTCCCTCCTGTTTACACTGAATGTGCACAACAGCTGACAAATTTGACTTTCCCTTCTTCATAGTTTATTTTAGCAACTTCATCAATAAATGCACATGCACACATAAATCACACTCAGCTGTGCACATGCACATGCAAACGAGCACACACAGCTGATACACATACACGCTGGTTTTTTTTTTTTTTGCCTTTGAGATGCCTCCATTGGGCCATGAAGTGAACAGTCGATTGACACCCTCTGGTTTCAACTTCTGTGACCCTTCCAGCAGCCTGTGAAGTAGGCACAGAACAGCACAGCGAGGCCCTTGGAAATATCTGCGGTCAGCTGCATGGGGAGGAGGGAGCGAAGGAAAGAAACTTGCTTTTAATAAACAAGATAATGGGTGCCATACGCCCCTTCTCACACCACCACTGCCTGCAATCTCTCTCTCTCACTCTCTCCCTTTCTGTCTCTCCCTCTCTCTCTCTCTCTCTGTGCCTCAGCCACTCTATCTTACTTTTTCTATAAAAAAAATTACATTCATTGTTTAAGAATGGGGTGAAAGACTGAGAGAGTGTGAGAGAAAGAAAGCAAGATTGAAGGGGGGTGGGTGTGGGCTGATCTTCAAACCAACAATTAACTGGCGTCAGGATGTTTATGGGCAGAGTTAGTTTAAGCGACCGGTTCTCTGTCAGTTCAGCTGTGGCCTTAAACACTCATTCTCTTTAATACTGAAATTACGCAGAGAGAGAAAAAAAGAATGTCTATAATTCATTCTCAGCCCTCAGAGGTCTTTTACATTGGTAGAAAGTCTTTTCACACCAAAATCAAAGGACAGTTTTTACTCTTTAATTGAATTGTTGAAGTTTTTCAGCAGTATTAGTGTGAGAAGTCAACAGGTCCTTGAAAGCCTATTTTCCTCAAAACACTTACATGTGTACCTGAATAGGAACAAATGCCCGACAATACCTTCCTATCTTCCTCAATCTGGTTCCAAGAAGTTTGACACTAGTCTGAGAGCGTTCCAAGAATCACAGAGAGGTGAGGATGGGCTGAGGGGCTGACATGTTGTGCACAAACACTCCAGCGATGAGATTTTAACTGGGAAAAGACCAAGCATGCACAGACACACGAGCAGGGAAAGTTGTGACACTGTGTGTGTGTGTGTGTGTGTGTGTGTGTGTGTGTGTTTGTCTCTCGTTTGGGGCCCACCTCTGTGCTCCTTGGCCAAAGAGATGGCAGAGCCTTTGACAGCCCGGTTTAATATGCAAGAGACCCAGCAGCGGTTTTACAAGGGCTGGCACTTACTGTAGTGTGTGTGCATTTTCATGTGTGTGTGTAAACTAAGATATGCCAAAGATAATGTGGATCAAATGAGGCACAACCAATCCTTCTCTAGCATTTCCCTGATAGAAATTAGTGAAGGATTTCACAATGTTCGCAAAGCAAAGGGTGTGGGAAACCAGTGCGAGTGTGTCTTGCAGTGGGCTTGTTTCCCTGATCATTTATTTCAGATATGTTTAGACCAGCACAATCTATCTAAGGGGCAGAGTAAGATGAGGTAAAATCATTTTCCGGGAGAAGTAGTTGTTTAGTTCACCCCATGTCTCCTTTATTCAGTTATTTCTGTCATTCTTTTCCCAATTAACAAATTAGACTACAGTGTTTAAGAATATCATTCAAACAGATTCATGCTGTCATGTCCTCACCTCGTGGTCTTAGTTGTCAAACTAACAAATTGCCTTCTATCTGTTTGACAAATCAGCTAAAACGTGGCTGTTCAGAACTTCACTAACAACTATTTTTTTTACGTGAACTGCGGGAGATCAGATTAACTCTTTGTCTTTTTGCAGTCCTGAGGAAATTAAAAGAACTTCACAGTCGTCAGTGAGTAACCTTGTGTTTCTAGTCAAAAAAGTAGTACAGTGAGGAGCGCGGCTGCATTCTCTTCATGTTCAATGTCTCTTATCCCAGCTCCACCCTACCTACCAAGCAACACAAACCCTAACAATGCGCAGACTTTTCTAGTTATGAGACATCCTTCTACCTTTGTTAGGCTTTGTAATACAATTTTGAAGCGCTGCCTGGTGAGTAAAAAACACAGAGGATCAGTGTTTTGGATCCTTTCAGTGTCAGAGCCCATGATTCAGTACGAACACGTAATTTACATCCTAGGCAACAAAGTGGTTTTCACCACAGAGTCATAGCTGTAAAACCACTGCTAACTGGTTGATGTGGATCCCAGGGTCTTGTGAAATGTAATGTCCCACGAGATCCCGTCCTGGCCATCGCCCTGCTGCATTGGGACTCTTTTTTAAATTTTTTTATTAGCATGTCCTTTCTTTCTTTTTTTTTCTTTCTTTCTTCTTCTTCGTTTTCATTGTCTTTCTATCTTTATTCCCATTTTCGCTCTCGTCTGCTGGTGCTGTTAAGCCCTCTGAGACCGCCGCTGTGGTGTTGCGGCAAGTATTTTTGGCTCGACACTGCTTACATGCAAAATGCAAATTATGGTGAAATCCGTTGCTCCACGATCTAATTTGCTGCTAAAACCGCATTTTATAGTGATATCTTTTCTGTCACCCTTGCTCGTTTCAGATAGATTTTCACTGACACATTAGTTATAGTGCCACATATTTCTGGCAAGAGAGCATCTGTTTTATTTAATTATATCACTTGACTCGAAATTGACATTTGGTAATGGATACAGTGCTGATATTAAAATGTACTCACCCTACCATATCTGCATTGCAGCCTTTTTATGTGACTTTTCTACTCAATTACATATAATCATAGGATGAGCACATGTCTTCCCAGGTATATCTCCTTCCATTTCATCATAGATGTATTGTTTTCAGCCAGCATGGGGGCAGGGGATTCCCCCCCTATTTATGCAGTATTAGTGCAGCCCCTTGGCCAGACACTTGGCCGGCCCTCTCCCATCTGGCACAGCATTAAGCGAGGCTTGCCAGGACACGTTGGAGCGCCAGGCTGTAGCTGCTCCGCTCGCAGGAATGTGTCAGTCTTCCTTGCCAGTCCATCGCTGCTGATAATTCAAAATGACAGTATAATGAAAGTGGTGAGGTAGAGAGCAGTGTGGTACTGTGATGTGCTACTGTCACCCACTCTATCAGTTGAGCGGGCTTGGGGGAGGAGGGAGGGCAGACGGTGCCAAGTACAACGTACATAAAAGAAGGTTTGTGAATGGGGATAAGTGTGAGCAGCCATGCCAAATTGTTTGTGGATCTCAGTGCTTTTGGACTTTCAGCATATTTGGCCTCGCTTTGCTCAGACGACTATCATGAGCTCCAGACAGAAAAGAGAAGCTGGTTCTTTTTGGCCCATTATTACAAGATGTTTTGTCTCCATTTTTTTCCAAGATGGTCGCCCAGAAAATGACATCACGCATGCAAGTATTGGAAAAACAAGGGGTTTGGCTTCCTCTGGGAAGGCAGAAAAGTTTCAACTTTTTCCTGATTAATAGATTTTTATTACATGAAATATTAATCAAGATGGATTGTTTAACGCAGGGTTGGGTGCAGTGGGGGATTTGCATACTCAAGCCTCTTTTCAGCTCACCCATTATTTCATCTCTGAAATTCCACCTTGTGGCTTCTGTCAACCAGAGAATACCTCTGATGAAGGTGTCCTAGTCTGTCTCATTCTGGCTCCGTTGCCAGACAGATGTTGGCATTTGAGTCGGAAACCTTAAGGGACTGATTTGTTCCTCTGGGGTGAAGGGGAGAGCAAATTATATTGACAAACATGCATGAGATTCATCCTCCGTTCAGACAACCTTTTCAGCAGAGGAAACTTTGAGTGAGTCAGACAGGACATGAATATTCTTTTTTTTATTAATGCCTCACTCCGATGACACTTTCTCATTTGACTGACAGATACGTCGTAAAATATAAAAACGGATAATTTTCAGTTCTTATTTCCCCAAACACAAGATTTACTGAAAAACATTACCAAAGCGTCATCTTTTCACTTAGCCAGGTGAGAGAAGAACAATTGCAACCCTTTAGCCCAGCATCCCAGTGAGGGTGTTGAGTCTAATCTGTGGATAAGTGTGCTGATACTCCTTGCTTTCCCTGATGCCTCCCAGGGGATGTCCTGGCTTGGCCGTCAGCTCAGGATTAATTAGAACCTCCCGTGTCCCTGCAGACATATTAGAGAGCTCAGCGCCGGTCAAACATCAACCGCATTAGCAACCCGTTAGAGCAACAGAGGCTAATACCTTGCACTCGAACACATAACCAGGTACTATAATTAATAACTACCTCTCTACCCGCTCCAGCATCCCCAGCTCTTATTTACCACATGTGACCTAAAGGCATTTTATTCCTGCTGGCTTGAGAGAATGTTTTTTTTTTTTTAGTTTAATAAGGCTCAGGAAGTTAGTGGACGTGTGCAGTTTTAAAATGTAATGCACTTCCTCTTCCCTTTCCTTTCTGCAGCCTTCACAAGGACTCTTTTCATGTCAGATGGAGAGGTAAGATTAAGAACTGTACAGAGACATTTTCACATTAAATGTTGAAACTAGAACATAATACAATAGAATATGTTCTACAATGAATGAAAATGTGTATTATTTTGTAACGTAAATAGTGACATCTTCACATTGCTTGTTTTGTTTGACCAACACTCCAAAAACCCAAAGATATTTAAATTATAATGATAGAAAACAGCAAAAAGCATATTAAAGGAGCTGAAATAAGAAAACGTTTAATGTATTTGCTTGAAAAATAATGTAATTAATAATCTATTAATCAACTAATTGTTTCTGTAAAAATAGAATAAAATAGACTACATTGAAGGATTAATACTTGAAGCATAAGATAGTGAGAGGTTTCTTTCTTATTCATATTTGCTATAGAGAGTGATTGTATAAAAAAAGCATTTTATGAAATTATAATGAATAATCCATTATTAGTTCCTTTGAGGTACACTAAAATAGAAGGGGTCCTTTTTAAAGACAAAAACAAAAATTTCAAAATTGCAGCTCTGCAATTTTGCCATGTATTATAATAAACCGACAGAGATTACTATATATTTATAAATATCTTTTCCCTGTTTTGCTATGCACACTGGTTTCCACCCCATCTCTACCCTTATTAACACTCTACCCTTATTAACAATATTGTCCCTTGGAAGGCTCAAACTGTCTCCAGGCCCGGTCGGCCCACCTGTCTCTTGAATAAACATGGACTGAGGGGGATCAGGGCGGCCTGGATTGTCTGGGGTTTGGGCGAAATGTCACCACAGAGAGGAGCTAAGGTAGACGCAGGCTTGATCTGCTTGATCACTCAGTCATACCGTGTCCACCGAAGGTTAGGAGCGAGGCAGATTTAGGTATAAGAGCTGTACGCGCACACAGTGGACATACATACAGACACATACACTCTCAGAGTCTCAGTGGATCATAGCATATCCCTGCTGTCCAACTAGAAGGACATAGAGCCCCATATATCCCAGGTTAGAGGACCTGACCAGCGCCTTTGAAGGAGTCCATAAGAATACATAAGGGTATGGAGAGGGGATATAAGGAATCCCTGCAATATTAATGTCCAAAATGTCATAGAAAAGCCATGGTAACGTTCAAACCGCGACAGGCCTGGTTAGGGTTGTAGAGTGACATCTAGAGCCGGAGAGAGACTTTCCTTGTATAATGATTGAACTCGGAGTTCCTGCCTTCAATCCCTCTGGACTTGGGTTTGTCTCCGAGTGAGCATGGCCCGGACTGTTAATAGTCTTTCTGTCTAGACGTATAGGGAAAACAAGCTGAAATCCACAGGGTCCAGTTCAAACAACAGGGCTATCGTCTTGAAACTTACTCAAGTAAATTTGTTGTGAAGGCTGAAGTGATTATTTTTCCTGATTACTCCCAGCAGAAGAAAACATGTTTATCCACCTCAAATAAAACACCAATTTGCCTTCCATTTCCTGATCACCTCCCCTATAAATTAAGCTCTGCTCAAATTCAAACAAGGGGGGAGTGTGTACAGTGATGAGCACGAGCGTCAACATTGCATCTCTTTTGAGAGTGTGTAAGCTTCTTATATCAAAATGGTTTGTTTGTCCCCCAGTCACAAATCATTAAGTATTTTGCTCTACTTTTTTAGCTCAGTGGGTTTTATGAAATGAGCGACAAGCCTCCATCCCTCCTGTGTACGGATTATGAGCCTGTGTTTGTGAAGGTCTGACTCTAATGGGCTTGTAATTACAGTTTGTTTATGAGTTTATCGATGCATACCACCACCATGCCTGCATGGGTTATGGGCAATGGCAGATAAGGATCACACATTGTGAACTCCCACTGTGATCATATTACAAGGCCCAATACTTTTGATCTACGCTGGTATGGGTCCAGGGCATGAATCTAACTTGACTATGCAACCTTGAGATAGACAAGCTATACCATTTCTCACTTTGATGTGGAGCCAAGAGCTGTGGAAAAAAAATATACACAGAAATAGCTCATTATAGAAAAAGCCCGAATTGTCCAATTTACACCTCCATCATGTCTCCACAGCACTAGTATTGTTCACTTAACAAGGTCAGGACCTACACACATGCAAATTACAAACATCTACTGTAGTCTCTCCTCCCCTGTTTACATCTTTCAGCGTTTTAGGCCAAGTCTTCTAGCAGGGCCGGATGGTGGGTCGCGGCCTGCGCCGTCTTGGGGGCTCGGAGGGTATTTTCCACGGTGTGTTGTCAGCAAGGCAAAAACAGCAGGCGGCCTCAGATCCTTCCCTCTTTCCCGGGCTCCTGGCGACCCGCACGGCATATGCTCTGGGAACCCTTGACGCAGACCCGCCTGCCTCCATTTGTGTTTGTACGGTCAAATTTAATCAAGATGGCATCTGTTGGTGTTTAATGTGAGTAATTGTCCTGTACAGTATGCGCATGTGTGTGTGTGTGTGTGTGTGTGTGTGTGTGTGTGTGCGCAGAGAAAGACGAAGTTAGTATACACTGAGGGAAAGCACTTAGGGAAATGTCATTTCTTTCTATATGCTCACGTACTAGATAAGGCTCACATTTACTATCTATGCATAATTTTGCCCCATATGCCGTCACCACCTTTAATAGCACCCTGGACTGTTTCTTTTTTCTGCAACTATGTGAAATGTCTTCTTGTTATGACTGCATTCCCTCCGTGATGGTGTGTTGGTCTGTGTCAAATCATGTGCCAGAGTAATAACTGTCTTGTTTGAATGTACCTGCAACTGGCTGGCTGTGGAAATGAATTTCCTCCTCGACAACAAATAGAGCTCTAATCTAATCTACCCTGCATCTTTCCAGAGTGTGTGAAGATACATGGACATGGAGCATATGTGTGTGGTTGAATGTGTGTATCTGTAAGTGTGAGAGCAAAGACAAGAGCGCAAGTGGGTGCACGACTTACAGTGTGTGTGTGTGTGTGTGTACAGTATGTGTGTTTGCATTAAGGTTCGCCTAAGAGCCCATTGTCGACTTCAAAAGGATTCCTCTGATGTTTTAATTATGCTACTGCTTAACTTGGCACCAGAGAAAGAGAGTGATCCTGGCTGAAGCCTATAAATCTCTCAGTGCAGACACATCCACGCCCTCCAAAGCCCTCGACTCCCTTGGACCTCCCAGACACATTAAGGAAGAGCGCTCAGGTTGGCCCCAACCACAGTCACTTCGCTCACAAACACAAACACACACACACACACACACACACACACGGACACAAGCAAAGTGCTGAGCACACATGGGCAAACAGATGCCTGAGCTGACACAATCAGACTTGCCCGCACACACACATTCATGTGTGCAAACGTGTGTATGCACATTTATGTCTGCATGCATGCATATACAGTAGGTACACAGGTACCAGAGCTTAAAGCTTAGCTAACAAGCTGCCTCACACACCTTGTTTCCCTTGAAGGAATGATTTTGATATTTTGATATTTTGGAAATTGCAATTATTTTCTTGTTGCTGAGAGTTAAATGAGAAGATTGATGCCTGCCTGGGAACCTCACAGTGACAACAAGACTCCGGGAACTTAGTTTCTGTGTCCGACCAAGAAATAGTGCAGCACATTTACCCCCATACATTTTTACACTTTGTTTTTTTTACGGATTAAACAATATATATGGTGTTAATTAGTGAGCTTTGGAGGTGCTGGTATGCAGATTTTCTTACCTTTGAGCAGAGCCAAGCTAGCTGTTTCCCTGTTTCCAGTTGTGCTAACCTAAGCTAACTGGCTGCTTCCTGGAGCTTCACAAGTGCAACACGAACGCTAACAGACCTGAATTCCTCCTAAGCGGAGTGGATTTCGGCAAAGACCCATCCACACTAGCTGATAATGTTTCAGTTTGAGGGGAAAATTCACACACAGAGGCAAGAGGAAAAGGCAGAGGGGTCTGTACGAAAATAACTGCTGGAGCTGGAGTTCCTGGGAAATTTTGGGATCAGTCTGAGTTGTCAGATGTACACACACACACAGGTTTTTCCCACATACACATGGCCGGGGTGTATGTCAGTTTGAGCTGCACTCTCACCACACGTTGAAAAGGGGTAAGTGCTTCCATCTCTCCAAGACTTATATCTTTACTCCTCCTGTGTTATTAGCTACCAAGCTAAACTGTTATTGTCTGTCTTAGCTAAACTTGAGTGCACAAGTTATTCTTATTTTGGCGTTTTTAGTTACTAAACGGCTTCAGGTGCATCACCACCACCCTTTGGACTGGAGCAGGCTGATCTTGATTTGCAGAGCTTGGGAAACCCAAGACAGATTGCAATCAGGTTTGTGATGTGGCTAACGGGATGCATTTGTGGCTAAGTATAAACAAAAGTGTATAAACTTGCATTTGGACTTTATCTGATTATTTGAAATGACAAGTATAAATGGGGCCTATTGTCCCAAAACCTGGTGCCCTTACTGAGGCCTGAGAACAGGCATGTACACCCCTACACTCAGCTCCTTATAGAAATATTGTTGCAGTGATACAAAAGACAAAACTCAACCACTAGTAAAGCGATGTGAGGAGAAATAGTTTATTCATGTCAGCTTTTTTTCTTCTTCACTATGAAATGACTTTCTTGATGTCTTCCAGAGTGGCTGACATATAGTTAATGTAGTGTATCCCCCCCCTCCTCCTCCTCTGCATTACCCATATGCCTCTAAATCTGAAGTGGAAAACCCAGAATTATCTCAAAGGCAAATGATGGTTGTTGGTAGCAGACAATCTTCAAATGACAATATCTTTTATCTGTGTACCCTTTTCCAGGGTAAAACAGAAGGATTGAGGGACTTGAAAAGTGATACCTCTGCGTACCTGCTTGAAAGAGTTTTTCCTCTCAACGAGGGATTAAGAGCAGAATGTTTTTATTCTTTTTTTTTTTTTTTTTTTTGTTATTCTTCGCCATTGCGCTCCACCCTCCTCATTAAAGACCATGCATATTCTCCCAGGAGAGTCCTCCAACATTACAACTCTTCTCCACAGGTACAGCTCTCTGGGGTCCCTCACTTTTTCTTATCCCTTTCCCTCTCCTCCCCTTTCCTCTTGTCTGCTCTCCCTCCATCTCCTCTCCTCATCTGTCTCCCAATCCGTCGCCCTTCTTTTCATGTACTTCCCACTCTCTACCTGCTTAGATCCTCTCTACCTCCTTCCCTCCACCTTTACCTCACTACCTTTACTTTGGCGGTGCACAATGCGCTCCCCTTCCTTCTTTCCCTCCTTCCCACCCTCCTTCTCTCTCACCTTCCATCTGCATATGCAAGTGCTTATTTTGAAGTCGTGGCCCACAACAGATATTCAATATTAATGAGGGCCCTCATGAATTTTTGAGCTCTAATTAGACGGCTCTTGGTTCGTTAACTGAGAGGGTTTCGGTGCTCAGTAGTGGTGATGGAGGGCTTGGGGGGTGTGAGCTGTTAGAGGGACAGTCCCACCCTCATCTTCCGCCTCTGCACTCCTCCTCCCCTTCCACCTTCCCCCCATACCCCATAGTGCCCATAATGCACCACAGTGGGGACAGCGGTGGGGCAGGGGTGGGGGGTGGGTGGGGGGGTAATCAGCGGGCCTGGATCACCGGAGCTCATTATAAGACAGCTGGCCATTAGTTTGCAGGCCCTGCACATTGTATCGTCTCTGCAAGCGGCCTCCTGCTGGGACATTATTTAGCTATTCTATTTCATCGTCACTTCAAATGATGCAATGGTCTTTTCAGGCACAGGCAGACAGACACAGGAGTGAACCGAGAAGGTGACACCTCCGCCCTTATGTGACAAGAGAAACATTCCTTTTCACAAGTGTGGATGACCAATGGATGTGCACACACGCGCAGTCCCATCCTTCCATGACTCATCTTGTCTTTCCTTCACCCTACTGACCAAAAATGACCAAATATTAGGATTGCACCTTTAAACAGACAGTCCTCTCTGTATCTTTCCCCTTTTCCTTTTCCTTTTCCTTTAAGGTTTTTCAGCACATTGGTTAGCTGTCATCCCTGCGTTATCATCCACAATGTCACAAACATGTGCCTTGCCCTTGCAACAGCCCCCACCACCATCAACAACCAAATCCCTCTACTCCGATATCATGCTCCCACTATTTCTTGAGAAGCGTTCCCTCTGTCCTTTGGTTTCTTATTCCCAAAGGTGTGTCAGGATCAGCAGATACCACAGGCATCCGTGGCTTGCCCCCCCCAGCCCCCATACAATACCCGCTCCTCACCCTCCCACCCCACCCTTGCCTACTTGTGCATATGCAGAGGAAGGAAGCATCTCCACTGTGGCAGCAGCAAAACACCACACTACAAAAGAGATGCGCACCTCTGACAGTAACCATCAAGAAGGGCGTTGACAGAATAAGGGCGGGAGATGATGATCTGAGAGGCAGGGATGTGCAGAAGGAGGCAAGAAGGGAAGAGAAAGGGCTTTCTTTCCTCTGTCTCTTTTTTTTCATACCTTTTTTTTTCATTTTCCCAGGATTCATCAAGCCCCACTTGACACATGTCTGACTGGGGTGGCGTTAATCTCCCCAGAGGGTGGGGTCCCCTTTTCTCCTCTGCATGCCACTCCTTCACGGAGCCCTTTCCTTTTCCCGTCAATTTACATTTCAAAACAGGCGATGAGCCGATCAAAGACGGTCACTAACGATGAGGCCTTTCATCAGTGTCTGGCATGGTATGCCGAGATAGTATACGGTGAGGTTTCATTGATCATAAGCAGGTGGGTGTGCTGTTTGGCACTGGTTTGTGTGCTGCTGGGCTCCTGTCATTGTTTTATCCTAAGTTTGTCTCTAGGGGCAAGACGTCGCTGGCGGGGGATGTGCCAGTGGGTCTCACAGGAGAATGTCTTTGTCATCCGGAAGCCTTACATGCCAGTGAATAAATCACAAGGATTCCAAGACCTGCGATCGCACTGAACCCGAATGAATCTGTAAACATTGTTACTCAGAGAAGTTTTGATGGAGCTTATTCTTCTCTCAACTCAATTACTGCCAATAAGATTCAGTTTCAGTTCAGCTCAGGTCAGCTCCTGATCCACAATTGCAGGACAATAGAAAGAGAGAAGAAATTTGACTTCTGATCACTAACTCACCCATTAAAGTCAAACACAGCACACATGGATATCCTAAGTAATACAAGTTATTTATCTAGAATATAATTTCTGGTAATATGTTTGGACAAATACAGGAAAGCTGACAAATGCATCATGGAAAATTCCTTAAGTTCTGAGACAAACTGATATATATTTGACCACTGTGATATCAATTACTCAGTTTTGGAAGAGAAGAAAAACATACTTTATAAACTGGCTCTGTTTATATTTTTTACCAAATGAGGATGAGCAAGTTGGAGAACTTTCGTCTGGTTTGTGGTAAGCACTGGGCTTAAACAAAATTACAACTTTCGAGTGACTCAAAGGGCTGAATACTGCAATGAATACTGAGTCAGACCCTTAATCTTAGGATCATCCCCCCAGGGTGGGAGATTATATTAGCAGAGCCATTCATCTCCGATAATTTAGTAATGTAGATAGTAGATTAGCTCTATTCCCTCTTGTCTGCCAACACCTGGGGCATAGCTCATATTCAATACCTCCTTGTTCTCCTACTGTATTTTCTGACTGTTGTAGGTGGCCTGGCTCCCCACTACGCTCATTTGACTCCAAATTACCGAGCTCTCCGGGGAGACAATTCAACAGCAGCTGACCAGAAGAACCCCCCCCCCCGTCACAGACACACGCACACATGTCCACAGACACTCTCAATACCATCAAAGATCACACATAAAGGTGTGAAAACAGCCGGATTATGCACATTAATGCCTATTTTATTATACTCGCTTGGTATGTAACCCGTGCCCTTTTTCCTGTAATTATAGCCACCAAGTGGCAGGAGGAAGGCACGCTGTAATTGTTTTTGAGGGAGGAATGGCAGCGGCAAACATAGATTTCAGATGCCATATTTGCACTGAGGAATTTGAGTCCCCCCCCCCCCCCTTCCTTCGCTCTCTTTCCAAAAAGGACCCTGTCGTTTTCAGAGCTTGCTGCTCCCGGGGTAGTATGCTTTTTATTATTTTTCCAATTAGAGTCAATTGACCTGACAGAATGGAGGGCAATTAGTGATATTTCCCCCTCCTCGCAGGCCTGCGGGGTAATTTGCTGGAGGTTCTCAGCAGTGCTTTATGTGGATATACGCCCCGCCCCACAAACCCTTTCTGGAGCATAATGGCTTATGATTTTTCAGAATATGTCTCCTCTTACTTTATTCTTTCTCCCAGCATAGTACAATTACAGACTGTTGAAGGGTGTCATCTTTTAAACTGCCTATAATCTCTTTCTCCCTCCCTCTCTCTGTCATATAAAACGAGGGGCTAGTATCAATGCATTGCTTTTAGTATTTATACACAGAAAGGAGATCTTTACTGATGTTTAGGTATTGTTGCCAGAGAAGTGGCAGTAGCGGTGTTGGCTTGATAAAATATCCATCCAAGGAGGCATAATTGTGAGCAGATCATTTCTCTCCGTGTATGCAGAATTAACTTGTGCATTGAAAGCCAGACTTATGGAAGAGGGGGAGGAGGTGTTGGTAGGGTGAGCTCGTTGGCTTAAATCCCGACTTGCTATTGATAAACTTGATGAATGTAATTTGTGCCTGCAACCCTGGGTTATTGTCCCCCTCTACACCTGCAATGCCAGAACGCTCTGTTCCTGCGTGTGGGAAAGCACAATGGCCCGGTCCGCGTTGGCTCCCATCTGAATACCTGTATCTGCCTGTGCCTCTGCTGAGGAGTCTGACACACAAAGAGAAAAATAATCTTCTGAACTAAGCTTGTCTGGCATATCCACTGCTGAGTCTGTAAGAGCAGAGAAAATCTCCTCAAACTGATGCACTGAAATAAATACGCTTAATTTACCGATGCAGAAGCCGCATTGGAGACCGTAAAGGCCGGCAAATAAAAGAGGCATGGATGGAGTTGTTTGGAGATTGAGATACAAGACAGTGTGGGTTAGTGGAGCATGCGATGCATATAGCGAAATGCAAATTCACTAAGAGGGGGAGAGGATGCAACAAAAACACGGTTGATACACTGGGTAAAATTTATTCCATGCATGTGAATGTGCCACCCCAACCCGAGCACATCATTTGCTCGACATTCAGTACATCTGTTGTGTTAAGTGACTGTAATTTAGGTGACATTGGCACAAAGCCTCTTAATGTAGCCCCGGTGGACCCCCTGTAAGAGGGGCACGCGGGACCAAACAGAGGCATCTCGCAGCTGGAGCCGCGTCAAGGATCATTTCCCTCTTCACATGATTAATTACAGTTTGATCACTTGAATCTAAATCTGATTAATTTTGGTCACATGTCAGGGAGGCATCAGTGGTCTATAATGTATACTGTGTTAATCTGTACCAGCCTCTCCTTGAGAATCATTTTATGAGGTTACAACATGTGAAACTAATGTTGGGCATGTGTGAAGTGCTGAAACGATCACTTTATGTCATTCACGTGTGAATCTTTGTAAAAAAAAAAAAAAAAAATCTAGAATTGGCATCATGGATGTAAAACATGCTGTCTTTAATGGGCCACTCATACAATGAGGTGATTTAAGCTTTACATTTATAGTCTCCATTCTTTGCATACGGTATGCTCTGCAAATGTATAGGAAGAGGTAGCCTACAAGCTGTGTGGACAACATTAACCTTCTCCTGGAAGTCGCCTGGTGAGGTGTATTTAAGGAGCTGCACGCATAACAACTCCTCCAAAATCCATGTCACTCATACCTGTTTTCTTTTACTCTGACACTCATGAGAAACACCTCAGGCACAAAAAAAAAAGCCTCCAAAACACACACACACACATTCCCACAGGACCTTAGGCCAGATTCCTGTCCTAAATGGTTGTTGTGCAACTCCTGAGCTGTCAAAGCCTCACCATAATCCCTCTCATGGGTCAGGACACAGTGTCAGATCTCAGTTTACTGTACGGCTTTCCACTGTTTACTGGCCTTAGCTTCACTGTGGCTTTAAAACCCCACAGGATAGATTTATTGAATAATTTTGTATTTGTAGCGCAGGTAGCGGTCATCACTTCATTGTTAGGTGAAGAAATCCCCAGATCTAAAATGTCAACGTTTGGGGAGCTAAAGAAAAAGGAATGTTTTTAAAGTTTGACCAACATGGATGTTTCAGTTTATCTCGTGGATTTTGGACTACCAGACTACAATGTACCGACTCTAAAAATAAATGTGAGCCTCTGAAATTGCCATATTGTGTATAAACAATTTGTTTGGTAGAAGTTGCAAAACGGCAGTTAAAACAGCTCCACAGGGGCTCTTACGCCTGACCTTAGAAAAATGGCAGGAATGTGTTGTGAGTGACAATAGTACAGTGCAAAGTAAATATGGTGAGGCTAGAGGTCACTTTTACAGTACCTGCATGCCCAAATGCCTAAAGCTTGTTTGTGTGTGTGTGTGTGTGTGTGTGTGTGTGTGTGTGTGTGTGTGTGTGTGTGTGTGTGTGTGTGTGTGTGTGGAATTTTGTGGTTATAACTAATCAGTCAGCTACAGGATCAGCATTTCTGCCAAACCAGTAATTAGATAAGAATGATAAACACACTAAAGCTAACAGGAAAATTAAGGGGAACAGGATGTCCAGTGTTTTACACTGTTTGTTTTCCTACAAGAATATCTGGATGCTGTATTTACGTTTCCAGCACGGGCCTGTTTCAACTGTCAGATGACAGCCTACTCAAAGTAGTGCAATTTTTCATTTCTGAGATGACAAAACAGACAGCATGCTCTGAATATCTTGTCAATGTCAAACATTGTTTAGTATAATCAGAATCACCTTGACTGTGCTTTGTGGACAAACAGAGGAGGAAGTGTAATTGTAGATGTGCTATACGTTTTAACACAAGAGTATGAAAGGGGGGCACAACAACTTGCAGGGAAGCTTTGTGAAGAGTGTGAGCTCTGGAACTGTGATCCTCAAGGGCGAATCAGCGGAAAACAAAAGCACACAACAGTCGTGGCCTACATTCATGTTGGAGTGCTTTCAACGCCAACAGAGCTTATTTTCATATGCCATTAATTGCTTGAATAGATTGCCTGTTGAATTCTTAATGCGTTATAAATTCCATGTTTGTTTTCCTTGAGTTGACAGCACACAGGCATACTGTTTCAGGCCGTGTCCTGTAATCAGCGCTGGCCTTGGAAGAACTTCAGCTAAAGAAAACCCTTCCAATGTTCTCCTCTCCTCAACTTTACGTTCTCATGGGCTGTTGTGGGATTTCTTTGTGCTCATCTTTTTGATTCAAGAGGTAGGTGTGAAAGCAGGAGAGGGTCACCGAGCAATGTGCAGCGCTGCAGATTATCCCGCTGCACAGCAAGGAGTCGGGCAGCATTGAAGGGACATCTCTGGTTTTTGTCTCCTCAAAGTGCAGAATCAGTCGTCACTCCAGGGCTTTTACCTGTAGGAGTCAAACCCTGCTTCCAATCCATTTTAATGCATAACCAGCAGGGCTTTCCTTTCCAGCTTAATTCGTACGCAGGGACTTTGCATGTTTTAAGCTCTATGCAAATATTATTGGATTTTCCAAGGATTTGGGCGGATTTCCTGCCATGGATTTTCCTTTACAAATGTCTTTAGAAAATAAAGTGAACCTATTTTATTTAAATTCGGTTTAAGAAGGCAAACAAATATTTAGATGCTAAAAATATTGAAGAGGGATCTTCTGAAGTAGGGACTGAACTTTATTTCAAATATTTTTGCTCATACTGGCATTTACCTTTCCACAAATCTTTTTTACGGGAAATTAACTTTCTTTTCAATCAAATTCAAAGCCCACATCAACTGTATCGTCATCATCATATTATTATGTGGCTCTATGGTGCTGGAACTGGCTGGATGCAAAAAAAAAAAAAAGTGGATTATGGCCCTGCATATCTGTGTAATGATCCTCTGCATTGTTTTTCAGTGGCCTTGACAGATTATACATGGACCAGGCCTTGAAAGGCAGCACTGACAACATCACATCCTTGAGCAAACCAAAAGGCTGTCCAGAATAATGGGCTGCTGTTGCTGTCGTGTCATCTGAGAGGGCGTTGTGTAGAGGAATAAGATGGGGGTTTGTTTGGACATGACCATGGCGGGTACACCATCCCCTGCAGCTATGGAAGATGACACTGGAAAGGGAGAAAGCACACAAAAGCAGGTACAGTCAGACCCTGAGACCAGCTCTAAAAGGTGGCCCCCTGAGTGAGAAAGCTTAATTATTCTATTACATATTGACTGTGTACACAATATTCATAATTGCAGCTCTCACCCTTTTGCCACCAACAAACGTCCTGACAAAGGCCTTAATCAGACAATGCTATGAGTGGAATTTGAGGTGCACATGTTTTTGATTAGTGCTCACTCATGTTCTGTTCCTGCACTGCCATCTTTAACGGTGCCAGAACCTTCGACAACAATGTTTTCCCAAACAAACTGTAGCAATCCCTGTATTTAAAACATTATGCTGGTGTTCCTTCAGCATACAGGGCACAGTTTTAATGACTATCTCTCACACCCCGCTCGCCTCCTTCTGTCTCTGCCCTTCATTTCTCTCATAGTTTAGTCTGTTGGTGGCTTTTCGGGCTGGGAAGGGGGTAGGCCCTGGCCACAAGCTGAAGGCTTGATTACAGTCCTGGCAAGAGAACAGAAAGCTGAGGGGCAGGAGGGATGAAGGGATGGGGATGGAAGGGGAGGGAGAGGATGGAGGGACCTCAGGCCCTGACTAAAAGCAGCTGTGGAGCAGGCAGGGGTGAAGGCCTTATGTGCTCTTAAAGGGCTCAGGAACACTGACCTCAGCAGAGCTACACGTGGAAGTGCTAAGGCGTCCACGTTAGCTAACTTGGCAGACAGTTCAACTGTTAATCACTTTAGTGCTTCCTGTGTTTCTTATTTGGATTCCACTTTAAAAGATTATTCCCGTTTACTACAACTTGGGTCTTCTTTTAGCTCTGGCTATTGTTTCTATGATAACTATCAATGATAGCTCATCAGAGACGTTTCTGAGATCAGGCAACATGGTGACGTTGCTAAAATGCAGTCTGTCGTGGAAAGCAACAAAAGTGATCAGATGATCAGACAGGTTGTAAACATGCAAGCATTATTTCCTGATAATCCATACCTCTTTATTTAGAGGTAAAACCGAAAGCGAGCACACCCAAAAATGTGACTGTTTGCTTTTACTTTCTCTTCCAAATGGTACCACTTTCCAATAAGCCACTCTGTATAAAGAGTTTATAAGTTGTAACTAATGGCTTTAATAAATAATTTACTGATGCTTTACAGATCAGTTAAAAGCCAAAAATAACAACTAATTTTGGGTTGTCAAATTGTATAAAATCTCTTTGGCCAGTGTTTTTCAAGTTATAAATGTTGGCAATCCATTAATAAATGACTAATACATTGTTAATAAATGGATTTTGGTCCAGATCCTCTGCAGCCCTTTTCCAGCAGGTGAGTTGTGATACAGTCCAATCAATCAAAGGGATTTTTTACAACTTGGCATCCCAAACGTTGATGTTATTAATGGCTTATACCTGATATAAAAAGCTTTGTAAATGATTTATTAACCAAATAGGCTAATTTGGAGGTTTGTTTGAAATCTGTCTGATCATCTGGCAGCTTGTGTTTCTTGCTCTGTTGGACGTTGACCAGAATTAAACATGGTACATCCTTTTTTTTTTTTACAGCACTGTATACCAAAGTGTAAAGGAGTCCTTTATATTTTGGGCAAATGGCAGTATTGTGATCTTGATTCGACAACATATGCAAAACCTCAAGAGCCAATGAATCTGGCAAGTGAGGCGTCAGTGCTTCAAGTGACTTGATGCTCTCTTCTCATGAAGCTTTTATCTATTCAAAACAAAGAAAAAAGAGAAAAATGGTGATGAGCTGCATGTGATAGTGCTGCCAGAATAATGATATATTCAAAATAATGGCTGTGAGAGAGCTCCCTAATGGCAATGTTCGGGAGCACAGTATTGTAAAGCACAGTGGCGACGCTAAACTTGTGCGGTGGATTTACACTGGGAAATAGTCGGCGACTCCTACACTTTTCCTCACAATCCGTGGGGGGTGGCTCTTGGTTACTGCACATAAAAGATGTGCTATAGTCAACACGGTGTCCTAGTATAGTTTTCTCACACTCCCCCAAACCTTCTGTCAAATGTAACAATGTCAGAGGAGGAAGAAGCACCAAAGAGGATCTAAATTTGTGAAGTCATTGGATCTTAACACGATGCACAGCAGAATGATATGTTAACAAATGATAAGCCTAATACTATAGTACCTTCATATTTCACTTAACTGCACTGTCACTTTGCCACGGCGGCAGAAACAGGAGCACGTTGCCGCAAGATCATCTCTTGCCCCTTGAGTGACGAGGACAGTCAGCTTTATTAAAGGGATATTTCATCCAAACATGGGGGTCCACTTGCCTCCTGATTTTGATTGGCAGCTCGACTCCGGCAGAAAATCAAAGCAATCTGGGATGCATTTGGATTAAAGTGAGAGGGTCATCCTCAAAGGCTAAGGTTAGGCACACGGTGTGGATTTCCCTGTCGAAGGAACATACATTTGAGCACGGATCAAACGCCTTTGTTTCGGAGAAAGAGCTTTAATGTGAAGATAACATGTTGTTGTTTGGAAATGTTGAAACGCAATCTTAAGTATCCCTCTTGAATGTGAATCATCTCATTACCAGGCATTCTCACACTGAGATAATGTGAAGCATAATGTGTTTTATATCATCATGGTATGAAACAGGGCCAGCAGTGCACTGTGTAAAATCCCCTTCAGTGGCATTATTTTGGTCGTCAGTAGCATAAATTTGGATGTGAGAAACATCAAAGCCCCCATATAAATGCCTTTCTCTTCATGTTGTCATCCTATCTTTGAATCACTCCCCCTCCCCCCTAGGGCCATGGTTATTTACATTTTCAAATCTGCATTTTTCATATAGATCTGTCTGCCTCTGATTTTAATATCAGTGATGTTTCCCACGACACCTTTTGTTTTATTATGCATTATGAATTTCTTCCCCTCTCACTCCTCCCTCTCTCTCTCCCTCCCTCTCTCTCTCTCTCTCTCTCTCTCGCCTCCATCTTTTTCTAATCCCTATCCCCCACACTTGGCTTATGAGTCCCAGTGTTTTATCATGGGGAGAGAGATTTATCATTTCAATCTCATTTCAATAAATAAAATAATCTCTCTTCTCCTGTACGTGACAGCAGCTAATAGTATTTTGTTATCGTGGAGTGAAACTTTGCAGACTTGGCGCACTTGCTGAAATGCTTTGCATTGGCATTCTGCAGCAGCAGCATACAGTAGCATTGCCTGCAGAGCGAGGGATACTTATCACATTGTAAACTGTGCACAAGTACATTTAAAGAAATGTGACTCCAGTCCACTTCATTAAAGTGAAGCATGATGTCAGAACATTTTATCTGTTGATTTAATGGATGTAATGTGCTTCTGTTACAACGTGCAGTCACTGGATGTTACAGTGTCTTTCAGAGGTTAAATGCAGCATCATGTTTGATGCTTAGTAATTAAATGAATAATGCACTTATTGGGTTTGGTCTGTACCTATTTCAGTAGCAGTATAGGAACCCTCTTGTACCAATTCTATCCTCTTAAAAGCTACTGGGCTGCACTCATGTATGCTTTTATCTTTCAGCCAGGATATGTTCTTAAAGCACGGTCTGTCAGATCCGCCTGCACTGTGGTGTGTAGAAGAACAAGAGGAGCCATCAAGACGACAGTTTTATTTTAATTGCTATCTCCCTTTCCTCCCGGTCCTTCATTTTCCCTTACCCCTGGAGCAAATCAACAGAAAAAATGTAAAAGGACTGACAGGAAAACAATTGCGTTTCAAATTGAACTCCCTGCAGAGTGTGTTCACTTCCTTAACCTGACATCCCTCCCTTCCCCACACATGGCAGAGGAGAAGGCAAGGCGAGCGGCAGCCACACTAAAGCCGAAGAGAGGGGGGAGACCGTCCTTTTGAATATGTGTTTTCTGTTTATCATTAGCTGACTGGGTGCTTCATCATTCGGCGAAAATCCCTATCTGCTGAACATAAGGCCGAGAGACAGCGGGGAATCAATCTTTTGTGCTTGGGCAGATAAACACAGGACGCAATCAGGGGGAGACGGAGCGACGGAGCAGGCCGCGGGACTCACGCCGCCGGTGATGGATGGCGGAAGTGAAAGTGTCAGGATGGCATTATGCAAATGGGGGAGGCATCCGAGCATCGCCCCGGTGATTATGGGAGATGGGAGAGCAGCCTGTGGTCCCCCTGGCACCAAGGCAGCCATTTTGGGGGCTCGTTGTCTCCTACTGGAGCTGGGGAAGGGGGGGGAGGAGTAGGGATGGATAGAGTGGTGGACGGGGGGGGAGAGAAAGAAGGAGGAGATGAAGGAGGAGGAAAAGGGAGGGAAGAACGTGTCATGGTATCATTCCCTCACATGCGTCGCCACCTCACCCCCACCCCTTACCCAAAAAAGGGGAGGAATAAGTCTATAAGCGGAGTGAGAGGCATCTGTGTCATTTACTGAAACAAATGACCAGTCTTCTCTTTCTGTGGGGTTTGAATAAGGAGGGTGAGTCTGCCGAATGATAGAGACAGAACATTGATGGAACAATCATGAATAATGAACTTGAACCGGACAGAAATAAAAGCTGGTTGGGGTGATTGCGACGGCAGCTATGCTTTTCGACAAGTCGAAACAACTGCATGCCGAGCTGCTCTCAGAGGCCAACGTGACCCTTGGGTACAATGGTATCCATCCCGCCTGTGTCACTTTCACAACCATCTAGTCCTCTCACACACACACACCAATCTCAATGACAAGCGAGCAGGACACACACTCCCGCTATAATGACCAAGGATGCTACTTGTATTCAAATGAGGGTTGAAGTGAGAGCAAGGCAGATACTTCAGGGAGCAGCCGGGCCCAGAGGGGAGATCCAGCCGCAGTCCCCGCTGTACCATTACAGTAAGATTGGATGAAGATGGAGACATGGAAAATATGATAGTGTGTGCGAGCTGATAGGGACGGCGCAAGGAGAATGCCGCCCAGATGATATATATGCATGCAAGCCTCGTGCGCGTTGTGAGGGTGCATTTGTGTGTGCTGTGAAATTAGCAGCTGCAGTCGGACGAGCCCATTTTTTTCCTCTCCTGTTTACACAAGAGGAGAGGGAGTAGGCATGTGTTTGTGATATCAGAGAACAGTCAGTGATCATGCACTTCACAATGTTATTCTTTTGAACGAAACGTCTGCACTGATCACGGCGCCATTGTTTCTCTTCCTGGAACACAATTAACAAGAATCATCCAGCCTCAAGCTTTACCATCTCAAATTGTCGCCCTGTATCTCCTTTTGCGCCTGTATCCATTTTTAGTCCCTGTCCTGGAGAGACAAAGCGGGCTGGAGTGCCTGTCCTCCACCTCTAACTTTACCACTCGCCACAACACACAGACAATACCACTCCGTTCCGCCTGATTGGATCCATTTGCATTGGACACCTCCTCTGCATATTGATTGATGGGTTTAATCAGCGAATCAGGGGGAGCGCTCAGACATCAATCTCTGTCAGGCCCCTACCTTTTTTCCGAGCCTGTGATTCCCTGCTAGGACTCATCAAGGAAAGCAAGTTTAGACAGAGAAAGAGGTAGAGAGAGGGAACAGAAGAATAAGAGGGAGAGGAAAGAAAAAAAAAGAAGAAGAAAGGCATGTGGGGAGTGGAAGGACAAAGTATTAGAAATAACTTCAGGTGGGTTTCTCTGACTGGGTCCCAGTAAAAGTAGATCAGGTGTAGCATAAAGGAAGGCTGGCCAACTGTGAAGCCATGTAGGAAATTTAGAAATGAAATAGCAGCCAGACAGAGCAGATTTATACAGGTTATACATGTACAGTAATGCAGAAAATGTATGAGTCAAGCGTGAAAAAAATTTAGTTTCGACAGTGCTCAGTTGAGAATGATGTGCCAGATTATGTATGGTGTTTTTCATTCATTGTTAATGAATCACATAATGTGACGCTTTTTATCCACTAACATCATTTGATCCTACCTGCGAAGAGAAAGGAATGCACAGAAAGATTTACCTCCTCCTCATCTTTCCTCAAATTAAACTTTTTGTTCCTTTTCTCGCCACCTGAACTTGGAAGTAATAGGGGATGACAAAACAGTTAACTAATTGGCATCAAACAACTCAAGTCTTAAGAGCGTTCTTGTCTACTTTCACAGGTCCTACAACAGGTGTAGCTGTCAAAGTCACAGGATCAATAGAAAGGGTTAGAAAACAGCCTTTTCACTCCTCTCCCCACTGTTTGTGTGTGTGTGTTTGTGTGTGTGCACGTGCATGTCTCCATGCATGCACAGTTGTATATATAGAAAGTGTTAATTGAGTTGTGATTGCCATTGTGTGCCTCATCAGGGGAAGTACAAGACCCCCCTCCACCCTTCCCATGTCAATGTGAGAGTGTACCTGTGACACGTCGAGCTGACAGATACTTCATTTCCTTCTCACTTGATAATTACTGTAATACAAACTCAATTAAAAGTAAGCAGCTCAAAGAAGAAGGAGATGAGTTTGATTAAAATATGAATAAAAATACTGATCCGAGAATACATATTTTTACAGATCTGTCCCCAATGTTGCGTGAGATTTGCACAAATGTATGCAGGTATCTCTAATGTTGATACTGCTGGAGACGGATAACAGGTTAGAGACAATCCTGTGTGTTTTTAAGGAAGCTAGTTTCTTCTTTAGTTTTGGACAAAGGCGTCTTGTTTTTAGGTGAGGAAACTCGACTGCTTTTAAATAACAATTTAACAAAATCAGCCAGTTAACAATAAATGAATGAAATGAACATCAGGATTAAAATACCCCTTCTTTGTCACGAGCAAACACTCGCCCTCTATAAGGAGCACAGTGCTGAGGTTGGTTTAATAGCGACCAGATAACTGTCACGAAACATCACACACAACTAGTAAAAACAGTAAATGAACTCCAACCTTCTGTATTTCAACATTTGTTCAGGCTAAGAGTATTTTTTATTTTATTTCTTCTATTAAACTCAATTACTTCCTGTGTGCACCTGGCCTTGACGGAAAAGCGCCCCATAGTTCAGTTCTGGAGACAGAGAGAGAGAGATAGAGAGAGAGAGAGAGAAACAAAAACAATGAAACATGCTCGTTTTTTGGAGGAAGAAACTTTTAATACCCACAGCTCTTAATGACGGCACTGCAATTAGAGTGGCTGCATTTTTGCTCTAGCCGCGAGTCAAAGGAAAACAAATAAAGCAGCTCGATTTAGAAACCTTATTAGACTTTGAGTCCCTGAGCAATTAAAGTATTACAGCTGAAGTGCTTCTGTGAACCCACCGATGGAAAGCATTTATAGGTGGTCTCTACTTTACTGGTGGTCTCTTACTGGGCTTTTTTCCTCTCTCTTCTCCTTATTTGTGCCATTCAGAGCAGCAATCGTTTCATTGTTTATGTGTAAGCATGTTGTGAAAAGCTATTGGACAATAAAAGCTCTTGATATTACAGTGTCTGTCAAGGACAAATTGCATGCATGCAAACCTTTCTGGCCTCTACGTGCTTCAACATTCATAGATTATGCCAAGCTATAACCATACATAATACAAATTTAAACATCTATTTAAAATGTAGTGATTGAAGACACACACAACTCATCTTTTTAAGCATTCATTCTTTAATCTTCTATCTGCAGCGTTTGCCCCACGCAGTGTCTAAATTGGCTTGGCTGTGATGATGCCCTTTGCAGCGCAATCTCTCCAATTTGATGCCTTATCAAATTACTAACCCAGAGGAAATTAATGGTATCATCTGTGTCAAGGCATTGATGTAGTTTCACTTAGCCTGAAACACTATGGTCCTAATTGAATGATTAGATTCCTCTAGATTTTCTATCCATCTTCATACTAATTACAATTGAAGAGGAAAACAGAGAGCCTTACATATCAATTTAACAAATAAAACCAGGTAAAAATGAAAAAAAAAGGATGTTTCAATCACACAGAATTTAATAAAACATAATTGTAATTGGCTATAATTGGAGTGGAAGTGTTCTGAAGACAGGCAGAATTTCATTTTCTTAGATATATTTTATTTTAATGAGTTGTAACACATTCTGGAAAGAGCACAGTAATAAAAGACTAAAACCTGATGTGCCACTAGGGGGGGTGGTGATGCTTTTTGGGGCCGAGCAAGCACATGGCCTGGTGTGCATTGAAAACACACTACATTCAAATGTTGTGTCTCTCATATAGACACACACACACTTTCCCACAAGAGAGAGAGAGGAGGTGGCTGGGTTTTAAGGCAGAGAATGAAGAGAAAAAGAGAGAAAAGTGGGAGAAGGTGGTCACATGACTACTTGTATTATGGCTACAGCTCTATCTTGACTAACTTTGGCGTGTAGTTTCACCCACCGCCTGCTAATACCATAATCCCGCAGTGACCTCCTCTTCTCGGACCACTTCTGACACCTCCTGCTCGACCACCTCTGCCCCGGTCCCTCCCCTCTGATCACTCGGCAAGAGTCTCCGCCATAATTGACTAATGACCCCATATCAATATTTGGCTGTGGTCACAGGCTTTCAGTACCGTTGTAATTTAAAGTGGATTAGTGTTCGCCTCAGCACGTTTCTTTTGGCAGCCAGCCAGTGGGACGAGCTTTTGATAACAGGTTCCCTCTTGCTTGAGTGTAGGCCTATGTGTGTGTTTCCACTGTAAGTGTGTGTGGGTGTGTGTACATGTCTGCTTTGTGTGTTTGTGTGAACTACATAAGCTGCCCATTGCCCTACGGGACCTAGACACCAAAAGCAGCAAATAAAGGCTGCAGTTTTTCCTGATGAGGAGATGGGAAGACACACACACACACACACACACACACACAATCACTCACACATATGCAGGCTGTGGCTGACTGACTTACTGCCTGAGCCTGTTTCTGTGAAATGCTGAGGTCCCAGTCCAAGTATTTAGGCTGCTCTCCCATTGTGAACTACAGCATGAAGGAGGAGACGCCAACAAACAACACTTTTGAATACTTGTTTTTAAAAAAAAAGACATTTACGTGATTTTTTGAGACTGTCTGGCGAGTTCATTCATGTAACTCAATCAATCAAGTAAGATAATATTAGTATAAGCAACTATTTTAGTTCTGGATCAGTGGTTCTTATCCCTTTTTGGCTTGTGACCTCTCATCACAGTTTATGGCCTTATTGTGGACATGAGATTCAACCAAATACTGAGTTTCCCTTCTTAGATGGTTTTGTGTGAAGGATTTTTGGAGTACTTAAGATGTGAAAGTACCCAGTATTTCACAAGAGAATAAGAAAAGTAAACACAATTTCATTTAACAGAAATATATATACATATATTTTAAGAGCTATACAAGCTATAGCTCTTTAATCATCTTTTGATCCTTAGATTTATCCAGGGACCCCTTGGAAGGATCCCGCCGGGTCAGGAGCCAGTGGTAATTCAACAAAAACAAAGCATTAAACTGTGTTCTTATTTTGTTTAAATATTTAAAGCACATTAAGATATACATAGCTCCCCATCCCCCTCTCCTCTTGTCTTTTTATGTCTGCACTGCTGTGGCTGATCAGACACAACCAGGTCCAGACTTGTCAGGATACACTCTCTGTCTTTCTGCTCCACTAAACAAACCATACAGCTCTACTATAGCAATACCCAGGTAGACAGACAAACAGAAAAAAAAAAAGAGAGTCTGACCGTGTCTTACCTTGTCCCCGCACCGCTTTCTGTATGCAGAGTGCGGAGGCAGAGTGTTTATCTCGCTCGCTGGTGGAATGTTTGTGTAACTGAACGCTACGCTGATCGAGTTCAAATCACGGCAGGATAATTAAAACATGTTGATCCCTTCAGTCATGGCAAAGGGGCAGATTTATTAATGATACACTTACCACAGCCCCGTGGACTGCGTGCACAGCTGAGAGATGGTAATATTGCATGAAATCGTTGGTTAGCTTGTCATTTACCTGCAGGCCCGTGCCAGTGTGAGTGGTCTTTCATGTAAATGAATTTGTCTAGAGAATGAGAGAAATGAGAGACAGAGGGAGGAGTGAGAGATGGAATTAATAGCTTCGGGTCATGGGGATAATGATTTCTTCATGGACCCAGTCAGAGTCAAATGGCCCAGGCATCTCGTTTGGTTTTTTGAAAGGAGGAATGAATGTAAGGGTGAACATTACATTGAACAGGGGCATTTACTGAATATGTAAACGCATTTGGTTTTATGACAGGGTCTACATGCCAACAACGCTTCCAAATGACCCACTTTGTATTCACGCAATGCAAATTTGCCACCGCATCGTTAGATCTCGTTGATTGAGCGGTGCTTCCATATGTTGAACAAGAGAACATATAATTTGCTCATGATATCAAAATGTTGTGACATGTAGGGGTGAAAAAAAAAAATGTTTTCCACAAGTCTGGCCCAGCTTACCTGGTCAAGTTTAGCACGGTCAAACACATATCCAAGCAGTTTATCCCATTCCAGCCTGATTCAGAGTCGATTTCAGGCTTAACTCCAAACTTCCAAGTCACCCAGAACAGACATACCCCGCTAGCATTAACTGTGAACCCACACACATAAAGGTGCAGGTGTGTTATTCCACCCATGCTCATTCACATCTGAATGGGGGTGGCTGCATCAAAAGCTGCTGGTCAATCTCTTTGCACGTCTTTTGTGAAGGGGGCAAGTCTGACAGAGTAAACCAGCATGGACACATGTGAACATAAAGGGCATACCTCACACCCCCACTGCCCCATGCTGAAAGGACCCAGTGGGGGTGTGAGCAGGAGGGAGAGAGGACAGGACAAGGAAAGAGGGCCCAGGCCAGGGCCTAATGGTGGGAACAGTGCGGAGGTGAAGCCGTCTTTTTGTTTGCAGCAGATAAAGGAGGCTTTTGAGAGGCAGCGTGTGTTTTTGTTCCACGGAGGGCCATCGAAGCTGCAGGCCATGCTTGTCCTGGGTTGTGTTGTTGGGAGGGGGCAGGAGTGTGGACACAGGCAGAAGACAGAGTTACTTGCTCCAGGGAGAGAAATATGCCACTGCGAGGGTGTTGGAAGGAGGACAGCATATCATCTGTCTATGAAGAAAAAAAAAAGGGGGGGGGGGGGGGGGATGAGAGGGTAAGACAGGGCTATAGAAAGAGACAGATGGAGATGGGGGGGTAGAAAGTGAGACAGAGAAAGAAGGAAAGAGTGAAGGAGAGGCGTGAAGGTGCTTTATGGGGTACTTAGTGGCTCATGTATCCAAGCTGCTGTCATTTCAGGTCATCCATTGTGCTGTGTGCAGCTGTACACACCTGATTTTCACACCAAATACTCCAAGATATTCTACAATATATTTAATTTTTTGAATCATTCAAATAACTGGCTTTGATTTTTGGACCCAGGCTGCCAATTAAATTGGGACAAGCGACTTTACCTCCCTGTGACAATGAGCAATTGTTCAAGATGACGGAGAGACAGCTTCAGGCAGCCAGCGGTGAACTCTCGCTGCTCCCTGACCTGTCTGACCTTTCCAACAGTTCAACTTCCACAGACCAGCATTGATTGATCTGCCTTTAGGGCCCTTAAATTGCTCCTTGTCTCCTCTGCTGACAGTGAACAAAAATGTGTGATTGCTACACCGAAACGTGATCTTTATATAAAATCTTAACATAAGAACACAACTATGCATTCTCACCGACCGAGCCACCGTATCAGCTTACACAGCATTACACCTCAAGCCCTAAAAAGGCTTTCACAAATCCTTCTCAGTTTGTTAGTATATTCAACCCCAAAACATGCATTTATTTACTTATGTGGCATCTGAGGAAAGTGATGCTCTGGTTTTATACTGAAATGCTGCATGGCAGACCAAAACTTTTGTTGGAGGATAAACATTGTACAATCATTTTTACCTAAATTCCTTTTGTCTGTTCCCAACCAGGTTATTTACTTTATGCATCAACATTAATACTTATTCTAAAATACTAGTTTTTATATTTAAAAAAGGGTCCTGTGAAACCAATAAGAGATTCCACTGTCCCAAAAAAAGTCACTATAACATTACCTTGCTGTCCAAAGAAAACCATGTATCTCCAAATTTATTGATTTCAGATTTTCAGATATATTGAAGGATGCAGTGTTTCTTCATGGGTTGAGAAAAATCTTGTTACTTCTTAAGATAAGTAAACCATTTAAAAACTCTCTGGATTATCTGAAAATGCATTATCACAAAGTTTTTTTTTTAGTTAATGAAAAGTTGTTAACATGTTTTTCACACAACCGCGACCATACACCCAATAATGTTTGATGAATGAATAAATTGATGACTGGATAAACCGGTTTCATGCGTAATTACTTGTTCTACACTGCACTTACATGACATTGCACTACAGGAACAAGCAGAAAAAGCCCTTACAGGTGTAAGGTGTTTTTTATTTTTTGCTGCTAAGTCACTAAAATGACCCCAGGTGACTTCTCTCTGGTCTTTTAGCCTTTCAGTTCATTGTCAGACATCTAATCTCCTAAAACGTCCATTAAGGTGTGAGGGAGAGTTTTTGTCTGTAGAGCAGATTGTAATTGATGGGATCAGGTGACATTTCAAACTGGCAAAGAGAGGACGGATTCCTTCATGGGCTGCACAGAAAAGGAATTAAGTGACGAGAGGACTGTAAAGATTGCTGCTCTTTTGGTGTACGTACACTACAATATGATGTTTGCTATAGGAGAACAAAAAAATAGAAACAGAAAAACTACAAATATACACTGTACCTTAAATGTTTCCTTAAATCTGCTTTTTGAGTGCTGAAAAAACTCAGTAACTGTTGACATCTAAGCTAACATTCGGTGGATTGAGAAATGTGTTGTAATGTAATGTAATACTGCATGCAAACATAGTTGTTCCAGGACAACATAACTTTCACAGAAAGTCTACTGATAAAATGCCCAATAACTGACACAATTTTGCAATAATTGTTCTCTATCCTGGAATGAAAGTAAACACTATCAGTGACAATTAGCATACTTCTACTCATAAAAATGTCCCATTAAACAATAATGTCTTTTGCAATTGAACAAGCAAAGTTTTACATTTAATCTTTGAAGAATCCCAACACAAACTTCACCAGAATAAAGACATGAATGAGATGGTTACTTGCTTAAAAAACAAGCTGCCAAATACAAGTTGCGATCACCAGAGTAAGAATTGGCAACGCTAATTAGTCTACCATGTGTTTTCCACATTTTACATGGCAGTATATCACAGTCTGATATATTGTTACATGGCCAATTAGCATCTCATAATGCTCAGTCAGCCACAGTGCTCGGGGTCAAAGGTCATGTTCGCTCTAGTCCGAGAGGGAATGAGACAGAGGCAGAGGCTGCGCAGCAAAAAGGGAATGGAAAATAGACTATTACATGGCTCATTTTATTGTGACGGATCAAAGATACCAGGAACTTCTGCTATTATTATTATTATTATTATTATAATTATAAATAACACTCAATTTAGGCAAATGTAGCAAATGGCAGACGATATCTCACCACGTCGGTGTGTGAGAAACATCACAGTGTCTAGATAACCTGTAGATTAAACACTGACTTCCTCGAGCCATTACTTATCTTGCATTAGATTCTATCTTCACACAGGTACTGTGTAAATGTTCGTCGAAAAGACATTACAATGCACACAGTCATCTGTAAAAGGCAAATGGACTCTAATAATAGCCTTTATTTGAGCGCTAATTGCCATAATCCACAAATCATCCTCAAAGATTACATCACCTAAGGGCTGTCAAGTATCATAGATGCATGATAAAGCATTAGAATCAGTTAATCACTTCTGACAAAGTATATAAAATGACTGAATGACTCCTCTTAAAAAGAAGCTTTGTTTGGATAAGCTAGGACATGCAGTGAGTGAGGAAACAGGCCAAGTATGTTGGGGCATCCAAGCTGGAGAAGTGTGTGTGTGTGTGTCTGGGTGTGTAGTCCATTGCACTGCTCATTTGGCACTGGTTACAGCAGCTACACAGTAAAAACATTACAATCACGCCATCGCACGATAGTCATGATTCCACACCATCAGCGCACGTACCGACCAGCACCCGTCCATTAGCCTGCCCGTGTCTTTACATTCCAGGGGTCTGTTCACAAATGATTTGAATGTATTTCTTTCTGGCTACTGTTATTTATCACATGCAAAATGGGCTGGGACACGCTGATGTATGCTATCAACAGTGACAATGATAAGCAGGACAATAATTACACAAAGCCCGGCTCATCCATCACCGTCACTTATCACTTAAACAATCAGGCGTTAAAGAGAAAGAGGGGTGGAGAGGAAAGGAAGGATCCTGGACCGGGAGTCTCTGTTCCGTATATCAGTCAAAGCCAATCCAGTTTGGCTGCCCTTATAAACACGGTGTCATCTGTGTCACTGAAGTCACTTGAGGCAATGTTTATTAGGACGTAGGCATGTAAGGTAAGCTCAAACACAACATATTCCACATTTGATATATTGTTGATTGATTGTTGAGAAAACAATTTCACCACAAGGTCCAAAGCTGCTCTGGAGCTCTGGATCATATCACATGATCTTAGATCCTTTTTTTATGAGCACTTTAAGGACTTCTCATCAATGTTGGCTTAAGGTTAGGTTCAAAGTTCATTCTTGACCTTGGACACAGCAGTTGAGAAAAAACATGAAAGATATTTATAAGATACAAAATACAAAATAAAAGAATGACCTTTGAGTCTTAGATTTTAAGCAAACATGGACGAAAAAGTCTTTAAAGTGGACAAGAGGTCCTTAAAGTCAGTCAAAATGTGAATATTACAGTTCCACTGGGCAAAACTCTATCTGCTGACGAAGATCATGTGATATGATCGAAAGCTCCAGAACAGCTACTAAATGGACCTCGTGGTGAGACTGTTTTTCTAAACTGTTGTTTCCAAGGCCAAGAATTCACTTTGAACCTCATATTGTTGATTAATATTTATTACATGTAATATTTATATATATAAAAATAACAGTAAAAAAACCCTAAAAGTTTTCTTTGTTTTTTAGACTAAATTGGTTGCATGTACAAAACTCGGGGATACATAGCAAAACAAGAGAAAAGAAAAGGTGAACCTGATTTCGTCTACTTGATCAAATATAGCAAGATATCATATTAAATAAAAATAAATATCATTTAAGTAAAACACTACAACCAAAGTAAAACCAAAACACACATGATTGCACAACATATACAGAAAGAAAAGGCAGATTCACACAGTGTTTTGCATGAGACGAAGTACTGGATGGCCTCAACATGTCTGGGCTGCGCTGACAGTGAACTTGAACCCTGAAATCCCTGGAAGAAGGGAGTAAACCGGAGACTGAAGGACGGCTTGAACGACAGAAAGAGGGAGCCTCCCCAGTAGCGAGAGGTCAGACGTTACATAAATGCTAAGAAAGCCCCTCTGGGTTGGCTTGATGTACTCTCGGGTAATGAGGTTGACACCTCCTGGGACTTATAACCTCTGAACTCTGAACCTGCGATGTATTGGCCTGTGAGGGGAAAAGAGACATTTCACTGGAGAAGACACACCCACATTCCTATGGTGGAGAGGAGATACAAGGGGAATCTGACCTTTAACCCACTGTTGTGTACTGTGATCCTCCAAATCATCAGTTTAACAGATCTTTAACAGTATAATGTGCAGTGCCTACATGACCTGTTTAAGGAAATGTGGTGCAAAACTACAGAAGAGGAGGAGTGAAGAGCAAACATCTGCTGCATGCAAGCACCAAATGAAAAGCACTTTACTCCAGTGTTTCATTCCCTTGTTTATTGCAGCAGGATTGTGAATAAGTTTCCTTTGAACATGATGGATCATTAAAGTAATGGTGTACCGTGGTTTTGTTCTTTTTTTTGCTTAGATGTTTCTTCTTTTTAATACAAATTTCCATCTGTGTCTGCGTCTCTCCTGAGAGCTGCCATTGCTCTACTTACCAGGAAATACTTTCTAGATATGCAAATTTATAGTCATGAGAGGGAGCAAAAAAAGTGTGTGTGCGTGCGTGTGCGCTGAAAAAGAGAGGGAGAGAGAAATGCATGGTTGGATATCTTGGAGCACGAGCAAAGTAGAAGCATTTAGGTAACTCATAGCAGCACATACCATGTGTCTCTGAGTTCATGCACACATACTGTACGTGTGTGTGGGTGTGTCTTTGTGTGTCTATTTATGCACACACTCTCCTACTGTACCTACGTGGCTCATTGGGACAGTGTGTCATTGTGTGTATGGTACTCTGTGTACTGTTACTATTTTAACTTAAAGGAATAGTTCAACATTTTGGAAGATACGCTTATTCGCCTTTTTGCTGAGAGTTAGATGGGAAGATTGATACCACCCTCATGTCTGTCCGTTCAGTATTAAGCTACAGCCAGGAGACGGTTATCTTAGCTTAGCATAAGGACTGGAAACAAAGGGCACACGCTAGCTTGGCTGCCTACCAGCACCTCTAAAGCTCGCTAATTAACACGTCATATCGTGTTTGTTGAATTCGTATAAAAACCAAAGTGTAAAAAAGACACATTGTGGTTTTACAGGGTGTGCCGCACTATTTGTTAGCCAGACGCAGCGACTTCCTGAAGTGCCCGCTGGTTGCCTGGCTAAGAAATAGAGGTTTTCATGCTTCAATTTTTGTACAGATTGAAGAAAGAGATATTAAAGTGATAATTAGTGAGCTTTAGAGGTGCTGATAAATGGATTTTGTTACCTTCGGGCGGAGCCAGGCTAGCTGTTTCCGCTTGTTTCCAATCTTTTTGCTACGCTAAGCTTACCTGCTGCTGGATGTAGCTTCATATTTACCGTACAGTCATTGGAGCGGTATCAATCTTCTCATCTAACTTGAATGATAATTAGCGGATATTAGCTGTGGACTTTATACATTTCTCTCAGTGTTTTGTTGGTGTCAGTCTCTCAGTCATATATCAAACCTTAACCATTAAACTTGGGGAAACACATTATAAAAGATGTATGGGATCACTAGTTCACCACTGACAGTAGCCTCTATGACATATTATGACATAACTATGCCTGGGAAATGTATAATAATCAGTTAAATAAAATAGTTTAAAAAGTACCATTCAGTGTTACTATTACAAATACTGTAACCCCTGGAATTGATCAATAAAATGTATGACTATATTTCTATAATATTGGCAGTACAGTCATGTCTCATTTCACAGTGACTCAGATGACATACTCATCACTCCAGGTATGAAATCCCCTTAGTTCTGTTCATCATCTCTGTCAACAGATCAGAGGCCACCCTCCCTCTCACAGTTGTGTGTGGTCTCCTCCAGATTTTCTCCGCCTCTCTTTTGAAGCTCAGGGTAGAGTTCATCAGCGCTAAGTGACAGAGACAAGCGCGCTGGTGGCCAGCGAGTCCGTTTCCCTATTGATCAAACTCAGCCCGCTCTTTTATCTTTGACCAACCGTGATACACCACCAGAGTATGTCAAACCAGAGAAGAACTAGTAAAGGTTGTTGTATCTTCAGTTTAAATACAATCAGCGAAGTTCATCTGGTTAGCAGCCTCATGATCGCTGATGCAGTTTCTTCCCCTGTTTCTATCCTCTATAAGCCTTTACTTTGTGAATTCTGGCAGTAAAAAGCTCCATAACCGCAACATCCTGCGTGCACTGTAACTCCTTTCCACCACGAAGCTTATGCGCTGGTATCCATCGCTGAACAATTCATATCTTCATTGCTCTCAAGCTAGCCAATAACTTCTGTAGCGTTTAATTTAACTGCAAATAGAATCATCATAATGAAGTAACAGTTGCAAAAAATCTTTTCCTATTCATTTCATCATTAATTTCACAGTAGATCACGTACATCTTTGGAAAATGTATAGACAGATGGACACCATATGTTTGTAAGTGCTAAGAGTCCCCTGGGAACACAGATCAAAACTTTTATTTGAAATTAACTTCATATTGTCAAAAGTGGCATCTAATAAATCCTATGGCGGAATTCACGTGAATTAATTGAAGATTTCGATTTTTGGATGAGTTACAAATTTTCACCCAAACTGTCTCACAGTTGACTGATTCTCCCCTGCAATTAAATATTGTTTCAACATTATGATCTCAACACAAAAACAGCCCAGTCTGACATTTTTGAAAATATAATCCACAATCTTGGTGTAATATTCATAAAAGCCAACCAACACTGATCCAGCAGTAATCTGTGGTAGATAGCATTTCCAGTAAAAATGTTCTTTATGCAGTATCAACCTCCTCGCCTGACAGGATGACCCAGTTTGGCTGGTAAGTTGTTAAAACTACAAGTTGGTTTTACAGGAAATTACATGCCATGACTATTTATTTGGTCCCTGTGACTTCCTTGAGTCTTGTTATCACGATGAGGTTGTCAAACAACCATATTGTTTCCCACTGCTTCCAGTCTTTATGCTAAGCTAAGCTAATCGCCCCTGGCTTTAGCGGCATATTTAGCATACAGACATGAGAGTGGTATCAATCTGCTCATTTAGCTCTCGGCAAGAAAGCAACTAAACGCATTTCCCAAATATTAAACTCTTCCTTTAAGCTTTCCTGTTTTGGGGCTGTGTGGGTGCTCCAGTTGGCTAACTTTATTAACCAAATCTCCAACTGTCTTTCCCGCTGCTCGGTGTACCATTCATCATGTTAGCCTCTACTCATGGCAGTGATAGGGTTGGCTCTCAGCAAAATAAAAAGAAAGAACCTGATTGAAGAATACAACAACAGGGATAGTATGAGCTTGTGGGTCACGTGACCTCCCTCGGCCAGCTCATCGAGTGGCCCAGCCTCTGTGACAAAAGAGTCTGTGGCACCCTCGTCAGAAAGTCAATACCGTGATAAACACTGCCCTCCACTTGAGTCCCGGTTCACCACTTTAGCAGCCAATTGCCTTGACAGTCATTACCTAACTAGTAAATCACCACAACCAGGATGCAAGTAAATAACACAGTCAGTGAATGAATAACTGAAAAAAAGCAGTGAGAGGAAACATGTTGCCCTGTATCTTTACGCGAACTCCTTCTTAGTGGAAAGTGAGCATATGTTATAGAAAATGAGCCTATAAAATGTTTTTGTATCCCCCCCCCCCCACCAATGGGTCTGGCAGTGAGTGTCATTCAAGATGTGGCCTTTCCACACTCATAAAGAACACATAAAACACACATTGTGCTCTCGTAAAGTACTTACAGAGGTGAGATTTATGTGCAAGGGTCTGGATTTCCAAATAGAGACCAATGCTGTCACTTAAAGGCTTTTGATTTACACTGCCAATGTATTGGAGTGATTACCAATGTGATTGCTTAAAATTGGGAGATGAAGTCTGATTTGAATGAGCTGAGCAGATTTAAAATCTTTTTCAGCATACGCTAAAGGGGAGGTCCCCAGTTCACTTCAACACATTTCTTTAAACACATGCAGTGTTCATCACCCAGGAGCCCTTGTTTCCAGCCCCATTGTCATTTTGAGAGACAACCTCGCTCCTCCCATAGGCCAGGCTAAATGTGTGTGCTATCAAGCATATAGTCATTAAACACTCCTCTGCTCATACAAAACCAAATACTCTACAACTACAAAGACAGTGTATCTCAAACCTGCTGCTAGAATGAACACAGGCGATCACTTCTGCTTTAGCTGAGAAAAGAACGTATCCCTTCTTCAGCGGGAGGTGTCACTAACTTTGCTAATGTGTCTTTAATGCGGCCCGTTGCACCCTTGGATGTGGATATCAAAACGTTTAAATCGACCTGCTCACTGGAGGCAGGAGTGAGTCTTGTAAAATGAATTATTGATGCCAGGCGAGGCTCCTCTCTGCCTGGGAACAATGTAACTTGCACTGGTGAATTCATCTGAGCTCTTTAAAATCAAGGTCTCTCTGCTCGCTTTCATGTTCTGACAAGGGTTCGGTCTCCAAGCCACAAGACATTCCTTGATTACCGGTGATGTCCAAGTCTTTCTCAGAGGCACCTCAGTCCTGTCGGGACAGAGCACGTTATTGTTGGGATACCTGCATAGTTGCATGATTGGTGTCAAATAAACACGGTGCTGAGCTACAGTGCTAGAGGTCTTTTTACCTGTAATTATGGCATGGCTAGCTTTCCACTGTGGGACGGCTGCCAGCTTGCTTTGGCTTTTATGAGGCTTCTGGTCCTTTCTTGTGGTTGTCATGCTGCAATTAAAACTGTCTCCAATCGCTGGGTGGCAAAAGGCGCTGAGACAGACTCTTGTCTCTCTCACACACAGACACACATATGCATGTGTACTTGTATACACACACACACACACACACACAAACACACTGTGGAGCCTCTGGCTGGAGGCGATGGGAAAGCGTATGATATAGGAAAAACATAGTTAATTACATTTGACAGGTATCTATTAAAGTGCATTCTTAGACCTTAGAGGCCTTCACACATCTAATGGAAACACACACTCAACTGCTGCCCATGAATAATAGGGCTTCCCAGCCAAAAGCTTTGGCTTTTTTTCCCCTTATCTCGCCAACATCAAGCGTCTGTCAGCGAATAGACAAATCACTGCTAATCAAATCCGCAAAAGTATAAACCAAGGTCTTATACTGGTATTCAGATGCTTTTTAATTAGTTATTCAGGGATTCTTTTCACTTTTAAGTGAACGAGCACTTGACAATAGTATCACTTATTACAGACAATAGTAGTATGATTGTAATCATGTGTGCATTGCAGATATACTTGAATCATGACCTGCAGGTGAAATGTCCAGATGCACAAGTGTACATATCTGTCCGATAAGCTAGGGCAGTGCATGATAGGGATAGTTGTCTGTCCGTTTGGTCTGTGAATCTGCCTCTCTGTTTTTCTCTCTTTGTCTGTCTGCCATTCTACCTCTCTGTCTGGTTTGTGGGTTCAGCCTGTCTGTCTCCCCATTCTTTACTGGTCTTTCATCTAATCTGCCTGAAGACTCTGTCAGATCAGCTGTCTTCAAAGTCAAATTTAGGTGCTTGGTACAAAATATTCCAGGCAACAAGAAGACAGACTCATCATTTAAAATATGTATATTGCAGAATTTCCTGCTTCATCGTCTTTTAAAATATTTTAAGGAATATGAATATATGGTATATAAGAATATATTTTGAAATCTTGGGGAATTTTTTGATGTACAACAAACTACAGGAACACCTAATGAAAACTGCCACCCCATCGTCAGACAAGACAATTCTGCAAAACCCCAGATTATGTTCAAATTTCAATATCTGAATATCTGCGCACAGCAACCACAAGATAAGGTTATGGGAAGATGTAGGGGAAATGTGCATATTCGTGATCTCGCCGAGAGATAGATACCACTTTCATGTCTGTACGTTAAATGCAAAGGTAGAGCCCACAGGTAGCTAGCTTAGCTTAGCATCTTAGCTGGGCCAGGTACTTCCTGCGCCCAGCTAAGAAATTCGGCGGGACACGAATCAAGATCTCCTTCATGATACCCAGACATGATACAAGGCCATCCAGCAGGGCTCACTACTTCCTGTGCTGGCAAGGAATGTTGGCACTGGATGTATATCATGAGGTGCTGAGTCAATGAATATTGACGTAATTCCTAGGGAACCTAGGCTGGATAGATAACATGCACAGATCCAAAGTTTATCATACAGGGAGTGCTGATACCATGACCAGTATTTTAGCTTCTGTCACAGCAAACACAAAGAAGAATGAAGGATCAGGCAGAATTCTGATGTGACAAGGCAGTACATAACAGGAAGTTGTGATAAGGAAAACGGTATATTATCAAATTTTCAAATTAAAGTGCCAAATAGAAGGGTCAAACTGGGTGGCCACCATGTTTCTACACCTGGTCCCTTATGGGCCTAAAGGGAAATATTTGGTGTAACATGTAGTGTTATCAGACAAATCTGTGCATGCTTTTGGCTGTGGGCATTAACTGTGGAAACATGTGTGTAATGACTGTTTGCTGGCTCAAGCCATTCTCTTCCCTTTTTCTGAATAAGGAGTTGTTTGTGAGGTCTACAGATTGGAAGACTGGTCACTGACTGTCTGATTGATTTACCGATTTGTCTGTTTGTTAATTAGCCTAGATAGTAAACCACAAAGGTAAAATCAGTGAGTGTGCAAGACTGTTTTCTCTGTCCCGATTTGCATCTCAGTCTCTCCTTTTACCACTAGCTCTGTCCTGTATTTTTTGTTTCACAAAACACTTCTCTGTTTTTTTTCACTCCTCCCACACCCCTATGTTCCTCCCGTCCTATCTCCTCTCATTAGAAGGGCTTGAGGATCACACACAAAGCCAGGGAGAGATTATGATGATAGTTTTGTAGCCTGCCCCCCTTTGTCTCTGTCCACATTCCACTAAAATGAAAGACGGCAACAATTACCTTAGTGTCTGATGCCTCAAGTCTCTTGACATCCATTTTGAAGAGCAGGTCTGGTTCCCAGCCTATGGCTATAGGTGCAAGTTTGTCTTTTGCTGCAATTACTGTTCACGTCAAGATGGTTGACAAACTGGGAACGCCCATCTCTTCTGCAAAGTTGCATTGGTTGAGAGCCAGCATTTGTTGGCATGGAAAGCTCTTCATGTATGGGCCAACCTTTTGTAGAACAATCAACAGTACAAGTTCTTTATGTGTGAGTAATTGTTATGGACAGCTAGTCAGAATTCACTCTAAATATTACCACAGGTCAGGGGAAAAGCAGTGTGTGGCATTTAAATAGACCGTACATGAAAGCGTGGCAATTTGAGAGTGACATGTGAGTCTGGAAAGTGCTAATAGCCTTCCCGAGCTGATTCCATCCAACCTCCTGCCAATGTCAGAATCCAGCTGAATTTGCTCTCCAAGATGTTCTTCTGAGGTGAAAGCCAGCAGTCAGTTGTAGCTCCACTGGTAGCCGTTTCCAATGCTTTGGTAGCGTAGCATCAAAGTCACGGGGCACACATATATTCCGCAGGATTAGAGTAGCGTAAAAGGACAGCCCCAGCCCATTCACTGTTGGCACGGCCGCCACAGCCTCGGCACAAGTGAGTTTTTAATGCATTCCATTTAACTTTAATTACTCCAATCTCTGCGAGGGCACACAGGAAGAAAAGGCCCGGGCGTTTGTGCCGAGCAGATTACCCCACTGCCCTGCCAAGTCCGCGGCGCGCTGCATCCTAAGATAGAATTCAAATTCAAATGTGGGCTAAAGAAAGTGCAGCTGTCACCCCTCTGGCCTGCGAAGCCCCAACCGGATCAAAGATGAGCTGTCCTCCTCCCCTGCCCGTGTAAAAATGAGCTGTCCTGGCCGTGCCAGTGTCTCGTCCCCCTGGGGCACCTAATCCTCCTCTCCTGACTCCACACTGACAGTCTGAATAAAGGCATTAAACCCCGCAAAATAATTACCAATTAAAACGGATGGAGAAGTCATCAGGTAGTGACTGGGGGGAGAGCAGGCAGAGGCGGCAAAGAGGGATGAAGCTTCGGTGGGTTTCTCTCCTCCCTGCCAAGAACAACCTGTATTTTCTCCTTTATGGGTTATGGTTTTGCAGTTCTGGATGAGTGAGTGACCTTACAGAGTGGTATCAGACCAGGAACAGACTTCTGAAAGCTTCTAGGATGTCGACAAAAGTTTGTGTGAGGCATCCCAACTGTACTGAAGCCAGAAATCAGTGCAGAAGTTTTATAAGCCGCTGGAATTAAGAGTGGTTGTTTTATCTGGTGTTATTTCATCTGGGCTGCGGCTGCATAGACCTGAGATGTTGTGAAACTATAGAGGTCACTTGGCATTTGGCTGTGTGTAACACATACTGTAGATGCGTCTTGGCATGTTGCAGGGACACGAGAATGCATTTAGAAGCGTCGGTGTGTTTGGATGTAAGGGCAACCCACGTGTGTTAGTGCAAAATAAACCTCGAATTCACGTGTTTGTATGTTTACTGGCCACTCGGCTGTAAATGAGCATGTGTGTGCGCATGTGTGTTTTTATACCTGTAGAACAGTGTTAAGGGGATATTTGCAGACTAGCGTGCCATGAGGCCCGGGGCACTAATCCACCAGCGCCACACTGCCGAATCCAGGTAAAGTGATCCTAAAGCCTTCTTACCCCTCTCCCTCCTCTGTTCTCCCAGCTCCCCTTTGAGCTCAGTCTATTAGCAGTGGCGGAGATCAGACTAGTGAATATCCACTCAAAAGACCAGTCTGGACCAAGACCCACATTTTGACAACTTAATCTCCTCTTTGACGGCAGGCAGAAAAGGAATGAATTGCCATGTGACAAAAGGGTTCTGACTTGACCATATTCTTTTGAAATTCCTTCCTCTGGTATGGGAGACAACCTGTATTCCTGTCCTTTACACTCTAGCATAAACATGTGGTGCTCCCAAAAGACTGCCACTCTTATAGCTTTGAGTGCTTACTTGTTTATTATTATCATTTCTATGGCATAGAGATAATTATATATCTCTATATATCAGTGACTGAAACATTTTTTTCAAATATATATTTTTCTCTTGACAGTGAGTTTCTTTGTGGGAGGACAAATAGGGACACAACATGAAGTTCTAGCTTGACTCACACAGCCAATAAAAGGCACACACTATAAATCAACCTTATATGCAAATGCATGTCTATACCCTCCGTTTCGTAACGCCGATTGAGCAAGGTGGCTCGTTGCAGCGTTTGAACTTAACTGCTCCTCAGTCTGTAACTCGTTGTGGTATTCCACTGATGTTGATCACTTTTGACCCGAGGGACGGTTTGCATTGCTGATATGACTTGTCTTTTGGTTTCTGTATCTGTGCCAGAATCACCCTGGGCTAAGTACACTGGGTGTGTACACCACTGTGGACGTTGCAATGTGTATGATGCATATGTGTACATGTAAGTGTGTGAAAAGAGAAGAGAAATATTTTTTTTAATCTATTCTGTGGAACCCATAATTAGGCCGTGACTTAGACTCCCAGCCAAACACATACTTGCTGTACGCGTACATACTGTACACAGGAAACATGTACACTGAGTTTACCTTCAGCAGAAATTTAAAGATGATCCCATGTGGGTGTTTAAATCTTTCTTTTACTGTGTATCTCTCTTTGTGATTAAGCCCAGGATCAATTTAAATCTTCTTGTTTCATCTCAGTATCCCACAATTATCATGTTATGGTCAAATTATCATCTTGATTTACAAACTGAGCTTTGCTGTTGAGGGGCCAAGTCAGCTTAAAGGTGCAACCTTTATTCCATTTATTGTAAAGTGCAGCCCAGGCATTTTATGGCTAAAACCTTGATCCCCTTGAGATGACAACTCCACTGTATCCAAACCTCATTGTCAATCCCTTTCCAAACTTGAATTAAATATTGTAGGACTGTAATCTTAAAGAAAATAAGTCACAATCATCACATAACTAAGACTCTTTGGCATTATGCTATTTTTCAATACAGATGAGCTCATCAAGGCTTTAGCCAAAATATTCATTTTTATTAAATGGTGTGCTTTTGGTTAAGTGGATCAGCAGTTGCCCCTCTTCTATGCAACTAAATTTAACACTTCTTTCATTTGCTGTTAAAATAATGTCATTGCAGGACTTGTTATCTACTGTAACCTTTTGTCTGTGCTAACAGTTTGAATAACAGGCCTGTGTGTCATTGTGTCAAACTGGTGGAGCAGCTTTTGTGCCACGGGCCATCTAACGTGTGAATGGACTAACATAATGCAACACACTAGCGAGCATGAGCGAGGTATACTTTTTCAGGCAATAATGTAATGCTCTGTATAAACTACTTTCTTTTATGTCAGAGGGAGTTTTAAAATGCAGAATCAGCATTGTGACAGCTGAGAAGAAGATCATTGTAAATTGGTGCACTTGCCAGTTTGAGCTATATTGGTGCTGCAAAAGGTGTTGAGACACACAGTAATGTATATAATGCTAAAATGTGATTAACTGGAGACTGGCAGCATTATCCAAAAACTAAGTTGATGCTTAATCTTTCAGAGGGTGACTTGTGCCATACTTGTAATTAACGGTACTATTGACTTTTGTATGTAGACATGGCAAACATACACTAACCGTGTTAACATGACAGAAATTGAGTTAGTCATTAGCGTGAATGTGATTGTTTCAAACACCAGCTAAGGCCACTTTCCATTTCTGTCATCCATTAAGTTTTAAAAGAAAGGACTCCAAAATCAAATATACCACTTAAGTAAACATAGCATTCAATGTGCTTGAAAGTGTCTTAAAAAAAGATGAAGATGAGAAACTTTGTGACATGCTAAGGTCGAAGGACAATTTGATAATTTAAGGAGGGCAAGGATTTCTCTTTTCATAAAAAGAAAAAGTTCCGTATAAAAGAAAGAGAAGGCCTTCAGGCCTTGTCAACCATCTTTATTAGACACCCCACTTTATTCTTGATGCATTTCTAGTCATTAGCCAGGGCACAATATGTCACAATCCTCTTCAAAAGAGTATATACACATTGTTCAAATAATTGCCCTGTGAAGGACAAACAACCAGCATGTAAAAAGGCATCATTATTCAGGTGCAATCACTGGCAGAGACTTTCAGGCCTTCCCTCTTCTTCGCCATTGTTGTAGAAGGCCATCTGATGTCAGAGTGCCTCTCTGCTATAGTAAGAATTAAAAACAGAGTGATTTGACAAACAGCAGCATGAGAGTGCCTGTGTGGACTCAACAGTGATGGAGAGTAACTAAGAACACATACTCAAGTACTTAAACGCACAGTATGTCATTTCTGCTGCTAGGGGTCTCTCAATCAAAACAATAACAAAAGACGTAGTTTGATGACGTGGTGAAGTAGCGTGGGATCACGGGAGTTGTTGTCTTCATTATTAATTAACCACCATTGCCGATGAAAATCCATCTAATGTGACTCAGGCAGAAATCATGTTTACAGATGAGAAAATGTCTTAAAGGTTTAGTCACGTTACGTTTAGTCATGTTTATTCACGACATGTCGTTTCATTCTAATGAAATAGCCGCAAGTAACTAACATAACGTTAACTTGCTAACTTACCATTAGATGAGTATGAACCCATACAGCTACTGTAGCTATAACTTTATGTGGGGAATTTATTAGTGTGGTAGCCCAGCGCTGTTATCCGTGGTATTGTACGCATTAGCTTGGTGGCACGAGCCACTTGTCATAGCAGCACATCGTAGTAAGCTTGCTCAAAATATCATATCAATAAATTAGGTCTCTACTGGATTACTGTATTGCAAAATGGCATGCAGTTGATGAAAAAAAATTCAGCTGTGTCACAGAAAAAAATTTCTGGGTTTCAACATTTGGGATAATGTAAGTACACAACTTAACAAAATATATAACATAGGTCTAGTCATTTTTAGATATTTAGCGTAGAAATGTTACATATTATGCCTTTAAATTATAATATAATATAGTTATCTAACTTTAGTTACTAGTTACTTTTCAGATTTCAATTAATAATATAAAATATAATCAACAAATTAACTGTGATGTGTTATTACAGGTGAAGATAAGATAAGACTTTATTGATATCCAGGGGGAATTTCACAAGCTGTATATAAAATAATTAAAATTAGCCCCACCTTTAGCAGCCGCAACATTAAAGTGATGCATCAATATTAATGCATCAATAATTATAATCCAGTAATATAAAATATATATTATCTGAAATGGGCCATTCTGCATAATGACTATTTTTACTTTTGGTACTTTAAGTATATTTTTTTAACTTATACTTTAGTACTTTCACTTAAGTTAAATTTTTAATGCATGACTTCTACTTGTAACAGAGTACTTCTACACTGTAATATTGCTACTTTACATAAGCAATAGATCTGAGTACCTCTCCCACGACTGGGACTTCAACACTCTTTAATCAGAGCTGTTGCATGATCAGCACATAATGATACATTACTATAAGAATCACATTCCCTGGTCTAATGATATTGTTTCATACAGGGCATGTTAATGTAAACATACTCAAAACACTGTATCCGTCAATATTGGTGAAATTTTACACCCCTTAATAACACTATCCTTCTGGTTGTCAATCAAGCTGTTGTAGATACGAAATTCGTCACATTTGCTCAGGTTTTTAATTGATATGCTTAGTTAATGAGTTGCTTTCTGTCAGACAGCTTGCTGAACTAAACAAAATCAACATGCATGGATGATTGCCATATTGTCTTGTGGTATGATCATTACTCTCACTTGAAGTCAAGGTTATAACCACCCATAGATGTAAATGCTGATGATCTCCCCCACCAGTCAGTGGAACTGTTAAAGCCTCCAAGATGGCTTGTGAAATGTCTTCAAGACTACACAGCAAGTCCAGCTGCCCTGACTTGACATAACCGATAACCTTCACAAATATACTGTACACTGTTTTTACCTCATGTCGGATGCTCAGGAATTTCCCCGGCCTCGAGTGCATCATGTAACTCCCTAGACGATTAGGGTTTGCAAAATGTGATACACTGAAACAAACCGACCAAAGAACACACAGACGGGGTCTCAAAGAAATAGTTTCTTTTGCTTTCTTGCTGAGAGTTAGATGAGAAGATTGATAGCACTCTCGTGTCTCTACGATAAATATGCAGCTGCAGCTAGCAGCTGGTTAGCTTAGCTTAGTTTAAAGACTTGAAACAGGGGGAACAGCTAGCCTGGCTCTGTCCAAAGGTAACAAAATCCATTTATTAGCATCTCTAAAGCTCACTAATTAACGTGTCATGTCTCATTTGTGTACTCTGCAGATGTCTTGTGGTCACTATGAGGTTGACAGGCAACCAGCAGAGACTCCAGGAAGTCACTGGCCCCGGCCAAGAAATAGACGTCCACATAACCCCAGTAAAACCACAACCTGTTGTTTTTTCGTACAGATTAAACAAACAGGATATAATGTGCAGATATAAGAGTGGTATCAATCTTTTCATCTAACTCGGGTAGAAAGAGAAAAAGCTTGTCGAACTATTCATTTAATGAGATACTGCCGTATTGATAAGACCTATACTTTCATTTTCACAACCTCGTCTGACTGATTCATGCAGATGAGCTAAATGCATGTCTACAGTAGGAGGAAGGTTAAAGCTTAAAAGATATTTACATTTAAACATATTCAATGTTGCAATGTTTTATTTTTTTTACCAGAAAGAATTTTTGTAGCATTCATTGCACCATGAAGATTGACTAATTAGATGCTTCCACTTATGATATGTTGCCTAACATAAAACCTGTGGTGCTGAGGCTGCAGGGTGACTTTGGTCAATATGCTGATGCCACGTCAAGCCTCCAAAAACTGGCTGAGTATACAGAAATGAGCCCTGAAGCTGTCTTAATATCTATTAAATAATCTGAATTTAAAAAACTGCACTGGGTCTTTAAGTGATATCCTTTTAAATGACTAAATAACAGCAAGAGAGCTGGGTGTGACTGTGACTGACTATGCAGATGTAAAGTTTAATACCCATACTCTGTCTGCCAAAACAGGAAAAGCAAGGGTAAAAAAGGACACTTTTTTGGCAGCCCTTCATCAAAAGCATAACGCAGTGGCCACAAGGGGAGACGTAAACAGATTAGAAAAGCTATTGACATTTCCACGTAGTAAGGAAGGGGTGTCGAATGGCAGCAAGGATGATAAGGTGTACAGGCATTCAGTTCCCCCTCTCATGTTTTATGTATCTGTGATCACAACTGATCGTGAGAGAAATTAATCAATAACAATGCCACCGGGATGTGTGGATGACACATGCCACTGCCTACCCCCACCACCACCTTGTGCCCCCCCCCCCCCCTTCCTCCTTCAACACCCCTTGCCACACACCCCCATTCTCCACCCTCCTTCATTCTCCTCACCCCATCCATTTTGATTCGGGGGCCTGTTGTTCGCCCACGTCTAGGTGAGGGATTTTTACATCCCCGGCGTGCTTGGAGGAACTCCATATGGCCGGGATCAAAGGTGTTGCTGGGTGCATGGTTCTGCTTGGTTGCCAGCCACCGCCGTTAATTAGAAAACAAGATCAGAGGCGGTATTAAAATCCAATTAAGCCCGTATGAACAGATTGCCAAGTGATGTTCACTAATGCATTACTGAGCACCATGCAAATTTTAGTGGCAGCATTTGGCTTTATGTTATGTGTTTGTGTCATTAAGAGTGTGTGTGTATTCAGGAGTGTATCTGAGTGTGTGCAGGAGTGTGTCTATGCATGTATCTCTTCCTGGCTATCCACGGCTCTGTGACATTGCCTGATCTTTTCCTTGATACACAGCTCTAATCTCATATAAACAATCAGCTAAAGCTCTGCAGAGCAACAACACCTATCCACACAATAAGATTGGATGATATTGCTTCTTACAATTAAAGCATAATTGAGAATGCTGAATTATTGATCCATCATAATTGAGTTCTCTTCATTTGATTTGTATGAGAAACTACTATGATGCACAGAAAATCCAGCCGATTTGGATAAATTGTCTGAGAGTACTTGGGTTTGATACAAAGATCTATAGCCTTTCCATTTGGTCTCCACTGGCCACTCAAAGACATAAATTACAAGAGGGACAGGAGCTTTCCATTTAAGTCATTTTAAAATTTGAGATGGCTGTCAGCAGATATAATTAAACCATGTTAAGGAATTGGATGAGGCACATTAAAATGCGTACATAAAATCATTCTGCACAATAAGTGCCAATTTAGTCCATGAGTTTCATTTGCCACAGCAGACAGACAGGGCATCTGTACCAAAGACTGACAAGTGGATGCAGCTGGTGGCCTATGGCCCGAAGCATCCACATTATCACAGACGAGGGCTGTTAATGTTGGGCTGAATGGAGCCCCTTTTGAGATACAAAATAGCATTCTGATTAGAAAGCCAGGAAATACACATCTGAAGTGCCGGAAATTGTCACAATGCAGAACCACGGCACATTTGGCACAGTCTCAAGCTGGGTATAGAGGAGTAAGATCTTAATGAAGGGATGTGCCACTATCAAACGCATTTAGATTTCTCATATAGTTGTGCAGTTTATTCGTTTCTTCAGGATATGTTCTTCAGGTCACAGGTTGGGTCAAAGTTTTCTTCTTAATATGATTATGTGACAAAGAACTGCTGTGCTGTACTGTAGTTTTAGGTTTGCACAGGTGATTTCATCACGTTTGTTTGTAGATAAAATGTTTCCGAGATCCAATATTTACTCTTCTAGGGGAGCCACACGATTGGCCTCTTGGCTTCTTAGCTGTGCCAGCACATTGCATCTTTCCTTGTGTTTTAACCTGTCAAAATGTTGGTGTGATTTCTTTTTTCTATTTAACAAACTAAAACTTGAAGAAGAACAATTAAATTAAAGATGAGCTAAAATAATCTGCCTCAACAACTCCATTACAGTATGGGCAGGTCACATTATTTAACTGTTCAGAAGAACTGAAACATTTGTGTTTGGATCTTGCTTAGGCATGTTAAATGAGATTGCTATGTGGAAAAGAGAAACAAAAATCGCCAGAATAACAAGCAATACACAGAAACAAAAACACAAACTAAGGATAATTTAGTTATGCTGAAAATAAAACTATACTAGGTACAAAACTGTGTAATGTAATGCGCCTATAGTAGCAACATGGAAATTAATTAACATTTGCAAAAAAACTGAGACAGCTGGACCAACTTTGATACACTCACTGTATAATTGACTCATGTTCTGATTGGTCTGGGCAGGTCACTTGCAACATTCATAAACCTTTCACAGGCTGATAGTGGCACTGGAGCTGCTCATTCAACACTACGGCTGTTTGGGTTGCTTCAGGGCAAGCAACGATTTATTTGTGATGTTTGGACTGATTTCTGTTAAGTAGCTGTAGTTGTGGTTTATCTGTTTTTTCAATAGGGCCTTGTTCATTGTTATGCTGACTGGTGCAAGTTATGGCTACCCTGTGACGCAAGGTAAGGTCTTACTGTTGTCCACATTTAAAAGTTAAATGATGTTTAAAAACCTCTCCTAATGACTCTTTTAATGCCTAGGTTTTGATCCTAGCTCCTCCTATGGCAGCATTTATGGTGCAAACCCTGCTTCTGCTAGGAAGTGCCTTCTTCTGGTGGTTTTGCCCCTGCAGCTTCTGGTTCTATGGCTGTCTCTGAAGTCTCAAATCCAGCTCGCCCTGAAACTGCTCCATGCAGAGAACCTAGTTACCCTCAACCTGTTGTTCAGAGAGAACCAGCAGCAGCAGCTTCTTACAGCAGTATAACTCTGTTGCTGCACCTGTACATTCAGGATATGCTAGCAGCTCTTCTACAGGCCCAAGTTCTTAGCCCGTCTCTACCCAAGGTAAGCGGTGTTAATGTGACTTAACTATAAAAACCAGATTTGTTTGAGCTTTCAGGGCTTCTTAATGTCTTAACTGCTGTGGATAGTGCAATGGCCACTTTGTACTAACACCTGCTTTTGGCAAGTGTCCTTGATTTGTAATTGCTTTATGCTTAATATCTCTGTAACTTCTTCTAGACATCGCCTGGGCAGTTGCACCTCCCAGTCCTTTTTCTGGTGAGGAAACTTCCACGAGACCTAGTACTCGCCTGTCTGCCCCTGAACTACTTGGCCCTAACAATGTGAGTCCACCTGGCCCTTTTCTTCCAGAGTTCCAGGCAGGTGAATTGTCTCATATGGAGAACAGCTATGAGCATGGCAACTTTGAATCCGAGACAGAAGAGCAAGGCTTCCAGCCACCACCTCCTGGTGTCCAAGTTGTCGCTGGACAAGACTCTAACTTCAGCCATCAGACCTAGGCAGAAGTTGGGTTGAATATCCTTATCCTTATGACTACATGTTCCTGACTGGCCAGTATCCTCCAGGCACATTCTCTGACTCACAGTAGCTTCGAGCAGGGTAGGGACCACTGGCAAGACACTCACTACATAAGAGACTACTTTCCTGCCAACTCCAGTACTCAGCAGGTCGAGACCTTCCCTGCTGATTTTGGAGCCCCTCAGAGCATCAAACAGCCCAGCCAATCTATAGAGCAAAGTATTGGCAGCACCAGCTATAATCAGAGTGGTGCAGAGACTGGACAAAACCAGCCCTACAGAGGAGTTGGTCTACAAGGTTCTTACTTGCAGCCAGGTCAGTTTGAACAACCACATCAGGGCAGCCCAGCAGGAGGATACAGCCTGAGCAAGGTAATGTCTGTTACTTGGCAGCAACCAGAATATTGTCGTAGCTTGAGATTAATTTGATTTTAAATGTTTGTTTACTGTCTTTTGGGTTGGATACTAAATGAATTCCTGCAGAACATGTTTTTGGAATTCAATAAAGATCTCCTATATTTGCCCTGATTCTTAATACAAGGTAGTCCAGCCAAGAGGCACCCACAAGTCAATGGCTAAAATATATTCCATACAATAGCCAAAGTGAATATTGGTCCAAATTGTAACCACTCACTTGATACAGGTAGCAGCAAAGGCAATTCCTTGCCTTAGGCACTAACAGACTTCAGTGCCAGAGCAAGGGTGTGTGGAAACAAGGTCATCACTCCTAGCAAATGGCTGAATATGATGTATGCGATTTAAAAGGAAGATGACAGGGTAGTGTCTAAAATCTGTGGCAGCGCATTCATGTCAATCTTAAGACATCTTCTAAAACTATTGGCTACTGTCTTTGTCACTATCTTGGAGGCATTGGGTGGTCCTAAATGCACTTGACTGGTACTGACACAACTCAAAAGTTGGTGCTTAAACAAATCACTTGCAGGTAACTAAAGTAGGGTGCTCTATGGTGTATAGAAATTAGAAGGCCTGCCTTTATCCAAACCCAAAACATGAAGTACAAGTATATCTGCAATGTGTTACCTAATTTCAAAATAGCAACATGTTAAACACAGGGTATTTTCTAACCAATACTAGCACAAAATGAATATAATTATACCTGTGCTTTTCCTGCTACAATAAATCAATATCTCCACTGTGAGGCCTATAGTATGTAACTCAGAACCTTTAAAGTGCATAAAATTACCTACAGTAGGTGTTTCAAACAATGGTCATATGAAATCAACTATACAACGTTGTTCTTTCATGGCTGTCTTACCCCCCATGATGCATTGCTGATCTGTAAGGACATCTGATTACTGAATCAGGATGTGGGAGCAGTGCACTTCAGGTTTTCAAGTCCAACTACCTCAGCTCCAGCATTAGAAAGATGTATGCCACTTATCCATCTTCTGATGCAATTTATACATTAAATAAAAGCCATACATTTTCAAACACATATTGGGGGGGGGGGGGGGGGGGGCTGTTAGGGATGTCTGCCGTTTTACCACACTTGAGTAAAGGGGCATTCATAAACAAATCCCAACGTCTTGGGTAGTCATGATCTATAGTTTGGTTTCAGCTGTCTCAAACAAGGGTGAATCAATACCCAATCTGTTACAGTGACATTGCCTGATGTCATTAATGGACAGTGGGCATCCTAATTCATATAACAAATCACCTCAGAAAGAGTCTCCATTGATCTTTAATTAGAAGCAGCTGTTAATCACCTTTATGACTCTCCTCAGTGGCACCATAATGGTTTCTGCAGTGAAGCCACAGCAGTCTGTTCCAGCTAAAGAACAGCAGCATCAGCAGGGTGTTTACTGTCTGTTTATGTACAGCACACCACACTGTTAATGGATCTGCTCAGGTTTTCAGAATATTTTGAATATTTTATAATTGTGATTTTTATTCAATTTATGCCTGAGAGAACAAGAGAATTACAGTCTTCATCTTTAACTCTGCCACTGTAACAACCAAAAATCCTCTTTTTCTAATGGTCTTTTCAGGCATAGGGACAAACAATGACCCACAGGAGAGAAATGGCAATTACCTCTAGTAAGGTGCCCACTTCACACACCTGTCACAACACAGATGAACCCATCATAAAAGACCGGTGGAGAGGTACAAAAATGAGGGCGTTCTCCCTCTGTGACCCTTCAGCTTTCATAGTCTCCCCTCTTTTTCAGCTCAACTATTAAGACTTAAAGGGGTCAGTCCCCAGACAGCTCCATCCTTTATCCCTCCCTCACACACTCATCTCTGGCATAAACCCTTGCTGTGCTCTCTTATTGGTTGCCACAGAGCATTGACATCAAGATTATAATTTTAGCCTGGTTTTAATTTTGATGAAATGGCCTTTCTTTAGTGACTTTCCTGAGCGAAGCTTTTCATTATTTTAATGATCATCTGTAAGTCCTTATTGGTAACTGTGTTCAGTATAAGCATACACATTTTTACTATAATCATATAAACAGAAGATCAGTTTGAGATATTACATATAATACACAGTGCAAATCTTTTAATCGTTAGTGTTTTGTGCTCCAAATGAAGCACAGCAAAAAATTAATATACATATTGCCATATGTTGCGACTTGGCATATGGCGTCCTGCTGTGCGAGTTGCTGTGAAGGTGGAATCTGGTTTGACTTAGCCATGTGGCAAATATAGGCCTAAACAAACATGTATTTCAGATGTCTGGCTGTAAAAACCAGATAAAAAGCCACGGCTATATGAGGAAATAATTTGCTCGTAAAATTCATAGATCTTCATACTTGAGTGTTATTCCTTCAAGTGTTTTATGGCTCCCTCTTAAGATAATGAAACAGAAATAAAATCCCAGGGGGAAAAGATCTAAGTTTTATTTACACATCAGTGTGATTTCTTTTGATGAGATTTGGTCATTTATTGTCAAATTTACTCATTTATCTGTCTAACCTCACACACTCAATTTGAAGTGCACAAAGAACAGCAAATCCTTTATTCTCAGCAGAGATTCCTCATGTTTGAATACCTTTGTGGTATGAAAACCATATCATTAAGTACACCGCAGAAATAGAGGAGGCATCAGATTCCATTACCATGTACAACTGCAACAACTTTTTTTTTTTTCAGAATACGCAGGATGTGTACAGACCAGTGTTAAAATCTACCCCCAGCCATTGCAAACGGCCCAATTGCCTTGTGATTAACGCACAATAAAAGAATGTGATGGCTTAAAGAAGCAGCAGGAAAAGCTGCCCAGTGAAAGATGGGTGTATGGCGCACTCTATAATTAAGCCAGTCTGCACTTGATGAAAGTAGATCACACTGGCGGGCCACGGCTTCACAGCCAGTTTGTTTTTACGACATAATTACAGTCCAAATCAAATGAGAAGATTTAATATTGCACCACGACAAGCATGTGCCCAATGCCTACAATGACACTGACCCCCCTGAGGCAAGGTGTGCATGTGTGTGAGTGTGTGTGGGGGGCAGGTCGGGCGTCAGGAAGCCGACAGCAGAGAAGCTTCCCCACCTCGGTAGCTATCTACCTGTGTCTGGGCCCACCTGGGAGGTCTGACACCAATGGAATTACACTGACAGTGGGACAGAAAAGACAGAAAAGAGTTTGTCTCTGAAATAAAAGGGAGGGAAGGTGAAGACGAGAGGGAGGGAGAAGGAACTGTGAGGAGAGAAAGTTTATCTGGAAGGAATCAATCTGGTTGAAGCAGGCAAGGGAGAGGAAACAGAGAACAAAGAACTGAGAAATGAAAATAGATACAAGTGAGGTTGTGACAGTCCAAACAAGTGATGAAGAGACTGAAAGAAAAGAGAAGGAGCAGACTTGAATATGCAGACAGTGAGGGTGTGGCTAGAGCACAAAGATAAATGTTTTGCTTGACTGTGTCTCTATGGCGAGGTGATGGCCAGTGTTTAGTAGGGCTTGTGCAGTCATGACACACTGAGTTGTTTTAGTGATGAAAGCAGGATCAGTTGAAGGCAAATCAGTGTTAAAGTGGATCACATCAGGTGCCGTCATATCCGTTCACTCTCCATACTATCGTCTGCAATGCAGTTTAAAAAAAATAAAGGAAACTATAATGTTTAATTGTCAAACAATGGATTCTAGTTTTTCTGCAGTTAAGGAATTGTCTGAATATAAGGGAGGCAATTATAGAAACCGTAAGTTGTCATTTCTGTTTTGAGATGAGTGCCGTTTTGATGCTTGACGACATGGTTGCGTCGTAAATGACCAAAACCTCCCATTGAGTGGCTTTAGTGTTTTTCCTCCCTCTGAAAAAGTCTGCATTTCCTGTCCTTTGGTTACACGCTCGACATGACCACAAAGCCTTTGTTCCTCTGGGTCAAATTCTCCCAAAAGAGAGAATCTTCCCAAGCCACAGCTGTTGAGTGACCACGCTCGACCACACTGCTCTCTGTCTCCTGACCACCCTTCTAAATTGCTCTCCCTGCTCTCCCTCCATCCATTCCTCCCTCCTTTTTTCCCCCTTTTCCCAAGAGCAGCCAGCTGGGCCGGATTTACTCTGGTCGCTGTGTCGCAGGGCGAAGCCCAGTCTGCTTGCTGGGCGGGCAGCGTCATTTGACTGGGTACTGGTCAGGGCTGGTAGATTAGTAACTGGATATCTACAGAGAGGCCAGTGGGGCCTGAGCCCTGTGATCCAGTGCAAAGTAACGTCTCTGCGGTGGCCTTGTGGTTCCATGTAGCCCAGGACGTGAACCGCAATCCCTGCTGACACCCTGTTCCCCGAGGACGTGGTTTTACTCCAAACCATGATTTCCCATCTCCCGCTCTGCGACGCTCTGTCTGTGACTATAGGGCCTCTGCTCAGTGCTTTCTGGTGAAGAGGATACGGCACCTCCTCACCACTGGCGCTGGAGGCCACTTTTCTCCCACGGAGCTGGGCACACAGGAGGGGGCCTTCTCCTAAACAAGCTTAAAAGAGAACTTTTTAACCTCATGTCACATGTGAACTGCACAAGATGTGCTGGTGGCAGAGAAGTGGCCAGAATGGGTCTGTGAGCACACATTTGTGTGGCTTCTGATTATATGGAGAGTAGCCCTTTAGAAAAATAGACAGTTCAGTATGGGAATAAGGTTCTGCCAAAATTAGTTGTATAATAAGATGCTTGAGGTTGTAATATGATTTGCAATTTTGCAAGACAAATACACAACTTTGTTCTTCAGCATGTCAGTTTGATAAGAAAAATAATGTGTAATCCCATACAAATTGCATTCTTTATGTTTTAAATAGATGCACGAAAAGTGAGAAATAAACTGTGAAGATCGTTTGACATCATGAGCTTTAATCAGTTTTTTTTTTACCTTTTTTGAATCATTAAAAACATCTGCAGCCACTAACCATTTGCAAGGCGTGCTATTCCAGTTGCTATGTCAGTAGTTAGGCCATTGCTAGGATAAGAGCTGTGGGAATGTGACATCTTCTCAACATGCACATTTCTGCTGACCAGAAGACCAGAATCATCAACATGGCACCCAGATGTCAGCCTTCAGGCACAAACACACACACACACACACACAGTTGGGAAAGTCAATAAGATCCCCCCTGCAAACACCAAATCCTCCAAACATCATCTGTGTAAGCAATTTGTAGCTGCTTGTTTGATTATTTTCAGAATATTTTGACGTAATAATTATATTTTTACATGGAATCACGCATAATGTTGAGACACTGAGACACTTCATGGGTCGTTGTGTGTGGTAAGAGCTGGCAAGCATCAAGAATTCCTCCTGATTCGACTTTCTCACACAAACCCGCCCTGCGCAAGCCTTCTTTCCTTTCTTCACTCCTCTATTTCCACTCTCTATTGTCGTGTCTCTTCTCTCTCTTCTCGTGCTTTCTCTTTGAGCTAGCACGCGCACGCAAACACACACTGTACAAGCACTATTTCTGTTATGTTATCCTATGGCCCGGGGGCTCAAGCGAGGACAGGCTTGACTGCTGTTGGCCTGATATCAAGAAATACCTGATGGGTCCCCGTACTCATGCCAGGACTCATTTTTGAAGCATGAGACTTTCAACAGCTACCTTCAGGAATAAAACCTATGAGTCACATTCTCATTTGTATTGTTTTCTAAAAACAAGGAAGTCTCTGAAGTTCAATTTTGGAAGGTGCTTGTTTTTGTATCAATGTACTGGTATAGTAGCACAATGTGAAATATTATTTTGTCAGATTCTGAGCAAGATTCAGTATCTACCGTCTATCTGTGTCTTGTCTTGCCCAAAGAACGTTTGGCCAAATAGCTGCAAGCTAGCAAGATTCCTCACTGACAACATGATGGGTATTTCTTGAATTTCAACCAATCAACTCAGAGACCTTTAGACATCGCACAAGATCCATCCAACATCCACTGCAGTTTGCATTCCCTCTAATAACTGACAAATACTGAGGGCAGCTTTAATGATATGTTTTATTACACTGGACTTGTGTTATCTGTCTTACATTCTATGAATATTTGAGTGTTAGAAAATGTGACTTTGTAGCTGCTGATTAAAACAATATTTAAAAATATATATATGTATGTATATATGTATAATGTTTTGAAAATTTAGATGGAATTTATTTGCAACATTGGTTAAAAAAGAAACTGTGTTCTGACTTGAACATCAGAAAAATATTAATTTAAAATATCTTGAGCAACAACATGCTCAATGCCTTGAAGATGCACCTACTGCAGCTCAGAAAACCACTACAACTTAACACAAGACAGCATCAGTGTAAATGCGAGAGTTTAAAGTTAACATGTAAGTTGTTATAACTCTTTCAGACCAAAGCAAGGATGCAGGATAAACACTTGTTTTCTATTGTTGTGAATGAGTCCCCCTTTCTCCTGGTCCTCTCTGACATACGCTCTGCTATTTTCCATTGCAAAGATGGAGAGATGAATCCTTGTTTTAACAGCATTTAACAGTACAAATGATATCCATTATCAATGGTCAAATTCTTGAAGACTTCTTGTTTATTATCCTGGTTCATAGACTGTATATATGTTATATGTTAAAGGTGTAGATCTTTTCTTATAATCTCTCACACTCTAGATTCCACAATATACAAAATGAATAATAGGGAAAATATATTTGTTTCTGTTTGGTTTGTGTATGTTTTGTATAGCTTTTATAAATATCTTTTTACGTTTTCACCCTGCGTGGATCAGCCACTGTTGGCTGGCAGTTGGCTGTAAAACAAGGTTCCACACCCTAAAGCCAACATCAGATTAGGAGTCATACTAAATTATTAGCAGCCGTTTCTGATGGTTTGTATGCGACACCGTCGAGAGCGTATAAATGCATGATTCACTTGTGTGGGACGTAAAGACGAAGACATTTCCTCTCAGTTTTCAATGCTAAAATAACGCTATTCATTTTTTTTTTTTAAATGCGTCTTAACAGATGGGGTAATTTACAAAGAATGGGCTAGAAAAGCAACAATAGAGTGTTGCATTAGGATATTCTAGTTTTAGCTGTATACTAAAACTATTGTGTACCTACAGCTGTTCCAGTATGTGTTATCGATCGTGGTGGTAGAAGAAAAGGAAGATGGAATAATCAGAATAGAAAGTTGCTTCAATCATAGAGCAATTGCAACATTTATTGAAGTGTTGGCTTTCTTGTATTGATTTTTCAACACATTACAAAAATACATATATGCTCAAAACAGCAGATGTGTACTGTTCTGAAATCACTTTTTTTTCACAATGATGCACTCCCCCCCAAAAAGACCAAGGAAACTATTTTGTACAAAGAGTGTAAGTGAAAGTTGTGAAAAGTGAAATATGAAAATGTATTTAAAATTACAGTTGTAAGTGCCATCACAAGACCTTCAACCAACCATGGGAAAAAACATAATGTTCATGAATGTCTCATTAAATTGATCTGGAAAAGCATTCCCACACAAAGCATTGTATTCCCCTGCCGAAGGGTCTCCCTTTAGGATCACCTCATTCTCCTTTCTTTTTTTTTATCATTTTGTTTTTACATCCATGAAGGATAGCTTCACCAAACCAACAACAGGAAACCCATTCAAACAAAAAAAAAAAAAAAAAAGTTAAATTAAAAATTAAAAAAAAGATTGAAGAGACCAAGAGTCAATAATGGCACCACTCTTGTTAGAAAAAAATAATAATCTGGCATGATTCTGCAATATTACATTTCAAAAAATTGTCTTCCCATACAGTGAACAAGTAATCATACAGAAACATATTCATGAAGATAAAATCCCTCCACCAGGATAATCATACAAAACTGCTATGGCATTCAAAAACATTTGAAAGAACATTGGAGAAAACAATACTTTATTATCATTTTAAACACTTACACAGAGTATTTCATTAATGGCATACTTCAACACTGTAAACATATTGTAAGACTGAATGTCCATGTGTGATTTTGATCTCTGTCAGGGTTCCACTGTTCATCATTTGAAGATGATATATTTCATAGTGGTATGGCTCATTTTTGGCCTAACTCTGATCTGAGTTTCCCTGGAATGAATACACTGTGCGTTTACAACAGGATCTTGATTTTTGCACTCATGCATCGACGTGTGTAAGCAAGCTGAAAGCAGCTCTTCAGCCGATCTCACAATTTACTAAAATATACTGAACTACGTGGTAACTGAATAGCTTATGGAGAGCTGCTGTGACCTCAACATCGATTCCTTTCTAAAAAAAAAAAAAATCACAAAAAAAAGAGGAATTTGCATTCAAGATACAGAATTATTCTTTATCTATTAAAACAAAATGGCGCAGATAAAACCTGACAATGGGCCAAAAAAAAAAGCAGGTCAAACTTTCAAGTGAAGATGATTTTGATGATTTAGTATCGCAGCACTAAAATGAAAGATGGAGTCTCAGTCTCCTTTCATGTGGCTTTGCTGCCTCCCTCCCTCTCACGCTCGCTCTGTCTCACTCTGACGGTCCGTTATAAGATGTGGCCAGTAGATGTGCATTTGGGTACAAAAAAACAAAAAAAAAAAACAACACACGTTTCATATGCTTCCAATTTCATTTGAATGACTCTTCTCCCTGGTCAAGGTCTTGCTCTCTCTCCCTCCATTTCTTTCTCACACTTCTTCATTTCTCAGTTCCAATCTTTCATTTTTACTATAAGAAAAGCCCCTACTCAAGGTCGCCCGGCCATCTCCCATTGCAGCTGTGCTCAAAATTATCATAACTCATATAGCCTTTTTTTTCCCCCCTATACCAGATTCATTTCAGGATGAACGATGCAGAAAATAAAAACCGTAATCCCCAAAAGTCACGAACATGCACACTGTCTCAAAATCTGTTACTGGGAGTTAAACCCGTATCACTTTGTGAGGCGAATGAACAGGCTTCCTTTTAAAAGCCGCTCTAATGCATGAATCTGAGCTAGTGAACTGTGAAAAGACGCCGTCGGAGAGCGGCTTAGAGCACACTGCAGAGAGAAGAACACACACGCTAACACACATTGATATGAATTCCATTTGAAACCATTTTGTGGATCCTAAGGGGACACGGGAAGTCAACCTGGGTCGGAGAGAGATGCCACGCCAGACGGGACAGGGAGATGGAGACTGATTTCGAAAGTGTTACAATTGTTGAAGTAGCTTTGAGTTAACAAATTGCCTTTGAGTAAGCACATGTGGGGGAGTGGGGGAGATAATCAAGTGGGTCTGATAAAGCAATAATGAATGGTAGTTACACTTAGCATATACTGTGGATGATGCAAGCAGCTGGTCTTCTGATTGTTTAGTTTTAGGCCATTTTTCACGTACAGTCGGGGCTACTTTAACATATAAAAAAAAGAATATATTTACAAACAATAAACAGGACTGTTCTCCTTCTCACATTAATCACAAGTAGTCTTAACTTATTCAACATATTAAATATGGTGGTTTAATCCTACATTGGGAATGTACTGAGCATCAGTTAAGGGTACCTCCATTAAGTGCAACCTTTATTTATGTCCTGACTGAATCAAGGACAGCAATACAGTAACTGCATTTTGAAGTTATTCACACGCCAATGTTTAAGAGGACAAATTCCCTGAATAAATTAAAAGTAACTTATCAGGTCTCTAAGATAATGTTGGATTTTTAAAACCCAGCATGATGTTTGTTTTTTGTCAGGCTGACATTCAGTGCTTTAGGCCTGTGTGAGGGAATGGATTGTAGTCCGCTGCTGCAGTTAATATAGAAAACAATTTTTTTTTTTTTTTTAAAAAGCTAACTGCTTCACACAATTTTACTCTCACGTGATAATAAGCTTCCTTGAAGGAAAAAAAAAAAGAAAATTTGTATTACGGGTGACTTCTTTCCAGTTATCGCATTTTAGAAAAAAAAAATGTTTTAGCACATTTCAAAACTAACTCCATATGAAATCCCACAAAGATGTACCTGCACATGCCAAATATCATTACAAAAATCCAATAAATACAGAAATTATTGCACAGTAGAAAGGCTCCATGGATTCCTAACTGATAAAATCCTCAGACAGTTTGCCAAGAAACACCAAGTTGGGCATTCCAGACAAGTTCTCATTAAAGTTTCCCTTTGTTTATATTCTCAGGTGGCAGTTTCTGTGACAAGAAAAAAAGATGAACATCAATCAGTCTCAAAATTCTTTAAGAGAGAGATTATCCAGCCAAGCCCCATAGCTGAAGAAGTGGTTACAGGGATTTTGTGTGTGCATGTGTATGTGTGCTTTTGTGTATGCGTGTGTGAGTGTTTGCGTGTGTACACTGTAGGCTGTATAACTAATGGTTGCTGGCTTAACCTCTGTCCGCCTGCTCCAGTTTGACCTCACTGGCCATCAAATGTTCGCCATGCCATTTCTTCATGTGTTTCTCCAGCGTGCTGTAGACGCTGAAGGGCATGTGGCAGATGTCGCAGCGATACACCTCCTTCCCAAATTGCCCGTGGGTCTTCATGTGGCGCGTCAGCTTGGAGCTCTGGGCGCAGGCGTAGCTGCACAAGTCGCACTTGTAGGGCCGTTCCCCTGTGTGGCTGCGTCGGTGCACCGTCAGGTTGCTGCAGTTCTTGAACACCTTGCCACAGTACTCGCAGGTGTCACTCCTCCTCTCTTTAGAGCTCGGGGGCCTGCCAGGTCCAGGTCCCCGCAGGAGGTGAGGAGTACTGCTGCCGCTGCGGCCCGAAGCGCTCCCCCCTTCCATCAGCTCCCCAGGCGGGGTGGAGAAGCGGAGGCTTCCCGTCTCCGAGGAGGAGTGCTCGGAGGAGGTGCCGAACGGCGACTGACGGGAATCTGTGAATCCCAAGAAGGGTTCTCTGATGAAGTGGCGTGAAGCAGCGTAGCCAGCCAGGAGCTGAGAGTAGACATTCTCCGGGGAGATAAGGGGTAGGGTTGGGGGAAGCTCCAGCTGTTCCTTCTCTATCTTGATCCTCTTGTTGTTGGAGGGACTTGGGCTGGTGATGGGGGTGGGCCGACGCTGGAACAGCCCAGGGAAGGAGTCTGCTTCAGATACACTGATCCTGCCGTTCATCACAGGTCTGTGGTCCACCCGCTCATCTCGCTCTCTTTCCTGCTCCCTCTCATTCTTTCTTTCTCTTTCTCTTTCTGCTTCACCCCTCTCTCCACCATCTCCATTAGGTTGTCTCTCCAGGCTTCTCTTGTTAGGATGAAGTCTAAGGTGATTGTCCAGATGGTTGTACTGGTGCATGATGCCCACCCCACCACTGTCATTTACTCTATCCCTGTTCAGGGGCTTCTCTTCGGGAGACTGTCTAGGGCCATTCTCCCTATTCTGGCTGAATTCCTGGGAGTCCTCACTTAAATTGGAATCTGGCCGACCATTCCTCAGTTCTTCCTCCTCTTCCTCTTCCTCCTCTTCGTCTTCCTCCTCTTCCTCCTCCTCCTCCTCATTGTCCATCCCCATCCCTCTTGAATCTCCCTCCCTACTCTTTTCTTCTCCCTCTCCTCCCTCTCCTCTATTTCCCTGTTCTGGGGAGCCACCAATGGACCCAGACTTGTTGTGCATATGTGTCTTCATGTGCCTCTTAAGCTTGCTAGCCTGGGAGCAGGCATGATCACATAGATGACACTTGTACGGCCTCTCTCCTGTGTGACTGCGTCTGTGGACGATCAGGTTGCTCTGGAACTTGAAAATCTTACCACAGAACTCGCAGGATTTGGATTTCCCCGGGGTCTGGTTCTGTCCCTGGGTGTCAGGAGGGCTGGCAGAACTGTGTCCCCCGTGAGGAGTGGGTGGCTGCGGGGCATAGGTGAGAAATGCAGGGGGCTTGGCGCCAGGCTGGAAAAGCGTGGGACTCAGCAGGCGGTGCATGGGTGGCACACGGTTGGGTGAGAGAGGAGGTGTGGGCCCCCCATTATTGGTCGTGTTGCCCGCCAGTTCCCTCAGACGTCGGGAGAAGTCCATGGAAGGAGGCTCCATGGGGGTCATCCGCATCACCCTCTCAAAGGCACTAGGGTGCTGGGACAGCAGCCCCATCTCCTCTGGTCCCAGCCTCTCTAGAGGGGGTCTAGGCGGCGGTGGAGGGCTGATAAAGGGTGGCGTTGCAGGCAGCCGGGTCTCCATGTACCCCGGGGGAGGGGGGTGTTCCCTGAGCAGGGGCGCAGCCATGCGGAGGAGGTGGAATGGGTTGTTGGTGTCACCGAGGAAAGTGGGTAGAGGGGAGCGGGGCAGGGCATCAGTGCATGGGGGTGGAGGCAGAGCCATGCGGGGAGTGAGGGAGCAGTTGACTGGGTGGTTGTCCAGGTAGATGCGGATGCCGTGAGTGTGCTGGGCATGCTGAAGCAGGAACCAGGCGCTGGTGAAGGTCTGCTTACAGGTAGTGCAGATGTAGCTGGATGGCTCATTTTTATCTGTGGGCCAAGAGAGAGATCACCATCAATATTGTAAAAAACAAATCTAAATAAAATATGCAAAAGAAGTCAATATTTTTATATACCAGTTTTAACTATTTACACCAACATATTACTTTACAATGCCTTCATGTTTATTAACAACCTCTGTGAACAACAAATGAATTGATCTTAAAAAAATACAGTTATACCATGCTTCTGTTTGCGTCTATGTATTTAATGGGCTTTGTCTGTGTGTGTATGAAATTTTGAGTGCGTGTCTGTGTGTGTTTCTACAGGCTAATGCAGATGGCAGGTACTGCCCTAAGGCCACGACACATTATGCTAATTCTAATGTCAGCTAGGCTTTAATATACAGATCCATCTCGTCTACTCTGTCATTTCCATATGGAGACAGGGGAGGCAGCAACGGAAAAAAACACACCAATGGGGAAAAAAGGAAATATGGGAGAAGGGGAGGGAAGGAGGGAAGGAGGGAGGGTGGAAGGGTGAGATGTGGCATTAGAGAGAAAGAGAGACACACAAAAGCAGAGAAAAAGAGAGGTGATGGAGGCAACGTGTAAACAGTAAAGACCCCTCCGGCCTTAACACAGCATCCACATTAAATAAAGCTCTACGTCACTGGTTTAATAACAAGTACAGTAAGGTGATCTGTAGTGGCTGTACACACACACACACACACACACACACACACACACACAAAAAAAAACCTGTATGTCACTCACTGACAAATCGCCCCTTTAAATGGCATGACTTAATAATGCCAAATGAATCTATCAGTCACTGTGGCATGGCCCTGTCAGCCTGCTTGTGAGTCATAAAAAGTGCCTTGGTTGGGATTCATCTAATTCAACACAGGCTAGCAGTGAAGAGGCATTTCCACAGTCTTGTGTTTGCTTGCAAGGCATCTGCATCTACTTTATCATCAGCGGCTACCGCAAGTGGAGTCAAGTTGGTACGGTGGTCCCAAAGCTTGGAGCCCCAGAGGGGGAAAACAAAGACAGAGAAGTTACTTTTGCCCAAAGTCTTATGTGATCGAGAAATGAGCCTTTAAGATGGCTGACTGCCTCAAAGCCACCCATTGTCATGGAATGTAAAACACACATGCAGACACAGATACTCCTCTCCTCTCGCGTCTCTCACAGCACACCTCGGTACACTCACAAATTCACACACACACACACACACACACACACACACACACTTGTACTATGCAGAGCAGATGAGCGAAAGCTGATGTTGGATCAGTGTCTAGTACAGGAAGCTGATTTGGCGGTGTGATTGGTTTGGCTTTCCCCAGGGGAGACGGGGTCAGAAAAAGTTAATGAGGGGCTCATTTACTGATTCTGTCTGTTTTTCTCTGCTATTAGCGGGGCTCTGGTGTAGCCGTCACTCTCATTGTTTGTGTGGGGTGGGACATGACCTGACTCCTGCTGCGAACGTGTGTGTACGAGCGCGTGTATGTGCATGAATGTGAACATGTATGTGGATGTATTTTTGTGCTTGTCTGGCTGTGCATGTGTGTGTGTGTGTGTGTGTGGGGCGAGTGGCGGGCTGCCTGCCCGTGTTTAGTTTGGCTAGGCTTCACACGGCCGTTTGGCAGCAGAGAGCTGGACAGCTTAACAGCTTGGACGGGGAGAAGAGAGCGAGAGAGGGAAGGGAAGAGGAGGAGAGGGGGTAAGAAGAGAGGTGGAGGGACTTTAAGGGCCAGACGTGCTTGGGCACACACGTACATACACACACATACACAGTGACACACACACAAGAGGGTATTTACATGCCCCCCAGGGACAAAGGGGGGTCTATAGACTTGGGAGCTGTATAATCTCATCAACACACGAGGATCAATATGAAATGAAGATGTGAGATTGGGAGAGGGATTGATGATCTCTCTCAATTTATCAAATTGTGCTTTCTTATATCTGTATTTTGGTCTGCACACGATACAAGCTATCCAATCATGTACCGCCACCGCCACCCCCACAACCTTCCACCTCGCCACCACTACAGCAACACATTTGCATCTTGTCATATCTTACACAGCTGTGTCATATGCCGTTAAAGGAAGCATGGCAGCTAATAGAGTGGCAGCTGATGGCTGCTGCCTAATGACGGCCAAAGACAAATTTCATCAACTTCCCAAACAAGCAAGCGAGGGGGGGTGGGGAGGCAGAGAGAGGAACAGAAAAGAGACTGGAATAGCAATAAGAGAATCAAAGATAGATAGCTAGACACACTCATACACAGTCACATGCCGGATGTTGAAGACAATGCGGAAGTGCCTCATGCTGCAATTCCTCTAATGGCTGCTAGATGTTGGTTCTCAGAAAACTTTTTTTTTTTTCAATATAAAGTGATTTTTTTAGAATGTTAAAAATTCATTAAACTTCTTCTAATGTGCATCTTGGCAACAATTTGAAATGTAGCTTTCAATTGAGAGGACATTAAAGCCGTGACAGAAAAGAAGGGTGAAGAAGGGTATCTCCGGGGACGTGTTTGCTTGATTGACAGTTCTCTCAGGCTATCACACTCAGCTGCAGTTTGCTCATGCCTCCTCAGCTCCACCCAAATGTCTTCTGGTTGCCCAAATTTGGATTCATCTGGTTCTAACCAACAGAAAGGTAAGCGGTAAACCCGAACCTGCAGGCTGCAAAACCTCTGCCTTAAAAAATCCTGTGTATCACAGACACTACCTTCATGTTTCTCTATGACAATAACATGCACACACAGATGCACAAAGATATGCACACATTAAGTTGCAGGCATCCTCACTCCATTCTTTCCTCTCACACACGCTTGCACACATGCTGGGAGAGTTTGAATGGTGTCGCTGCTTAGTGCTCCAGCCAATAAAAGCCTTCATTAAAGTATCACGGTGGGCCGTGTCATGCTTCAGTTTGTGGTAATTACAGTCGTCTGCCTGACACGCAGGCAGGGACCCCTCCACTGCTGACCGCCAAGGTCAACTACCAGTTAGAATAGTTACATTCTCCTCTCCATGCAGTCACTGATGCTGGACCTAATCGGCCAATTTACTCTGGCATACCATATGCACGCAGACACACACGTACTGACACACACACACACACAGACACACACGTACTGACACACACACACACACACACACACACACAAACACACACACTGTTCAGTGAATGTGACTGAGATGAAAGGTTAAATGAGTCACAGCAGGATTCTGTAATATGATGCTGCATTATGAACTCAATTTTGCCATTTTTTGTCATTTTTCTAGCAGTACAGCTACTTGTAAAGGCTATAGTGTGATGATATTCCTTTGTAATAGCCTGAATCTTTGACTTTTTGGCCATATTTCTGCCCAGGTGTCCACCCAGGCAGGCTTTCCCATGAAAGAGACGAACACAATACAGACCTGAGACCAGCTTAGGAGGGCAGCTCTTTGTCCTGTGCAACAAAACTAAGGGCTAAGGGCCAGGAGGCCTGGAGGAAGTTATTAAAACATTGGCACATGCGTGGAGCTGAGGTGGGCCAGTTATAATGTTCTCCTTCTCTCCTGGGTTATTTTTTTTTTTTTTACTAAACCACCGGGCCAATTAACCCAGTCTTCAGGGACCAAGATCTGAGCTTTACATCAGATTTTATTCTTTCCAGATTGCCTTTTATAGTCATTATTTTGCCTTAAAAAGTACAAACAAAATGCCAGTGAATGAAGGGGAGCCATGGTATTGACTGTTTGCATATGGCCAGTGAAGAAAAGTTGGTGTGAGCTTGGCGGAGTTGAAGTAGACACCAGGCGTATGGTGCAGACTTGTGGATTTGTGTTAAATTCAGGAATTCACATATGCCATCCCTCCAGCCGGAGTTTGATTTATATTTTCGAAGCATGAACTCCCTCCATTTACATTACACTTACATTTTGGGGCCTTTATCAGATGCTCTAATCCTGAGGGACTTATAATAAGACCACAGAGGAATAACAAAAATCCACAGGCTCAGCCTTCGACAAGATGGGCAAACTGGAGCTTGTCAGCTGACAGTGGACTGTGAGTGGATGGTAATGAATGCTCACTGATGCCAAATTAACTCTCACAAAGCTCAGGAAAAAAAATCATAATTGAAAATAAGCAGCATTTGAACGCCAGCCCACCAACTTTTCCGCTGTACTGTGTTCATCTGGCATGGACAGCTCTACAGTAGAAAAACATAACAGCCGGGGAGCAAAGTTTGGAGTGTGTAGAATAATGTTGCTTTACTTAGAAACAGAAGACAGTGCAGGTTTCTGGTTGTTAACAAGGAGGTGACTGTGGAAGTAAAGGTGTCACGTGTGTGTGTGTGTGTGTGTGTGTGTGTGTGTGTGTGTGTGTGTGTGTGTGTGTGTGTGTGTGTGTGGGTGTGTGTAACTATATGTGTCTTTGCACTGCAGCATTCCTGGGGTTCAGGTTCACTGTACTGCTCCTGCATTCCATCAAGGGCGACAGAACGCCACGGCGATAGATTTGCATACAGAACAAAGCCGCCCGCAGGCTAGGCCACTGGGACACAAACCTGCCCCTGCAGCCCCTCCTACACACTCTCGCAACATACACACGCGCTCGCGCAGGCACAAGCCCTGGGAGTACGCCTGTGTGCACCTGTCAGGGGTTAGTTGACACCTCTGCTGCCGGCAAAACAGCCTCTCATTAGCATGGCTGTGATCTAGGGGTCCCCAGGGGTCCCAGCCTCCTCACCTCGCCCGCTTGCCCCCCTTTACACCTCTGCTCCTCTCCTCCTCCTCACATCTCCCAACCGTCCCTCCTGCTCCTCCTACTTCTTCGGTGCTCTGCTACCTTCTGCTCTGATGGCTTGTTTGTCATGAAGGGGGCTAATCAGGAGACACGAGGCCACGCAGAGCAACCATGTGTGTATGTGTGTGTGTTTGTGTGTGTGTGTGGTGTGTTTCACAGGGCGTTGGGAGCTCGGACGGTTAACTACGGCTCACGCGAGCAGTGACTGACACACACATTTAGTAAAAGAAAGAGAGAGATGGAGAGACAGAAAGAAGGAATGAGACTGTGGAGGGTGGCAGTAGCAGGCAGGGGGTAAGGCTCTCACACAGTGTGACTGGCTCCATGCTAACTCAAACCAGCTTCGGCCTGCTAACCATATACATCTGTGTGTGTGTGTGTGTGTGTGTCTGCAGCCAATATGACCAGCTGAAATGCCTGACAGACCGAGAGAGGATTTAAAGAAACAGTGCGCCCTAATGTGTTTGTTGAAAAGTGTGGGATCGAGAGCCATGCACAAAATATTTTCTCTTTCACTCTCTCCCTTTATTTACGTCTTCATCTATTTTCTCTCTCTCTCTCTGTCTCTCTCTCTCTTTCCCTGTCTTCTTTTCCTCTCACGTACACACTAAGCACCTGTACAAGGTATCTGGGTACTCCACCCTGATCCTCATGCCTCCTGGGATGCGGGTCAAATGAACAATAAAAGGGATCAGGTATCTCCAACAACTTGATCACAGGCACACACACACACACACACACACACACACTGAGCGAGTCCAGCTGCGCAACAATGCATGAATGGAAGAGGCTCTCATGTAGCACGACCGAGGGAGCGCGTTACCGCGAGGCAAGCTATACCAGCTAGAGCACAGGGGACTCGCTGTGAAAAATAACTGGAAAGACCTCTCTGTCAGTAAAGAGCTATGACTTTTGGCTCGGCTTCTAGGACAGAGGGAGAAAGAGGGAGGGAGGGAGAGAGAGACAGAGAGAGAGAGCAATATAGACCCTGTGAAAAAAAAAAGTGAGAGAATGAAAAGAAAAAGGGAGCTCCATAAAGTACATTAGCTAAACTCTCTGTGGCATTTCTCTAAGCCTGACTCATCGGCATCAGCTCCTAACTGGTCCCAGCGCCTGTATTTGTGTGTGCTCAAGTGTGTGTGTGTGTGTGTGTGTGTGTGTGTGTGTGTGTGTGTGTGTGTGTGTGTGTGTGTGTGTGTGTGTGTGTGTGTGTGTGTTTTGGGGGTATGTGCACACACTTGTGGGGTCTGCTGTCTGTCATGTGACGCTCACAAATGGATGACACTCAAATCGTGCTTGTGGTTGCGAGAAGCTGTAAGAGGAGAGAGGAGCAAGATGGAGGAGAGGATGAAAGACAGGAGAGGGAGGGCGGCGGGAGAAGAAAAGAAGGAAAAGACAGCAAAAGAGGAAAAAAGAGAATTGCAGGCAGTATGGGAAACAGGAGAAGAATTGCACTTTGTTTTTCTTTATCACCTGCATTTCCATTTCCAATCGAATTACAACCACTAATCTCTCATTCCATCACCTACCCATTTTACCATGACATAGCAGCAGGAAAAACAAAGGATGCCATGCAAGGGGGAAAAAAGGAACCAATGGCATCATCACTAGAAATGTAGGGGTGCACGCATGCTGAATTAAAGGATAAATCCATCATAAATAAATAGAATAAATACAAGGTGATATATTTTAGAGAAAAGGTCCCCACTGATGCTGCGGACGAGCAAGAAAACACCAAAATGTTTGGATAGGTGATGGCATCAAAAGACAAAAACTAAAGCTCTGCTTTGGCAGTGAAATGGAGACTGACTTTGTGGACTCACACAATGTTTATTCGAGGTTTTACATCCAAATGAGCTCCAGTCATACCCCTCGGGGACTCTCACTTTGTCCAGAAAGTCAATTTCCTATTCACCGGCAGTGAATAGGAAATTGACTTTGACATGTGAATGACACGCAAATTCTGTTTTTGCGGGTTTATTAAATTTTTCATCGGATCAATCATTCTGCACAAACAGTGCACGAAATGTGTTGTGTTGTTCTTTTAGCGTTTTTTTCATGAACGGTCAACTAAACAAAACTCAATTAAATTAAACAAAAGCATAGCGTTATACATGGAGATACAGTGCTCATCTCAACCTGTGATAAGCAGGTGTTCTTTTGCAAATTCCTCCATCTTCCGCAGTGACATCTCACGCGTTACATCTTCTGTGAACCCACTCGGTTTACCTTACCTCTGTGTGTGTGTCAAAGAGACAGAGAAAATGAAAATAGAAGCAAGAAAAAAATTTTGCTTTTGTGCCTCTGTTTGTGATGTATGCGTATATGTGTATATGGCGGCATGCATGTCTTGTATGCATGTGTTTGCATGTATATGCCCATGCTCAGTGTGTGTATCTCAAGCTACCATTCTGTGACAGGGTGCTATATTCTTTCAGCAGTAGTAATGGTCCCCAGCTGGCTTTTGCCCACTGGAGCCAAGCAGCCAGTCCCACTTAACTAGAAGCCCACAGGAAAATACCACCGCGGCCCTGAATGAAGCACACAGGCCCTTCCAACCCAATCAGCCTGCTATAAAACTTGCCCCTCACATGCTTCAGACATGGCGTAGAGTCCATTCCAGTGATTGGGAAAGAGAGCATTCACAATCTAATTCACTATTATTCTGCAATTTCTCCAGTTGAATATATAATCCTGGCTACTTAAGGACATAGTGCTTTTTCCTCACATCACACTAAAGTAACAAATAGGGATGTGTGTGTTAAAAATAAAAATGGACCCGAGATATTCAGCTCTCTTTATTTAACTGCTCTGGAAAAGAGGTTGTGGAGCCCATTTTGAAAAGTAGGATGTGGGTATGTGATATGCTTGGAACTCTTAAAGCAATGATTGGACATTTTGGGGAAAACACATATGGTTAGATTGATACCACCCTCATATTGGTCCATTAAATACAAGGCTACAACTGGGAGCTGGTTAGCTTAGCTTAGCACAAAGACTGGAAATGGAGGAACAGTTTGCCTAGCTCTGTCCAAAGGTAACAAAAATCTGCCTACCAGTATATCTAAAGCTGAGTAATTAACACTTCATATCTCCTTTGTTTGATCCGTACAAGAACAAAAAAATTGTAAAAACGTCACGTTGTGGTTTTACCTGTCTGTTTCTTGCCACAGAGCAGTGACTTCCTGGAGTCTTATCCCATTTTTTGTACAGATTAAACAAACAAGATATAACGTGTTAATTAGTGAGTTTTAGAGGTGCTGGTAGGTGGACTTTGAACAGAGTCAAGAAAGCTGTTTCCCCCTGTTTCCATTCTTTGTGCTAAGCTAAGCTAGACAACTGCTGACTCTAGCTTCATATCTACTGTACATCAATCTTCTCATCCAATTCTCAGCAAGTGAAGTAAACAAGCATATTTCCCAAAATGTCAAACTTCACCTCTAGGCTAAGGCTCAAGTTCCACCTTACTGGAATGTGAAGTAATGCTAAATGTCAGGCCCTCAAACTATTTAGGACAATTCAAAGAAAAATGCAGGTTAAAATGTGCTTTCTCTTCCCACAAATAAATAAACTATGATCTAATATGATGAAATGGATGTGCAAAAGATATTCAGTTTGAGCTGCTACGTGCAATAAGGCAACATGAGACTCTCTTTGTGTTTCCCTCTATCTATCTATCCATCTGTCTCTTATCTGTAAGGTCGTTTTGTGACCCAATGAAGGCCGGCGGCACAACGTTATTTGTGTTGCAACGGTCATGTCTCCAGGTGAATTCTGTTCTCTCTCTTTCGGGCCCTGCACATACTCAGGTGTGTCAAGCCATCTCTTACATGTAATCTCGAATGCTCCACACACACCAGTACACACATAAATGCAGACGTGAACATAGATTCATCTCTCAACAAACACACCCAAGACATATTTATAAAGTGACATTTGTGTGTGTGTGACGGGGCTGACTTTGGCCTCAGGCCTCCCCCTGTGGGTTCCGTGTGGCCTCTCCCTCTGTGGCTCTCTCTCTCTCTCTCTCTCTCCCTGTCTCTTTCTCTCTCTCTGTCATTTCTTTCTTTCTCTTTCTCGTTTTCTCTCTGTCTTTCTGGCTGTTATCACGCTGATACATTTCCTGCTCCTGGCATAGCTCCTGCATAGCTTATGGTTAAAGAAAGCTTTCATCTATCCAGTGCCTTTAGGACACGCACACAGACACACACACACACACTCACACCCACACCCACAAACACACTCACACACATACAAGCGCTGGTACGGGCCAGCGCTGCCCCGCCAGACCACAGGCCCAGACAAGCTCCGCTGGCACCAATCACCCTGATAACATCTTAGGCTTTATTTCATTTTGGCTTGCTCTGTTCTGCTCTGGGGAAGACAGACACAGAGAAGAGGGCTTTCTGGAAAAGTATGAATTACGCCAGTATACAGGGAGAGTGTAGCCCCTTAACCTTGAGCAGTTAACTCCCCTGTCTGCAATGCCATCTATGGACATGACAGTGCAAGCCCTCTTTCATCCAAGAAACAGACCAGAGCAGATGTTTCTTCCCTAGATGTCAGTACAGGTTTTATGAGTTAAAGTGAAACTAAAAAAAGTAATACAGGTTAATAAAAGAAAAAACATATTTACATTTATAGTGAAAAAAGACAGGAGCACAACTGTAAGCATCCTCTCATCCAAAATATAAAAAAATCTAGCCACACAAAGTTTTTAAATATTCGTCAGATATTTCTGCCTCCACCCATCCATACATTTCTGTGGCGCTCACGGCATTAAAAAAATATATTTTAAATATTCAACATCAATGTGTCTTTCCAAATAAGATGTCCTTGCTTAGACACTTCTATGTTTTTGCATTTGTTTTAGGCTTTTTCCCCCCTTTATTCAACCTTTACTGCTTAAAGGAAGTTTCTACTATGCATGAAAGAATACTATATTGTGTATCAATGTTGTATCAATATAAAATATGTTGATTGTACACTAGATATTGATCCTGGCACACCACTGATTTATATTTAGGAGACAGACCAACATAAAGGCAGCTTACATTCATCATGTGTTTGTCTGTTTCTAGTGTCCTCTATCGGAGTAATTGCTCGAGACAAATAAGTGGATGAAATAAGGGGAATCGTAAGTGTACCATGAAAGGCTTTCAATATCTCTTGCGGGAAGCAGCCTGTAAAAGGGAAATACGGCCATAAACGCTGTCTCCTCATTTTCTTCTCCCACAATCCCACCAAATCAGAGCGGGGCGCTAATAAGATAAGAGGAAAGGAACAACAACAGTGTAGCAAGTAGGATTACTCCTGTCTGACTGGCTAACAAGCGCCATCTCTTTTCCTTTTCACAAAAACTAATGGTAGCCCTTTTCCTCCCAAAGGCAAAAACATGCTACTTTTCAATAGAAAAGGGTGAGTGAACACCCCAGTCAGAAAATTTCTCCATTTACTCCTGAAAGGGGCATATTATATGTTATGCACTAAAGTCTTTCAGACTGCACAATAGCTGGACACACACAGACACATGAGGAGTTTATCTGCATGTTCGTCATGAAGACCAGAGTGGGAGAAAGGTGTACATGTTGCTGAGCAGGTTTTTCGTTTAGGGTCTTACGTGTGTGCATTTAAAAGTGTACATACAAATGCAACTTATACTGTAATTACTCAGCACTGATGAAAGCACACCTGTTATCAAATGTCACAGCCAGAGAGGAGAAGCAAAGGTGCAGCTCCAATAACCACAGTGCAGCTGTCAAATTACCTTGATTATAGCTATTTATGCAAAGAACATAAACACATTCACAGATTCCCACTGACACAAGACAACTTATGGTCCGTAGCAGCGAGACCATGAAGTTCACATCAGCACTTCACTCAAAGCGACACACAAAGCAGCGTGTTTGTGTTGAATACCAAAGCGCCATCATCACTCTCCATGCGTAGCAGGGACGGGGTGTGAGGTTTTTAATGCCTCTTAAGTAAGGCTGTTAAGGAGCAAAGAGTCCACACATCTGGAAGACACAGTCACTCGGCACATGCTGAAAGTTAGCGGTGGCGCTCGCAGTCCAAATTAGTGGCGAGTTTTATTCCCCCGCTGTGGTAGGAAAATATCAAATCTGCTGCCATATGAGTGCCATAAAGCTGGCTGTGGAGCGTTTGATGCCTTCATGTGGGAGCCTTTAAGCTGTGTGTGCATGTGCATGTGTCTGTGTGTACATGAGCGTGTTTGGTGGGAGATGCAGGCCTTAATGTAAGATGGGAGTCATTGTATGCATTCCTGCATGCACACATGTTGTGTGTGTGTGTGTGTGTGTGTGTGTGTGTGTGTGTGTGTGTGTGTGTGTGTGTGTGTGTGTGAGTGTGGCTCTTATCTGTGTGTGTATTCCTGCAAGCATGTTGAGTATCCGTTATCCTGCATAAATGTTTGAATGTACATTTCTATGTGTGTGTGTTAGTGTGTGCATGTGAGTGTGTGTGTCAGGTGGCTGTGGCAGCATGCATATGCAGCTGTGCCATTTTAGCAGCTCTCTTATAGACCTAGTTGACCCTGCAGACAGACACACACACACACACACACAAGCAGAGTCAGACGGCCCCTGGGGTGGTCCTGTCTGAGGCGCAGTGTTATGAGCCAACAACTCTAGGGGCCCATACGCAGGCAGGAACACGTATACTGTAATTGTACACACACACACACACAGATGTGTATGTTAACCCAAATGCTCATACGTGCTCAGAGACACACAAATGGTGAATTAATGACCGCAAACGGAAATAAATTCATTATTTTACCTTAATATTTAAGCTAAGGCAAACGTTTCCTTTTGCTGTGTGTTTCTGCAGGATCGCCATCACTGCTCATGTGCTAATCTTAAGGAAATCTTAACAAAACATGTAGCTTGCTCTTTCATTCATTTGTAAGCATTTAAGTTTTGAAATTGCAATGACAAATAAAGTTATTTTTGTTTTAGATTCAACCAGTGCCTACAAGAGGCTGTGCAGGGGTGTTGCTCATGCAGAGTGAGTCACATGCATCATTATGCAAAAGCACGTGCACGCGCACACAAAATGTATAAAATGGGAATAGTCGAAGGGTTCATTTGCAAAAACAGATATCTCAGTTTTTATTTATTTTCCTAAATCAGATTTTCTTTTGTGCACTCCAGGGAATATCATTGGTGTTGGTTTATTCATTTTAAGAATGGTGTTTATCTGTTGGATGTATCTTTTTTTGATTTTGTATTTAATTCATTTTGTAGAAAACTGCATTAAAACGTTTTAAATTGGAAAAAAAAAAATTGAGCCTGGCTTGTGTTGCTGTAAGAAAAAAACATTAAAATCTAAACCTCTAAAAGGAGCATCCTCTAATCTATATCTAAGCAACGGTGTTGTCTGTAAAATCCAGTAATCTCATGTTGACATTATGAAATATATTCTTCTTTTAAATATCTCTAACATCACTATATCTTGTCTCTCACTTTTCCTTTTCCCATATTGCAGCTTGAAAGTGAAAAAAAAAAAACACATGAGAAGGAGATACTGTATCATGAATGAGTGTGTGTTCATGTTATTTAAAAAAAAAAAAAAAAAAGTTGTGTATTTAAATGGAAGAAGGAGTGTACTCCTCTTTTTTCCCACAGAGGAATAAGGAAATATTTGCCACTCACAGAAACTGGGAAACACGTTCACACACACACGAGGAAATGAAAATAGACACACACGCTGAGACACAAGATAAATTCCCTGGCAAGCATTCAAAACACTCATGTAAGAGCACATAAACACACACAGACTGCACCAGAAATGCAAAAGCACCAACACACAAGAGACACACTTGCAGGCAAACACACAAACACACACAAGTGTGTACACACACCACCTACACAACTGCCACCATGTAACCCCTAATCACAACCCCAGAGCTTGGACATCAAATGAAGCAAGTTTTAAAAAAAAAAAAATCATCAGGAGTAATTAACGCATTTTCATATGCAAATGTGATTAATGCAAAACTACAAAGTCATTATGCAAATCGACTTTTCCTTGAGCCTCTGTACAAATATTCGCAGCTCAAATCAGGGATCAGTCTCGCCATCTTTCTTTTTTTATCTCTTACCCCTCTCCCTCTCTCTCTCTCTCTCTCTCTCTCTCCTGGAGTAGAGATAATGCGTAAGTAGCATGTGAAGTTATTTCTAACTCACACAGTGTGTGTGTTTTCATGCGATGGGCCGGGGCTATGGCATTACGCCGCCTGCCTACTGATTACTGGCTGCTTGGCACTGGAGCGAGACAGGGAAGCCGGCGTACAGGGGAAGGTATGAATATGCAAAAGCCTGATTGCTTTTCATGATTAAAGCCTATTTAATATGGAAATGAGAGCAAGCCAGGTGATTAAAGGAGCATTGGGTGGTGGGGCAAAAAGAAAAAAAAAATGCTGGGGGGGGGGGGGGCAGAGAGAGAGAAGAAGAGAAGAGAGGAGAGAGACACCTTCAAATCGGTGGTGAGGTGTGGAAACTGGAATGTCACAGTTATTTAGTGAGAGCAGAAGTGAAACAAGTGTTGAACACTGCAGATTTGACCTCTTTGGGCACTAAGATCATTGTCCCCTTTGATATGTTCTGTAGGTTACACCACAGGTTTTCATCCAGAAACCACCATAAGTCATTTTAAGTGAAAAGAAAAATCCCTTGTTGCTCATTAGCTCAAGAAGAAATACTGATCTTATCATGTTAAAATGCTCCTGTGCACTTTAGCACACTTTCACACCCGCAGAAATGTTGTGCATGTAGGTGTGACAGCTCTAAAGTGGCGGGTATCTCATTTTAATTCTTTGATCATGAATCCAGTGCAACTTTGGTTCAGTTAAGAACAGCAGTATCGGTATCACATCGAGCTTGTAAGTAGCTCCCCACCGGAAAAAAAACAACAAAAAAAACGACGAACCAATGCAAAATCTTCAGCCTAATATAGTGATGTGCCCACAAAGGTGACAGCAGGGAGATGAGAGGTGGACTGAGAGAAAAACAGAGAGAGAGAGATGTTTGAGGATGTCGGTGTCGTTCACTTGGTCTCATGAAATATTTACCGTGTGAAAATGAAAATATGAAAAAAAAACTATACACAGTGAGTGAGTGACAAAGAGAGACAGTCAGAGAGAGAGAGAGAGAGAGAGAGGTTGTCATGATGTGACTTCGCCCTTATGTACTGGATGTCTTAAAGTGCTCCGAGGGGGCCCGGCAGCCGTCCTGGGAGGGGTTCAAAGCAGGGCCAGGGTCGTCTTAGCATGGTAACGCTCCCCTAGCGACAACCTCTCGCTTGCCTGGTGACACGCATCATTCTTCACAGACACTTCACACACACATACACGTACACACATTCATACAAGGTACACACACACACACACACACATATTAACATACTCTGACAAAGCCCACACATATACACACAGAGTGCATGCATCAGCAAGAGAAACTCAAGGAGAAAAAAAAATAGGGCACAGAAGGGCCATTTTTCATCTACACCGTGTGTACGAGAGAGTGTGTGTAGGCATGCATGTGTGCGAGTGTGTTTGCACCTTTTGGGGTTGAATCTGCTAGCCTTGCAGCATGTTTGCAGTTTAAGCAAGCAGGCTGACAGACAAAGAGGCCAGACAGGATGTTATAAAACACAACCAGGTGAACAAAGAAAAAAAAAAAACAATCCAGGAGAGGAGAGGGTTAAAGGTTATGCATACAGCATTACAAGTATTTCATGCACGCAAGAGCACATTACGGGTGCATGTGCATATCTGTACTTATGTGTGTGCAGGTTCGTGTCATGTTTGACACATATTCTCATTTTCTTCTTCTCTTGTCTTTTTTCGTCACCTGTGCTGCAAATATTTGTGTGTGTTCAGGCTGCAAAGTTCTCAATAGCACGTGCAAGAAAATGTGATGATATTTCCTTACGTGTGTGTGTGTGTCTGTGAGTGTGTGCACTGCTAACACATCGGACTTAATTAGACCTAATAATGTAATCTAATTTGGTTGAAACTTGAGACTGCCTTGAGTGGCAATCTAATGTGTTGAACAAAGCTCTCCTCCTCTCTTTCATTTGGGGCTTCGAGTGCTTTCATGTCCTGTTCTCTTAGTGATAAGACTGTCTGTCTGTCTGTCTGTCTGTCTGTCTGAGTGACTAACTGACTGCCGCTCTAACAGGCTGACTCACTCACTGACTGTGCCGAAATGTTTTTTCTGACCACCTAACAGACAAAATGCCATATAAAATGCTTAAATAAAATGCCTTTTTCACTGCATAAGCTTCCAAATGAGTATCATGTTTTTTCTGCTGCAACAAGGCTTCTAGGTGCTGCACAAGGCTGTTTAATGCTCGGTAAATTTCCAAAGTACTACTGAAAAATTAGACAATTAGCAAAAGTCACATTACAATCTAAAATGTAACAACAGTGATGGGCTGTCTTGACTTTTTCTAATTAAATGACATGGTAATTGATCACTTCTCTCCCATCTTTATTTTAGATTTAAAGAAATTACTTGGAGAACTTCTACAAAATTCTCACGGTTTATATTCACAAAAATTAGCTGTGACAACCAAAAACTGTGCTGTCACATATTGTTTGTGTTCTCCTTAAATACATTTTTTTTCCCCCACTGCAAAACATGGTGACCACACACAGCTGCTGGCCACACACAGAAACCGTGCATGTGAGACTGATCTCTGTAGTGATGACAAAAGATAGACGAATGCACCAGCTTTGATTCTCAAATGAACAAAGTGTGCAAATCAATAATATGTGTCGCAGAAACTTTGCACCTTTAAGGGACCTTTTTTACAAAACACTTTGCTTAAAGAATCATACAGTAAAAACTGAATGTATGTGCGACATGCAAAACTAAATTTAAACTAAACTGAATTGTAATAATGAAAAAAAAATGTGCACCTGCTGTGAACAAGAACAACCACAGGCTAATGACACGACATCTACATAAAATCTACATGCACGCCTTTTAACATCAATTCTCCCAGTCCACCATTGCTTGTGTAAATATATCATAAACCAGTATAACCACTCTGTTAATTTGGATGAGTGGTGGCAGTTGTGAAAGAACGTTTTTTTTATTTTTATAATTAGAATATTATTACAACTTATGTCGTTATAGCACTTATCTTTATATTACCACACTTTTTAAAGACGTCTGTAAGACTCCAGTGTTTCAAAACACTTCTATAATGCATTATATTATCTGTACATACATGTAATACAATGCATTATAAAAGTCTACCCGTTGCTAAGTCTCTCTGTAACATACCAGTTTAAAACACAGTGGTGGCCAGTTTCTGTGTTAACTGTATAATCTTTTTACATGGAAGACTGGCTGGTAACTTCCACAATACGGCCCGTCTCCCTCCTCCAACCAAGTCCTTCTTAGTCAACTGGAGTCTGTGTAATCCTGGATAGCCTTCCCCAGCTCTCGGGTGTGATGGTGACTGTCTCCTCTGATAACTTTGAACTGGTTTCCCTGCAGCGCTGGCAGTCTACAGGCCTCCCCCCACCCCCCACCCCACCACCACCACCACCACCACCACCCCACCCTCACCCCCCATAGCCAGATGAATGGCCTTGCTGCTTTATTAATCCCCTTCTCCTCACCACGCACACAGATGAATTTTAATCAGCTTTCTTAACCTCTTTTTTTTCATATGCTGCAGGATTTCTTTACAAACGCTCAGACACGTGACGTGCACTCACACGAGCAAAAAAAGAAAAAAGAAAGAAAAAAGAACACAAACACACACACACACACACACACACACTGGGGGTGGCTCCTCTATCACCTTCTTCCTCGCCTTTCACAATTGGTTTCAGCTGAAGAAGTCCTTCAGGCCTGCCAGTGTGTGTTTGTTTGGTATGTGTGATTTTGTGTGCATGTGTGTGTGTGGGTGTGTGTGTGTGTGTGTGTGTGTGTGATGTTTTACTTTTACGGAGCAGAATAGACATACAGTGCAGCTCTCACTCACTCTAATGAAATCATCCCAGGCTACATTAATCCCTCCTGAAGGCCACTGTCAAAATAACAAGCAGCTGGGATTCTTTAAAGAGAGCTATCTGTCTTGGACAGGTGAGAGATGTGTGCATGTGTGTGTGCGTGTGTGTGTTTTGCACCTACATGTGTGTAAGACATGTGCATCTATACTGACGAGAGCTCTCTTCAAACCTCGTGTGTTTAGAGTTGAGCTACTTATTGCTTCTTCTTGCATCCTCCTTTACATGTACAGTGTGTTCCGGTCTCCGTACCTCCTCTCTCCTGTTTGGGGCAGATCCCCCTGGCTGGCGTCAGCCTCCTCTCCACGTCCTCCTCTCCGCCAGGGGTCACCTGGACGCCCACCTCCACGGGAATGGAACCCCTACTCAGCTCCAGCGACCTGGCCCTGGGAGAGATGGAAACGCCCGTGACCCCGCCAGTCTCCCCAGGCTTGGAGAAGGACCCCGGTCCGCTTGTGGGCCCCCGGCACAGACGGCGCTTGTGCTCGATGAAAACCAGGATATCGCCCAGGGGGAAGTTGGTCTGGCACTGGCCACAGGTCAGCAGATCATGCTCCCCCAGTCCTGCCCTCCGAGGGCTGGGGGTGGATGGTTCCAGAGATGGAGATCCTGCCCCTGAATCATGATTGGCCTCTGCTGCAGAAAAGGGGTAAGAGGAGAGTGACAGCTGTAAATCACTTGTGTTTCTTTTTTTAAAGACTTGAAGAGAGCAAGAAGAAAGAAAGTGAGAGACACAGGAAAAGAAAAAATAAACAGCGAGGTTTGGTTATTCCTGATAACATTACCTGATGAAAGCCATCTCTCCCTCCCACACGAGATGATCATTACGTTCACAACTGTGTCACTTTAAGCAACGCCCCTGTAAAGCTACCTCGCCAAGACAAACACCTGCACAGCTTATCCGTGAGAGATCAGCGTGGGTGGGACCCAGCACATACACTGTATGTATTTGTGTGTCTGTGCTTCTATTTGTGTGTGTGTGTGTGGCCAGGAAGCTATTCATCTCACAGTGCAGTCTGGGTTTCCGGTGAGGGCCTTCGCTGCACTAAGCTGTCATAGCTTAGACGGCTGCCTTCACCACGTGGGAGCCCCGGCTTGTGCAGAACAAAGTGTAGCGTAGCGGAGGCCACATCCACCAGCGCCAAGCGTGTGTGTGTGCTCATGTTTGTGTGTATCACAGAAAAAGACATAGAAAAGAAAAACGAGAAAGAGGAAAAAAAAACAGTAAGATGTCTAAGTGTGTGTGTACATGAATGGAACAGCTCACAGGTGAGTTCGAACACTATTCTCCACAGACAGAAAATCTATAAAGCTCAACCTGGGGTCCTGTTAAGAGAGTAAATCTCATTCTTCACAGATCTGACACGGTCATTAATAACCATTACACATTCTTCCCCACCTCCTCCCCTATGGCAGAGACTGAGTCCCTCAGCTTAACGTAAATCCCTCATGGACAACCTCCATTATTTTATTTTTTTTTAACACTACCCTGATGTACCAGTATGAAAATGTGTCCGCTTCTAAAAAGCCCGGAGGAAACCTGAAGCTCCAGAGACTCTAGGGGCATCTGAGTGAGCGGGTACCCAGGGAGAGGTGTTGATGCCTGGGAGAAGAGCATGGCGGCGGCGCCTGCCTGTCTCTGCCACTCTGCCACTTCTAGCACCCCCATCCCTCCCTCCCTCCCTCCCTCCCCTTTGCCTCTCTTCTCTCTCTTTCTCCAAACATGACACCCTAATAATTGTAAAGATTAGACAAAGAGGGTGTGTGCTGGTTTGTGTGTGTGCCTGTGTCTTGGTGTGTCGTTATCACAGCAGAGATCCTAAACTCTCTTATCACCCATCTCAAACTGTCAGGGAGGCGTTGCTCTTCCTAAATTCCCAGCCATAACGGTTAAACTTGGGCATTAGGAACATTTTTACCCAATTTTTATTATTTCAAATATTTCTTTGCAAATATGACTCACCCCCCATACCCAACCACACACCCACCCACACACGTTCCAGTCCACTCACTTCGCCCTGGAGTGATGATCCGATGCCAAATATCTTTTTCTCTAAATGGAGATGGGTTCCTGGATGCCTGCCAAATAATTTCCATCTCATAATCTTTGGCGGCAAAGAAGGAACACAAACACATATTTACCTACAGTTCACAGCTTGTGACCATAATTCACATGAAGCAATGTTCCAGAGTCTACACACAAGCCGTGTAACTGTGCGCACGCGTGCATGTGTGCATTATGTGCAATGCATATAAGCAGGACTATGCAGGAGAGCTCTGCCAACAATATGGCATGCTCTCGTTTCTGACGTCGAGGACAAGACAGGTGGCATAAGACCCAGATCCTCTCGTGTTGTAAATGAGAAAAACACGAGATGACAGACACCTGGCCATTTGAACTTGACATTCGCCCTGCGAGAGGCAGAGGCAAATAGAGTAGGGCCTGTTTGTTAACCTATGGTTGAGTAATATGGCCTGGGGGCAGAAGGCAGTAAATTAGCAGGCGTTGGCACCTTCACCATGCCACTGAAATATCAGTCGGACATCTTCTAGAAAAACCACACCCCTCTCTGAAACCCGCTCACTCATCTGTCCTGAGGCTCACCTGTGTGAGAAAAACACAGGTGCAAGAAGGAACTAAACATGGAATGCTTGCCGAGGGAAAAAAAATAATAAAAATCACCCGTGGACACAAACACACTGAAAATGGAAACATACACACGAAAGAATAACACTCTAATGTAGCCCATCATCGTAACAGACAGTGTCTAATTCCTCTGTATAAACTCGTATGTGAGAGGAACATGCTTGATAGGTAAGGGAGCATAGCAGACGCACTGTCAAACATGCCATCGTCGAGAAGGCGTGATGATAGCAATGAAACCCAGCTGTCTAACACGATACCACACATACTTTATTTCTCTCTCTTGGTCTCTCTCTGTCTTTCTCTCTTTCTCTCTCACACACACACACACACACACACACGGAGCTATATTCACCCAATGACAGTCCTGCTACTCTGCCTTATCAAGTGTGAGTTAAGTCAGGCAGCCTTAGAGCACCCCCTATCAGTTTGATGAGGAGAGAGTCAGTCAGTCACTCCACTGCTGCTGCCTGCTGCTGCCGCTGCACACTGCCACCGCACAATATGTACCAGATGGAAGACACAGCTGAAGACAATGGGCCTCTTTCACCATTATTTCCATTTGTGTAAAAGGTGGAAAAATATATTCAAACGCAATAAAGAAACAATGTTGTCAGAGGTGAGGAATTGTTTCATTTGAAGCTGAGATTTTTTTTTAAATTGCAAATATTAAAATGTTTGCCACACATTTGGGTTAGCTTGGCATTGTAATTTCACTGTATAACATTTGCATATGATACAGTAAATGTAACGTCCTCGTCCTCACCAGTAGTGGCAAGGTAAAACAAGCTAGGTAGGTAAAACATGCCAAGGTGTATACTTTATATAAGGATCCTCTCATGTCCTCTGACGTTAATAGCCCCTGTAAATCCCACTAATCCCTAATTATTGTGTTTGTCCTTATATGCTCTTATAAATCTGATGACTCTTTTTGTTGTTTTCATTGCTGCCTGAGGTGAAGGTGAAGGCAAAGAAAAATGTACAACACAGTTTAAAAAGTTGTACTCTTCCCTACGTTGAATAAGAAACTGAGAAAATGTCATTTTTGCCGGATTTGAAGCGCTTGTTTTTATTTAATGATGTGAATGTGATGAGATTCTTCGAAGCGGCGTTCAACAGAAACCGTGAAACTATTTTCCGTTGACACTTAAGTCCTGACCTTGCACAACATTTTAATACCAGCTGCACGCTCTGTTCCTGCTGGTGAAGGCAGAGTAAAGCCAGGGGCACTCATATGACAGTCGACCATATACTGTATGGGTTCAGACCTGTCTCCCTTTCTTTGTTTTCCCCTTCCATTTGCTGAGCTAAAAAGACATGCATACACACACACACACACACAGACGTAAACCCCACAGGGAAAGTCGGGTAAGATTCACGCTGTCATTGAAAATAAATGACACCAGCAACGTTGCAGATGGTTGCAATCAAAAATTCAAACAACAAGCGGCCTCGCTTAGCCTATCCCTTTTTCTCGGCTGCGATTGCCAAGGAGAGCTGCAACAGTGTGTGTTGTGTAAGGCCAGGCCTGTGTGTTTCATTATCTTATCACCATTTAATCTGTAGCAGTCTCATTTCTTATCATAAATCTTGGATTATCAGCCTGAAAGTGAGCAAAATACGGCTCTGCAGCTGATTGTGACTTGTCACTAAATTACTATAAATGGCTTGCAAGCTATGAGGCATGACATTTGGAGATATAAATCAAATTTGCCAAACAATTTTAAGAGATATAATAATAGTAATAATAATAAAGAAGCTTTATAGCGTTGCAAAATTGATTAAATGTGTTCAGTAATATTGAAATATAGAAAGACAATCTGAGAACAAACTGCAATGCCTCACAGTAAATCATAAATCGCTCACCAGTCATCTCCTGTGAGATTCTCATCCGGTTACCACAATGTGTGTGTGTGAATATTTACTGTGGCGTTGCAGTGCGTACGGTGCGTTTCTCCCCCAGCATTTGACAGCCATATGGTGCGAATAAAGACGAAAACATTAACTGTTTCACAAGTAGCACGCCAATTCCGGGAGTAAACAGTTATCACGAGGCGTTTCCATGGCTGGATCCAGAAAACAAATCCTCTGTAATAATCCTGATATTAGATTGCAAAAATATATATATATACCAGTCTGTAAACCAGGGAGGCCTGTGATACTAAACACCGGTCGGTCCACGTTAATGTGTGAGTAATTCATGAGGATATTCCTACGATAGGTTTCTTTGTCATGGATGTGACTCCAAGCTGAATCACTGACTGAGAGAGCCTAAAAAAGCCTGGAGGGGATGTTTGCCTTTTTGCCTGCAAGAGTCTTAATTAAACAAAGGATGAACTGTAAACTGAAGGTCAAATTCAACTCAGACAGAATAGCTTGTTACATGTGATTTGTTAGTGTGTGTGAACATGTGCAGTTTGTATATGTGGTCATGCATTTTGAGAGTGATATGTGCAGTTTTACAGTATGTCCTGACTCTATGTGTGTGTGTGTCTGCTTTCCTTGGCGCATACTTGTGCATTGTGTGTGCATTCATTCATTGCAGTTACAGTCACTTGTACTTGTCCTCTCTTGATGTCTGGCCTGGCACGTAGATTTCCAGTACATAGTCTTCCACTAAGAGCCTGTCCAGAAATATGCTGATATTCAGGTTCTCTGTACTCCCAAGTAGACTGTGACCTATAAGCCCATGACTTCGGGGCACAAGGCTGCATTCAGTTACACTGAATAACCCCTGATCTGACATGTGGTTGATGCATGCTGGCACCCTGCAGAAACTCCATATTATTACTAGTGTAAGGAGATACCGTGTGACTGGTCTTGACAGGTGACGCTGAAATGTTGTTCAATCTCGGGACCAAGCTCATATTAAAAATATTAAAAGTAAACATTAAAGTCCACTTGTTTTGTTTTTGTTTTTTTACTCAATTTCTGAAACGCTGTACATATGCAAAGCTCTCGTTATATGTTGACTCAATCAAATTACAGTTTGGTTTTCCCCCAGCGCTCCTCAGATCCTCCAGCCTGAGGTGTGATCCTGGTCCTCCATCCAACCCACCCAGTTTAAGGAAACAGCCCACAGCGACATCCAGCCTCCAGACATTGAATGATAGGTACATTAAAAGCCTTCCATCCATCACAGCCACAGATGTGGTGTCATTATTAAGATATCCTGTACGTACAGCTCAGGCGCTTTATGTAAATACAAGTGGATCTGTGCACACACACACACACACACACATTGTTCTGGCAGAGAGTGACCAATTAGATATAAATAATAATGTATAATTTCTTTTTTTTTTGCTCATCTCTTCAAAGTCCAGTTTTGGCATCGCATTTGACCTCCTTGATAGCATCACAAAGAAAGAAACAAACAAAATACCTGCAGGTCCAGTCCTTCCTTAATCTTGCACTTGTGCCTCTCAAGTCATTGACACTGTTTGAGGCCACAGCTCACCAAGCAGGAGACAGAGTGTGTATCATGTGAAAGAACAGGTAGGACGAGACTCAGGCCCAGATGGCCCAGCTTTTCAGCATCCTGCTCTACTTGCTCAAATAGCCACTTTAGCACAGCGTTGACCTCTGCACGATCGAGCTCAACATCAAACATTTGTCAGCATTTGCAGAGATCTCAACTTAAGTTGTTGTTTGACACCCGCAAGTGTGTGCAGAGAGGTCAGCGGTGATTAAAAGGATCTCTGAAACCAGTCATTAAAAGCTTCAGGCAAGAGCGGATGCACCCTGGAGACATTTGAACGCAGCTTCAGCTCGGACGAGGAAATTAACAAATTTAAAGCTAATCTGTGACAACTAATTATCAGTCTAATTGTGCAAGAATTTACATTCAGCACCACAGGTTCAGTTTCAAGAATGTGCTGACTGTGCAGCAGGTGCTGGGAGGTTTTTGTGTAACTAACATGCAAAAGATGTCAAACAAAGTGACCATGGCTGGAAGGAGGGGAGGCAAATATTTAACAGTTAGTCCAAATTTGTACCAGTCCCCTAAGGACAAATGAAAATATGCAAAACGCAATTTTTGGTCATAATTCATGCAGGTAAATGTTGAACACACACACACACACATACACACAGAGAGAGACACACACACACACATGCCTGAGGTGAAACTGTAGTTACCTTAGAAATTTTGCACAGTCGAAAATGTAACTCGGTCCCCACCTTAATTAACTGGCAGACAGTGACTGTGACAGCTGAGAGAATAAACTGTCAGATCAATACTTGAGCTGGATCAATATTTGTCATCTGCCTAAAATCTGCTGAGGATGCACCATACTTTCTCAATTAGACAATAAAAACACGGGTTATAGCAAACATTTAGATTTCAGATTGCTCTTTTTACGTTTGAAATTACCGTAATTATTTCAACTGCAAACTCAATATGGAGGAAAGTCTGACATGAGACAGAGAGAGGGACCGAGAGAGAGAGAGAGAGAGAGAGAGAGAGAGAGAGAGAGAAAGTGAATGGGATAAATGATTAGTCTAAATGCTAAATGTGTCGGGTGGTACGGAATGCGCCTAACCCTTTTCAACACAAAACAGATTGGCCAAAGATTACATCACGAACTTCTGCAATGAATTACCCAGATTAGGCCTCTATGAAATTGGATTTAGGCAAAGCAGAGCGCTGGGAGATGAAGGTTAGATTGATATAATTGATTTGAAATTGGATTATGCGACTTTTTAATCATTATGCTCACATAAAAAATAATAATAAAAAAAATCCCTGCCTTAGATTTAATCTGCGCAATTTAATCACAATTTTTGGTCGCAGCTCTGAAAAGCTTCAAACAAAGTTATGAGCCTTCGTTTTAAAATATCGTATTAATAAAGTTCAGACTGGTGTGTGTGTGTGGTGTTTCCTTCTTTTGATGTAATTGTAAACTGAGCTTGTTTTAGTGCACAATGTAATTTTTTTGTTATGTTGTTCAAATGTTACCTTAAAGTGCAGATAGGCCTTTATGTGTTAAGAAAAATCATTTTGAGACTCTGGGAGGCTCTGTCTGTGTGTGTGCGTGTGTGTGTGTGTGTGTGTGTGTGTGTGTTTGAGTGTGTGTGATAGACATGGTGAGATAGGAAGAGATAGAGATTATTTAAATTACAAATGAGTTTAAATTAAGATACGTGTCACCTAGTGCAAAATCACAAAATGAATGCCTCTGTATTTCGTATTCAGTGAAATATTCAACAAAGTAGACATAATATATACATATTGCCACATGTTGCAATATGTTGGAAATAAAATGCAAAATTGTGTTGTTATGAGATGTTGGATTACACGCTCACACACGCGCGGCGCACGTGCGTGCACATGCAAACACACACACACACACACACACACTTAGCCATACAGTCCCAATGTAGTTATCATAAGATCATATCTGGTAGTAAAGTCATGTGAAGCTGCAAAAGGCGCATTTGGAATATTTCTGAATTGTGTTGATACATTTTAAAGGTGTAAAACAACAGTAGTTAACCCATACAGCTACTCAAATTCAGTCTAAAAGTATATATATTTTAAAAACAACATCACACATTGTTTTCCTTGTGTGTGTGCACAAGTGTTATCACATGATAAATGTATTTTCATAAATCACAGTTATTGTCGGTATAACTGGCTTCCATGTTCGGCGCATTTCCAAAGACTAAAAACAAAGCATGGGCACAATTTGAATCTAATTTCAAATAAATATTTGGAACTTAATAATTGATTAATTATTAATAATAATGATAAAGTATAAATCAGTTAAACCAGTAAACTTAATCATATATGAAGTGAGAAGTCTTACACTCACCTTGTATTGTCTCCCTGTGCGTCAACGATAAGTGCTGCGGGTTCACCTGCTTGCGGCGGGACATTGCCCCGGCATTTACTCTGGCATCGCCCGGTGAACGGCACTTGGAGTCGGCTTGGACCGTGGTGTCGGTCCTCTCTGGATCGCAGGTGACCAACTTTTCCCTCTCCTTAATCCGTCTACTATTCACAGTCTTGGGCTGCAACTTTGACGCGCGCTCGGAAGGTGAAGAGTCGGACAGCTGAGCGCAATAAAGGATGGAAGACCAGTTTGTCCACAATGTCCTGCAGCGCCTTCGGAGGAAGCAACACCTGGATTGAGGAAGCCAAAGTGTAGTTTTGAGCTGATATGTGCGCAGGTAGGTAATGTTTTGCAATGACCTTTTGCAGATAAAAATCCTGGACTGCCCACCTCTGCAGCGACAGATTAAGTACGGAGCACTCCACCGGTGATGGGTATTGGCTTTTATTTGCCTTTCCCTTTTCTTAATTTTAATGATATGATTATATCAGATGGGGTCAAATGGCTTGCTGTATTCTAGGATTCCCTACAGTCCTTCCATTTCAGCAGTGGTGCGCTAAAATGACCCTTTGGCACTGACTCCTCCTGCGCGTTTTGGCATCGGTGCTCGGAACGGCAACTCTTGGCTCTGGTGGCAAAAGCCTCGTTGATTGAGAGAGAGAGAGAGAGAGAGAGAGAGAGAGAGAGAGAGAGAGAGAGAGAGCAGGCGGGCAGACAAGACACCTCCTCCTCCTTCTCGTCCAACAAGCAGAGGTCCAATGTTTCCTAGTTTCCTACAGAGTCGAGGCTACTTCTTGTTGACTCACACGATGAAAGAGGCTCTGTTTGGGAGGACCCCGCATTTGTGTGTGCGCGCAGGCTATATGCAGCCTGTGTTTTTGTTCGAGTGTGTGTGGTGTGTGGTGTTGGGGTTGCCTCCGTGGAGTGGGATGGCATTCAAGTTCAAGTGCGTCCGTGACGTTTGCGCGTCAGACACAACAGTGACTGGCGGCGGATAAGACACGGACACTGGAGGCAACTAGCGGCGGCTCCCCGGAGCTCAGCGCTGGGCTCCATACAAAAAGTCATTAGCACTCATCAGTCTTTACTTATTTCAAAGGCAGTGTCACACTGTCTGCCTTTTGAAGCAGTTACCACCCAAAATTCCTTCTCTTACCTTCACATTTATCGGCTCTAATGGTCATCACATCCAAAACACCATTATGTCCTAAAGTATTATCACGTTTTCCCTTTTTCCTGTATGTCTCAATCAGTTTACTGATTGTTACACATCTTTTTCCTTTCATATAAAGCCAGCTGAAATTTCGCAGGCAAACCAGAAGGAAGCTGTTTTTAAAATGGCTGGAATATCAGGACCACCCACACCTATAGATCAGATTAAATCAACCATATCGGCCAATCCGGGTTCAAAGGTCACCTCTAATTTACATCATTCATACTTTTATGTTATTGTGGCATTCTAAGCTATATATGTACATGACCATGACCACATGAACAATACTGCACAGGATCAATTTAAATGTAAATCACAACCTTTTTCCTCACATTGAATCAGAGGGGAGAAAAACAGTAGGCTGCATCTTTGTTGTTGGGATCATTTAAACATGTTGTGATGCAACAGTACCCTCTGTTGGCACAGTCAGGGGACATTATAAACCTGTTTAGGGGGTGATAGCTTAACACAGCGTTACTATACTTTATTCTTATTTTCAGAATGAAGCCTCCTTAATTTGCCATTTATACAATTCAGGATCTAAGAGAGTCTTTGAAGAGCAGACCAGGTTCACTCAGAGGCAATTAATGGCACTAATGGGCAATCTTTCCGCACATAACTCACTGTATTCATTTAGATCAGTGTACGCACAGATAAGTGCTTTGTACAGGCTGCAGCTCAGCTAAGAACACACTCAGGTTTCTTTTTGTTGTTTTTTTTACCTTACCATGCAATTCAAACCTGTGCTGTGCTATAATTGGGTTGAAATACATTGTTGAATAAAAATATAAAGTCTAATATGGCCTATTAAAGTTGACACTGTTTCCTCGTGGATCAGCAGAGAAGTGTGCGGCTATAGCAATGCATTTTATAGTCTTCCATTAATAAAACATGCTGGGCAATTTTAAGAGCATTAGAAGTTTGATTGCTTCAGGGCAGGCCTAGGGGACTTTCAGGACAGTAATTATTTATATAAATGAAATGTCATCTCAGCTCTGGCTCAAGTAGACATAACCTCAGCAGACTCCACATGGAAACACTACAGCACAACAGCTTTCTTTCACAGATAGGCCCGAGCATGTTGTCAAGCATATTGCTTTGACTGGAGCGCATGAATTCGGTATGTGATATTACATGAAATGTCTTCTTTTTCGCATCGGGCCAAGAGAGCAGAAGCAGTCATTGGACACATTGGATGCAGAAGGAAAACATTATCCTGAGTTCACACAATCTCTTGCCATCCCTGCTGGCTGCGAGCAGCTCCTTGATCCTTACCCATGGGTTTCTCAATAATACATCAATGTCTCCATTATAGCTTGTATCTGCTGGCTCCGGGCAAAGGCAGTTTAAGCTGGGTTGCACGGGGCCAGTATACCACAAATGCCCTGTTTGTGGACACAGGAAAGGTTTTAAGTCCAAAGTGTTGCCTCTGAGGAGACATGCACCTCGCGTGGTAAGTGCCATCGCTGATGTAGAGATACCCGAACACACCGCAGGGCAATAGAGACGAGGATATGCTGAAATGAAAGTTTTGTCAAAGTAACAAGAGACGTTATGTTGCCATTTTAGCTCTTTTCCAAAATGACCCAGGATTTAAGTAGATTCCAAGCACTTATAATTTATGTTAAATCATAAAAAAATGAGCCCAAAGATAGGGAAGCTCTTGCACATCAGTGGACAAAAGTACATGCAACTTAACTGGCTCTGATTCTGGGTCACAACCTTCGGCACATCCTTTTATCTTCCATTTTTCATGTCTCTCCCATCTGTTTACACTTTAAAGAATGCCAAAATTGCATTAATATCTTAAAATAGACCAACATATATAAGAAAAAAAAACCTGCACTGAACATAATACAGTTTTTGAGAACAAAGAAAGCATTTTGTGTACTGGAGGTTAAGTATAAGAACCGGTCAAAGCAGACATTTTGGTGTGTTTAACCGCAACAGGACTGACATAAACATTGAAAGGTCCACTCCAGGACAGCTTGTGGTAATATGAATATTGCTCTGGGATTTGCTTATAGTCGGTGCTTCATTATGCAATGTTTAATATTAATAAAGAAAGTACAAGTATATATTATTCATAAGCTGATTTACTGTGGTTGGTGTGTGTGTGTGTGTGTGTGTGTGGACTTGAGTGACAGATTGAGATGCTCCCTCGCTACGGGCAATACAACTAGACAAGGCTCTTACTTTTCTACAGGACACATCCTGACAATTTCTCCCACAGTTAAGAGGATTTGTCCGAGCACGGGGTGAATATATAATGCATGCAGATTCCAAATTTTAATTTGGACGAAGTAAATGATTCACTGCCGGCTTTTCTCCGAAGTGAGGGTGGGAGAGGAGAGGAGAGGGGGAGGGAGAGGGAGAGGGCACAAGATGTTACTCAGATGTAGTCTGCTCTTACCCTGTAACATTTAAAGCAAACAAAGGTGATGATGACTACCATGAGCTCTTGTTCATGTCAAGATTTAAAAGGGTGAAGTGAGTGAATGAAGAGAGAACATTTAGTTTAGCTTTAATCAATAATATTTTTCATCAATCATTAAATCCATGTTTTGATAAGATTATTGCACTGTATTGCTGCCTTGCTCTGCAAAAGATGCTGCTCCGGTAGGTTTTCTGCAGTTCACAGCCATAGCCTACATGTATTTAAAGGACAACAATGATCTTGACTTGACGTGTTGGATAAAAGCATCTAATTATTCCTGTTTTAGTCAAATCAAAGTTTAAGTCATGGTCACAATTGGTTGCAACATGTCACCTCAACTCAGAAAGCGAGGCGATGTTTTGTGGTATTCCTTTTATGTTAAACTCTCAGTCAAATTCATCTGATATTTGGAATGATACAAATGAAAATGTATATCTTAAGATATTAGACAAAAAAACCCTATGGTACTGTTTCATTCTCATTCTCATCCATTCTAGCACCTCGCACTACAGGGATGAGAAATTATTAGAAAGTCTGATTTCTTTAATTTATACAGATAAAAAAGTTTTTATAGTCTATAACCCTCAAATGACAAAGGGAAATTGCTTCCATGTATTTATTTATAAGCACTCAAAGAGTGTAGGAAATCTGTTGCCCCTTGTTGATTTCAGAAACAGTTTTTCCCTTTTAACAAACACATTGCATTACATGGTTTCTCAAATTATATCTAACTGGTTTAAAAAAATAGATCTCTCTAATATAAAACAAATAAGCATTTTTGGTGGCTAATTTAGATTTCTTTTGAGTGCTGCTACTTGTGTAATATATCATTCTCTAGTCCCACTCCCTCTTACTCACGTTTTTACATCCTTCCACAAATAATTTTGAATTTTTTAATAATAATGATATTTTTCTATATATTTAGGGCCATATTTATATGAATTTATAGGGCTACCTGCTCAAACTATTTGGGTGCAATACAGCTCTGCAGCCTGAGCACAGACTCACATAGTCTTTTTAAACACGTATGTGACAAAATCCAGTATGGAGTGAACATTCAAGATATTAGCTTGAACTATTTACAGAATAGTTGTGTTAGAATAATGGTGTTTGTGTTTGTTTGCTTGCTTGTGATTTGCACTTTATAGCCTTGTTCAAGAGAATACTTTTTATAGACATTATATTGATTTTTCTAGTGAGCCATCTGGTCAAATCATAGACTGCATGTGTCAAAAATCCAGTTCTGGCTGCCCAAGTCCACGAGTAATTATTTGTCGCCCTCTAGTGGACATTATAGGAAACAACACATTTTCAGCATACTTAAAGGAAAACATGAAGTCTTCAAACGTATATCGTATTAAAGTGTTTCCAGTAACAGGAATAGCAATTAAAGCACTGAACAAATTAACTGAGCAGAGGAAAGGCAAAAAACGAAATTTAACCACAGCACACGTGTATCAGATGCCATGCGTAATGACGTCTGCCAACAGTCTCTGACGTCGGACTCCATAATGGCGGTGCTCTTGTTACAATGGGGACCGCTGTTGATCACTTGTTAGCCGACTTCTTGTGAATAACTGCGGATTACTCACACGGCCGTCTGTTTTGGGCGACTTACTCCGACGGCTACATGTTAAAGGTAAGAGTCGCGCTTCGTGACGACCAGACGGACGATAATCGAGCTGAGCTGTAACTAGTTTCGCCGCAGCCGCGTTAAGACCTCGAGTGGAGCAAGTTTGCTAGCGAAGAGCATCACCCAGCTGTCAGCTGTGACTGCCTTTACTCCAAAGTTGAATTCGTTTTAGCCTGTCAGTGAATTTAACCGACCTTTCCCGCGCACCTCTTGGCCTGTACGTGATCCACTTGCGTCCACGCATTGGTGGTTATTTGCTAACTTCAGGTCGTCATTAACGCTAGCTCGGCTAACGTTACTGAATGCTAGCAGTTTCGTTACACTGAAATCCTCCTCCTTCGTACTAATTGTGTCACATACTTAACGTTGACCTGTATGCTTAGCGATAGCCGTAAGTAATGAATGAATGAACGGGATGGGAGGTGACATGCCAGCCGTACATTACCCTTAGCTTTAGTTTCCCCCTTTCTGCCTCTACAATTTGAGGATTTTCAAACTGCTAAGAGCTAACTTAGTGACCCCTGCAGAAACTGGAAATGATGGAAACGCAGGTTGGCAAAGTGTGACCCATCCCTCCTCCACAATTCACACAGTTTGGACCACGAAGAAGTGCTTTGTGAGCTAATTACACCCGGTGTGTGTCCTGTCGCTGTTAATAAAAGTACAGATCCCAAAGATACCAGCTTTGTAGCTCAAGTTTCATGGTTGTCACAGGTCGCCAAAATCTTAAACTACCCCCTCTTTATTATGAAGTGGAACTGGTTCTGCCAGAGATACAGAATTTGACACGAGGTCGCTGGTGGCTTTTATGTTGAGATAATTAACGCTGAGCATCAGAGTCGGTCTATCTGACAGTTTGCCAAATACCTTCAGGGGAGGTTGCTTCTCTTGTCTATTTGCTAGTAAATTGTGGTTATAACTGTGGTCTCTGTTTTATGCATTGTAACCTCACAGTCCAGTGCAGCGGGTCCATCCACCGTTGCCTCTCCTCAGCCAATGAAGGAATCCAAGGAGAACTTTTCAATGACTGGCCAAGCAATTCTGGACCACATCAAGCCATGCTGGTACTGGGACAAGAAGGATTTAGCCCACACCCCCTCTCAGTCCGAAGGCCTGGACCCTGGCACAGAGGCCCGGTATCGGAGGGAAGGAGCCCGCTTCATTTTCGACGTGGGGACCCGACTTGGCCTGTATCCTTGATTGTTTAATCGCTTTGAAAACTGGGGAAATCATGAGAATATGAATCAATGACACTTGATGATACAGATAAAATACTGTATCCTGTTAAGCTGTGGCTTTTTCTACTTCTCCTATACCCTTTTACAGGAGGTAATATTTAGTAGTAGAGACATGCTTGTTAACAGGAAGCAACAGTGAGTTATTGTGTATAATGATATGTGAAGCAGCACAGTCAACGTGAAACATCTTTTGTTAGGATTTGTTTTACATAGCTGCTGAAGAGCTTGACTTGCAAATAAGTGTCGATGGTTTCCGTTCTATCCTTGACTTGTCATCAGACACTATGACACACTGGCGACTGGCATCATATATTTCCATCGCTTCTACATGTTTCACTCCTTCAAGCAGTTCCCCAGATATGTAAGTTCAGCTGAAGGTTGTCTTTAGTTTTTCCTGTTCCTGGAAGTGGACTTAATGTGTGGGATTAATGGTGTGGTTTGTGTCTCAACAGGTGACAGGTGCTTGCTGTCTTTTCCTGGCAGGGAAAGTGGAGGAAACTCCTAAAAAGTGTAAAGACATCATCAAAACAGCCCGCAGCTTACTGAACGATGTGCAGTTTACCCAGTTTGGAGATGATCCGAAGGTGCAGATTCTTTAATTTTTTCCTCTGTTGTCTTGAGACATTTTCCCTGTTTACACTGGCCAACAAGGTATAACCTTACTATCTTAGTTAAGGAATTTCTTTTGTTCACTGACTGCTGTAAAGAAGTGAATAGTTTTAACCTAAAATCCTCTGTAAACCAGCTGAGCCCTGACATAATATCATGTAGCTCTAGGATGAAAAAGAAAAAACATGAAGGAAAACTTGCAGCAGCCTATTTGCTGTTAATCTGCTGAACCAAACAGCCATAATCTCATGAAGTAGGATTTTGCCTCTGATTCCCTCTAACAGCTTAAATGGGACATTTTTCATGTAGTGAGTGCAAAGGGCAGGGTTTGTACAAAGTCTTGAAAGTTTGGAAAATGCTTAATTTTAACTGTTATGTTTTCAAGGTTAGGAATATGCTTGAATTCGAATATACTCCTTGAAAAAAGCTTGATTTTCAACATAATCTGGTGTTTCATCATCTACACAGTCACTCATGTAAACCAAAACTCTTTTAATATTTAAAATGAAACGATCCCATCGTCACATGTGTTTGTTGTCTCCTGGCATTTATAGTAACAATTAAAGGCTTAGCGATTCTGGAAATGTGTGGTTTAAGTAACTTGAAAGTGCTTGAAGTGTTTGAATTTTGCTCTTAAAAAGCTGTACGAACCCTGACAGTTTTATCAAGTACACGCTGTGATGTCGGTAGGTCTTCATCTTAGCTAGCTCACGAAGGTTTTGATGAAACTGAATCACAAAATTTGGTCAGGAAAGGACTAGCGACACAGTGATTTTTCACCAAATTAAGGACCAGTTTTGACCTCTTATACTCCCCATATTGGAATCACCCATTCTTACTTATTATTCAAACTTGTACTGTATTTATTCATCATATATACATACATTTGTCCAATATGGCAAAGTATCAGTCAAGTTTTAGTTTTTTTTTTTAATCTCTGCATGTGTAGTGCTGGGCAGCTGACAGCTAGTAACAACCATTGTTTAATTTGACCCAAAATTGGCCTTAGTACAGAACCTCAGAAAAATCAACTCATTCAATTACTACAGGTAAAGGCTCTGTTTTCGTGCTCCAGGTATGCCAGCGTGTAAGAGGTAGAAAGTTGGTGCCCTTTAGTTGCCTGCTTGGGTTTGCAGTGTTCTCACCAACATGGTATATTTGAAGTATCTGTGTTTTGTCAACAGGAAGAGGTGATGGTGTTGGAGAGAATTTTGCTCCAGACCATCAAATTTGACCTGCAGGTGGAGCACCCTTACATGTTCCTGCTGCGCTACGTCAAGCAACTCAAAGGTGAGATGGGATAAGTATGGCATTAGATCCTCACAGTGTGATCCTTTTTATGGGTTTTTTCGGAATCTGGAAAGCTTATGGATCTATTTTCTTCTTCTTAAAGGTGAGAAGAATAAAGTGTGCAAGGTACTACAGATGGCGTGGACCTTTGTCAATGACAGGTGAGCAGCTGGCCTCAAACTCTCTTCGTATTACAGAATAGTTATTCTGTAGTGCAATGTATAGGGTACGCTTTGTATTTAAAACGCTGTCGCCTAACCTGCTGCCTGGTAAATATGTGCAATGATGAATAGACATATTACTAAAACAGGCTTTAAAGTCTGGAAGCATTTACTTAGAAAGGTTGAATTCTGTGGGGGCATCATATTTGCCTAGTGGTTTAAGACACATACCACATAACCGCAACGTCCCCGACTCAAATCAATTCATCATCTTCTCCTGTCTCTTTCTCTCCCCCCCCATATTTCCTGTCTGCCTCTCTATTGTGAAGTAACAAATAAAGGCAAATGCCACAAAATAATAAGAAAAAAAAAAGCACATAATGTTCTAGTCTATTTTCTTCATAGCTGAGAGAAGACTGTAACAATATTTCCTGTGTCCCGGGCAGCCTGTGCACCATGCTGTCTCTGCAGTGGGAACCAGAGATTATTGCAGTAGCCGTCATGTACCTGGCCGGCCGCCTCTGTAAGTTTGACATCCAGGAGTGGACCGCCAAGCAGTCGTCACGCCGCTGGTGGGAGCAGTTTGTCCAGGACGTCCCAGTTGAGCTGCTTGAAGGTGCTCGCCATAAAGCCCGGACAGTTCATGCCTTTCCTACAATGCTTCATCTGCTTTCAGGCTTGTCCCAACAAAAAAAGCGTCTTTGTCTTCCAGACATTTGCCACCAGATCCTGGACCTGTACTCCCAGGGAAACAAGCCCATCCCTCAGCAGATGCAGGAGAAGGAGCGGGCATCTGTCCTCCAGGCCCCCGCTCCTCCAGTCCCACAGGGACTACCACCAGTCGCTAACCCTCCTCCCCCACCACCACCAAAGAAGACTTCCCCTCAGGGAGGCAGCCCTGCACGCCAGCTCAAACGCTCACATGTGAGTATATGCTTGTCTAAAACCATGGTCAGTGGAATCTCCCTTGCTTTTTTTCCCCCCTCGGTTTAAATTTCTACATTTGTTCATTTAAAATGTCCAACACGATCCTACAACTTGTGTATGTGTTTAACTTGATTCATACATAAATACTCAACGTAACCTACCACAAAGTGGGAGCTGAGTATTTTCATTCATTTTTCTTTTTTTCAGACATCCCCAAAAGATGAACCAAAGGCTCCAGGTAAGACTTTTGTTAAATCTCATGCAGGCACAATTCTGCTCATGTGGGTTTTAATATACATATACACACACACTGTAGATTGTAAACGCCTGGGATTAGTATTTTGCTGGCAGGTTTTAGGATTTTCTGAATATTCGAGCCTACAGCTTAAGTTCCTTAATGCATTCCCTGATTTTAAATAGCTTTTGCATCTTATTGACTGGTCTGTTTCATTTTACAGAACAAGTCGGATCAAAGATTCCGAGACTGGAGAGCCCCATGCCCCCTCTGCCTACGTCGCAGCCTCCCCCAGGTAAGAGGGACTCTTTGACGTCTACTGTCTTCCTCCAGTCTAATTTGGTAGGAAGTTAGAATGATTTAGAGTTGCTGGCGTCCTCTCAACACCCCCGCTGTCTGTTTGCATGTGCCCCCAAATAGGCCCATAATGAGTAACCAGGACCCTCTGCCTGGGACTCGAGCTTAGAAAGCAACCCAAAGTCTTTAGTCCTCTCAGTCTGCTTACATAATCAGCAACTCGTCTGGACATTATGTTTCCAAACACACGCATTCTCCTAACCTCTCCCAGACCAATCTGATTAGTGCTTAAGCCTGATAATGAGACCTCCTATGTGGCTGAAGCCTGGCAGTCTTGGTCTAAGCTGTGTGCTCACTGTCTGGGAATGGAGAGGCTATTTGAGATCATGGGAGGGCGGGGGGTTGAGTAGCTTCGTAGTTTTTTATAGGAAACATGATGACAAATTTTTAACGAGTTGTTTTCTCTTCGCTGGCTAGACCGCAAAGCCCCCGCTCCAGCCCCTCCCATGGAAGCAGAACCAGGAAGTGAAACAGCTCCTCCTCTCCCGCACGCTCCACCTCCACATCAGCCCCCTCCCCTACCCCATCGGCCTCCTCCACCTCCGCCCTCCAACTACATCATGTCCACCACCAGCTCCTACATGTCCGGAGAAGGCTACCAGAGCCTGCAGTCGATGATGAAGACAGAAGGTCCCTCCTACGCCCCCATGCCGCCCAGCTATGCACCCCCAATACCGCCATATCACCCCCACGTCTATCCACCGCCTGCAGCACCACCTCCAGGCCCTCCACCTCCTCCTTCTAACTACCCGCCACCCAACTTGCCGCCAACATATCCGCCACCGGGCTACAACAGCTACCCTCCACCACCGCCTCCACGCATGCCGCCGGGCCATGTACCCCCTCCAGTTATAGGTCTCCCGCCTGCTGGGTACCCTCCTCCGCCCCCGGGGCCCCCAGGACAGTCACAGGTGCCCCTGCCCCCTCCGCCTGGCATGCCCATGAATCGTGGAGGGTGGATGAGATGAGAGTGCGACAACAGTTTATGAACTGAATCTGTGCAGAGCCACAGCTGGAGAGGGAGAACAACCAGGGACTTATGTTACTCTGGTATAAACAGAGAGAGAGCTGGTTCACCTCCACTATGACTTTTGTTGATGAGGTTCTTAATGAAGGCTTAACAACAAATAGACTTGAAAAGAAAAGTGAGGTCTGGACAGTATTTTTTATGAGAACCTGAACTGGCACTGAAAGACTACAGTTAGAATCATGAAATATTTTTGAAATAAGTGGCTTAAACATGTACAGGATGGTACTTAATGTGCATGGTTCCAGGATCTTGTAACAAAACACTGTCCACTCATTTGTATTCTGGAAATGTACCATAAAATATGTAACTTCAATATTTCATGCATTCACTAATTGTAGGGGGGTGAAATGTACCATTTTTACTTTTCCCTTTGATCTACTTAAAGGTCTTATATTTCCTTCTATATTCTATCACCCTGGTGTGTTTTGGTTTTCATAAATTTCCAGTCATACCAGTGTCTTTCTCCCTGCAGTCTGCTTTTCTTTTCTCCACATTCCCACTGTTTTGCTGAGGAAAACAGCGTAATAAAATCTTGAGATGGCTGAACATGCGGTAGTCAAATATAAAAAGTACTGTCAGACTGAACAACATGTTCATGAGTTTGTTCAAACGTGCTGTATATCCTTTTTGTCATATTACTTTCCATTCTGTGAAAACACAGGTCACGTTAGATGTTTCCGCTACCATTAGCCGCTGTCATTTTATCATTATTTCCTCAACCATTATTTTTAATGAATCTGCACTGCAGACAGTATTACATAAACCTTGTTATCAAACCAATCATGTCTAACACTGGACAGTCTAAGGTATATTTGTACATATCTGAATTGTCATTTTAGGCTTTTTTTTTTTTCTTTGAGAGTTTCTATCCATATGTGCCTTAGTCAGGCTTCTCTTTTCTGTATCCTGCACGCAGCTTTGGTTTTGTGTCTGAGTGGCACTTAGGACAATAAAGACCTGCTTTTCCTACTTTGAACCTAGTGTGTTTTCAATCTGTGTACGGTGAAAAGGTGTTGATCCTTAAGTTGTAACTGCATTATGTGCAGCAGTGGTTCCCAACATTTTTGTCTGTTGTACTGTCAGATGAGCTCAAGTACCCCTTTATCTGCACCACTCATGTTCTTATGAGTGGATTTTAAACTGGAGGTTACTTAACACTATTAATTATATAAGTGATATAGTTACAGTATTTGTTCATATAACCAACACAACCATTTAGCCATTACTTTTAGCTATTTCAGTATTTACTCATTACTTTTAGCTAACTTTCAATTTTTTATCTATTTTCTGTTGGAAATGGAAGAGCAAGAGAAGAGGGATCCCTCTCCCAGTAATGCAATAGATGTTTGTACAGAATAGACCAACATAGTAAAATTACAGTGTGGACAATCAGGATGACAAAATTATAGCTAGATTGTAAACTATGACATCTCTGCTCGCTAACTATTTTTCATGCACTCAATTGCAGTTGGTGTTGATGTGCTACAATTGACTAAGGTTTATGTGGGTCCAGTACTATACCAAAAGAGGGCAGTCTAACTCATCCACTGAAGAAAACAACATGCCTGCAAAAATGTTTGCTTCATCAAATAAAGACAGCACTCCACAGTATCATTAACCAACTTTGTTTATTTTCTCCCAAAGTTTTCTAAAAGTGGCCTAGTTCGTGTTTTCTTTTCACCTGCCAAATATTCATCTTATCAGTGAAATTCATGAAAGGAAGGTACAGCCATGCTAGTTACTACAGGATTTTACATTTACGCTGTAGATTCTAGGATTTGGTACTGTGGTTTTAGCATATAGGCAGAAAAAAAGAAACACTATAGATGTTTTTTTTTAAAAAGAAGACAGTTGGGTTCCAAATCAAAATACCATGCAGAACAAATGTGGCACATTTCAAATCAAATGCCATATATAAAGTATTCAAAATTGTATCATGGCTTCAGATCAGTTCCTAGAAAAAAGGACACTTTTTAAAAAACCATACTTTGATTTATTTTCGACCCATTATTTGAGAGAACAGAGGTGCATGGCGGGCAGCCTCGGAGATGTTCTAATTTGGAACAAATAACACTAGAGATGGGAGAGCCCGAGCTGTCAGTCACTAAACTTATCCATCAAATAACTTTGAGTAAATCTGATAAATTTAAAGTATGACTGTTCAGTTACTGATAGCGCTCCCATCTCTATCTGACACCTGGCAATAAATACTTTGACAAACAAGTGTTTGTTCATTCTGACATCAAGAAATACTCGTTTTTAAATGTTAAGTGTTTTCAGGAGACATCTAAGGGAAGACTTATCTCTCGTATTCTAAGAAAAAAAGACAAAACTTTAAGAAACATGCGCCGCATAAACACACCTGCTGAATCCATGACAACAGAAAAGGACTTAAGAGCTTAAGAAAAGTAACTTTCTTCATCTACTGACTAAAATGATAAACAAGGGATTAGGAGTGATCCAAAAATGCCATCCAAACTGAACTTAGGGTTTAGTATTTGGCCTTGAAAGTTTTATTACAGTTAATGGGACGAGGCTTTTTGTATGGATTCAGCGAATGCCTTCAGCAGTCTTCAACCGAGTTGTAACCAGGGTTCAATAGAGAAAAAGAGGATTCACAGGCAGATGCTACAGCTGCAAGAGAGCCATTCAGTCTCCTTCCACACACACAAGCACGCCAACACACACACACACACACACACGCGCGCGCGCGCTGTCACCAGATGGCCAAAGGTAAAGCTGTAGCCCTCCCAACCTGAGAAAATGATTGTCAAGCATGCACACAGCATACAATTTTAGTTAATTTCACAAAGTAAGAAAATGATCTATCCATTAGCCCGTGGAGATGGTTTGACTCAGAATGGCCTTGATACATTTTAAGAGGTTACAGAGAGACGGAATAATAGCAATTAATCTGGAAAAGATTTTAAAAAACAAAACAAACAAAAAAAGATTACTTTTTTTTTTCTTTTTTTTTTTTTACCAAAATCAAACCCTGTTTAAGGTCCGGTTGTGTGTGCTTTTCAAACTAAATAACTGATCACATGGCCACACTAGAATACAAAATAGATAAAAGGAAAATCAACAATAACAATGAAGTAGTGCTATAGTTTTATACATAATATACACAAGTTAACAGTGATCTCTAGACTTTATTATCCATAGACTTGTCTTATGAGCAAAAGGCGCTAGGTCACAGTGGGTTTCACATTAGTTAACACTTTAGAATGCTAATACTAGTTATACTCGTCGACCACTAGGGGGCAATACATGTGACAGGAGCTAGGGTCTCTATAGGAGGTACTATCAAAACCTATCTGAAGATACCACCGCAATGTTGCCTTCGCGTTCCAGCAACATGTGAAGAGATTTCTGCTCCTGCGGCCTCATCAGGTCTGTGCTTGAAACCATGTCATATCGCTAGTATAGTGTAGCACAGCTATGCTCTAAGAGGACTAAAAGTGGTGTGTGTTTATAGCTTTTACAGAGAGAGATCATTCTGTAGCTGGAAGCCTCCAAATCAACGAAGAAAAGTGGCGAATCAGTGAAACTAGCTGCCAGTTGTCAACGCTTCATAAGCTCTGAGAGATAAAAACATGTTTGTACATGTGAATAACAGACTAACAGGTCCATTAAGTAGCTATCTTAGCCAGTCTTAAGAGAGTGTTGAAGGAATGCTGGGTGCTGTAGGCAGTAGGGAGCATGGCATGATGGGTTGTGTAGGCGCAGGTAGTAAGAGGTGTTTTCAGGTGAGTGTAGGTACTGTAAATCCTGATCTCTTTCTCTCTCTCTCTGGTTGCCATGCTACAGCGGCCCTTTGAACTGGTTCCCAGAGAGGTGCTGTCTGACGGACAGCTTTGATCCTGCTGCATCACCCAGCTTTCTCCACACCACCTGCAAACAGAAGCAGAGAGAGGAGTTGAGAGGGGAAGAGGAAGAGCGAGACACGCAGAAAGAGACAGGCAGACATAGAGGCAGAGAGAGCGAAAGAGTAATGCTAGGCAGAGAGAAAAAAAAAGACTTTCTTCTTCAAGAGTGAAAACTTCAAATGCTCACAGTTTGACTTTGAGCTGCAAAGACTGCACACACACACACACGCACACACACACACACACACACACACACGTTACGGTAGAGCCATCTCTGAATCTCTGTCCCCTGTCTCTGCGAGGCTGCTCTCTGGTGCTGAGATCTCTCCGCGAGTGAGTGAGAGGGGCCCCCGGGGGACCCCAGTGATATTACAGAAGTACTATTGTAGTGCTCCCCAGATTCCTGGCCTGTCACATACCTCTGCAGGGCCCGGATAGCCCGGCTCTCGTTTTCTCTCTAATCAGCAGACCTTTTATCCTGGACCGGGCCTTTCAGCACCAACAGAGAACGATAGGGGGGGGGGGGGGGGTTCCAGTGTAATTGCTCTGACAGCTCAACTACGAGCCTCTACTTAGTGCTTCCAGTTTAGAGTTGGCTCTGGAGCAGGGACGAGGGAGTGGGAGGGGGTGTGATAGAGAGATAGGTACAAAGAAAGAAAGAAAGCAAGAGGGAGCGCTGTGCCCAGGACACTGCTGCAAATGTCATTCCAAACCAAATGAACTAAATGAGGCTTCCTCATTAGTGAAAGCAGCTCAAAAACTGACCTGATTTGCACCCAGTAGAAGAGAAACGAAAAGAACTGACCAACAGGCAGAACAAACAGGAACATTATGGTTCCTTTGTTTACAGCAGAATAGTATACAAAAAAAAAGTATACCATGTTTAACTGCATTAACCAAGTTGCATCAGTATCTAGAATTGAGCGACGCCTGCGAGCTAGTTCAGGCAGTCAACTCAAGCTGCACTGCTATACACACGTGACATACCTCACTCTGTACAACCATCGACCAAACACACCGTCTCAATTTGGTGGTCTATTTAAACTGCAAAAATCTCCCATCTCTCCCTCTGCCTGTCAATGCCACTGCTGCCCTGCATCAGATCAGTAGTGCTGCCTGTTCTTTCAGCCCCACCAACACCCCAGCATCCACCTGCAGGCTCTGGCTAGGGGGTTTAAGATATTTGCTCATCACTCCCCAATATCTTTATGTAAACATATGTGCGGGGAGTGATGAGGTCGGAGCCTAGACGCCAAACTCTAACTATGTTCTGCTGCTATAATAAACATTTCAAACGTGAGTTGTCTGACTGAACTATATTCAAAATTAGTTCTAAAATGATATGATTATGTAAGTAGTTCTGCAGCCCTAACAGATGACCTTGTATGATGTAGGGATTCAGATGATCACACTCTCACCTCATGCTCTCTTTAATTCCTCCTAGGAAATAGGTTTTCATGCATGTATGCAATACAAACCCCAGTCTTCAGATGCTTATTATACCATATAGGAAGCTAGAATCGAAAGCATCGTGCTCGGGGATACTAGGAGAAGAATTGTCAGGGAGTAGGGCAAGCGTTGCACTTACGTTGCACATCTCTCGCACAATGGCCTTCTCTTTCTCACTGAGATCATCCTCATAGTCCTCAGGAACCTGCTTGTCCAAGTTCTCGTGGACCTCCAGCACCTGATGGAAGACATAGCGATGAGTGTGTGTATTTGTATTGCTCTTAAGTGACCACTTACATTAATATACAAGTTTAACTAAAGATGGACACATAGTTAAGGGTTGTGAGTGCTATTTTAGTAATATTATAGGGGAGCAAAAACAAAACTTCAGAAGTGTGTCTGTTTCAAACATTTTTCTTGAAAGCTGTTATGTGTAACATTTTGTATTTCTCAGTTTTAGTTTTTCCTTTTTTCACCAACAAATGCACTTTTGCACTCATTTTACTTTTAAAAGTCTTTGCATATTGGCATTTAAATTGCTGGTATCGTCACACATGGATATTTTAGAACAGAAAGACTTCGTTTAGGGCTTTCCAACAATATACAAAAGATCTTATGACTGTAGTATCAATTTTGCACTTAACCAAGAGCTATTCAAGCGTTTTAAGCCTGGTTCCAGGCCTCTGAATCTGGAACCACTTTCAGATAAAGCAAGGTAAACAAAAAGCATTTTCTGACTGGTGAAAAATTCCTTTCCTAAAATCTGGAGTCAATTTATTTTGAAGGCATAACAGTGTAGTGGAGTTCACTGTTGCACAGCAGAGTATGCAGCAAAAAGTGGGACTGAAGTCAACATGGAACAGTACAAAATCCAGTTTTGGTGAAAGAAGTAGCAAAACTGGATTTCAACTAGTATGAAAGGCAGTATTTCCCCCGCCACAATTTCCCTAAAATCTAATTTACTAAGTGAATATAGTACCTTCATGGCGTGCACCACGGCCTCAGGCTTTTGGACGGAGGACAGGTAGCCTGTGGCAGGAGAGGACTCGCTGGTTGGGAGACAGCCAGTACCCTGGGGGGAGATGGGGAAGAAAAAATAATTTTAAAAATATTTAAAACATAAGGTTTTGTGTAATTTCTTCCACAGTAGACAGCGCACAGCAAGAGCAAAGGTGTGAGAGAAGGGGTGACCTGCGACAAAGGTTAAGAGTCAGGTCTAAACCCACAACAACTGGAGGGATTTCTGGAGGGATCTGCTGTCACACAGAGTTTAACCCACGGAGCTCTTCATTTTGAGCCACATCCAAGATACTTCACCCAATGACAGAAGATAAACCACACTCTCCTTATTGGTGGGTGTTTGGTTCTGATTTAACTGGAGAGATTTCTTGTACTGTAGCACTGAAAATGCCATCCCTTTCATCCCAGCTCAAATCACCTCTCCTCCCCTTGTGTTTTTCTTCCCTTTTTGCATTCACCACGCACTCAACTCCCAGCCAGGTCTGCTACCTGCACAGAGTGATTTAACCGGGTGTGATGGGAGCAGCCAGCCAGGAAGAGGACCAGGGGGTTGCTTGACTCATCCTACCCCCCGGTTAGTTCCAGACAGTGGCTCTCTGTTAGAGGGACACAGAGATCTCTGGGACACACAATGGCACCATTCACTGTAGCCTGGCATCCGGGGCCTGCATTAGACACAGCTCCGTGGCTCTGTTAGCCTGGGTTCAATTCTCCGCTCACTAGCGATGCGTTTGTCAGCTCCCTCCGCACCCACTGGCCCCATTTAGGTGCCAGAATGAGCCCACACAACCTAATAGCACAGAGATAAAATAATAATCCCACTGCAGCCAGGAGGGATGTTTTGTGGAAACTGCCCAACAGTGTATTCACATCAAATCAACAATGGCCTGACAACTGCTCACCTGACAACCACTGAAAACCATAAGAATAACTGTTACAACTATTTGTATTGAATGTACAGTGAGTGACATTTATTTATTTCCTCAGATGGTGAAACCTCATCAATATGCCTAAACTGTGATAAAAGAAACAGCAGTGGTTTTATTTCATGTAAAAGTTGATGTTATCCACACACAGTTACGGTATTAAAAAAAAGTCAAACATGCCCTGATAGCATGGAGATGAGAGTCGCCTGCCATAAGGTATTTCATTCATGAGCTTTGATATCAGAAAATCATGGACAAAATGAAAAGGTTAATATAAATTTGGTTGTTTCTGGTATTAAAAAGGTTGTCCTGTTCCGCAGCACGCTCAAAAGTCTCGAAGTGTCCTTTAAATGCACCAACAAGAGTTTCCAAAACACTCCCCTATTTGCAACTTGGGTAGCATTTGAAATGTTTTCATATTAATGCCGATGAACCAGAACAACTTGTTTCAAACTTAGACAAATATAAACTGCACATATTACTCTACAAATTTTTATTTCTCTTTCACAAAAGAAGCCAAAGTTCTACAATGTTAAATGTTATCCACATTAACACATAACATAACACAAGCAGTCATACAAGAATTTTGCCTAAAGGATATACAGTCTAAAATGATTTGATTTAAATCAGTCAATCAATTAAATAAAGTCAATGAAATGCTCACTGTAATGGATTACCAACCTGAAGTAAATTTCAAGTCTGCAAGCTGATTTTTAGACCATGCTAAACATTAATAGAAACAGGCGGCTGACTGGAAGGTTGGAAGTTAATCTAAAAACTTATTTTGAAAAATGATCTGCAGGACCTTTATTTTGTTGGATAAAACATACAAAACTACCTGAAAGTTCCTTTAGAAGAAAGGGTAGGAGTGGTATATAGTGGTAGATATTTGCTGTATGACACCCCCACATTATTAAATGCATCACCAAGGTTAAGCCCACATTTGTGAGAAAATGATATGCAACCATCCTCTTGTTAAATACGAACATCTTTCCCGCTGAGTGTGTCTTTTCTTGTTTAAGGTCACAGCAACAAATGTTACGGCTTAATTTTCCATACAGCTCTTCTGCAGTAGACTTCGAAGTAAGCCACAAGAAAAAAACAACATGTAAATCACTGTCGTCTCCTTTTGATGCTCTCTTCTGTGGGTTAAAGCTATTATTTGAAATGTGTAAACACTTCCTGCTAGCATCGGGGCCAGGTTTTTCTGTTTATTTTGCGCTGCAGCCGTGCAGTAAAGAAACGGATTTGGACAGCACAGAGACACAGCCAGCCCCGGGCAATGTTTACTGTTCATATGGATGTACAGTTGGAGATGACTTGCCTGCATAAACAGGCCTGATTTAGGCACTGCCGGATGAGAGGGGAAAGCAAACGCTGTCAGAATCAGTGGTTTGTAGTTTGAGCATACTAGTTTGTATGATGTTTGTTTGAATTTAGTGATACGTTAGTGGACATCTGTGTTATAACAAAGGCTGAGTTTGAACTTACTGATGCAATCGACTCCTGACTGAATGTAACTAAATGTAGTCACACAAATCCACTTCAGCTTTCTAGTCTCAGTCAGAATGACATCAAATGTCATGTCAGCAAAGAGCCAAAATTCACAGCTCAAGTCAATGTCATGACCTTAATTCATGTGAACCCGCACTGTGAAATTAAATGCGGGGAGACAACCATCAAGATAATTTGCAGTTTATCCATACTCCTGCGGGGAGAGACCTCCCCTTGGGTCAAGGTTCATGGTCATTATTGAACGACACAAACCTCCAAGAGGAGGCGGGTTTGACACACGAGCTTAAAAAGCTGCAACCTGGCTCTGAACACAGTCAGCCTGCGTCTCACACTGGGCCTGTGATTAAAACACAATATTGATTTTTACACAGGGAAGAGGCATAGCCCAGCTCTGACCTTCCTTAAGCAGTCAGAAAACAATTACCCAGCCTCTCCTTCCCAGACACTGACAGGGTTCAGGGGTGGCGGTGGATTGTAGAGGATTATTACTTTCATTGTGGGATTCAGTTCAAACAGGCTCCAGGGAGGAGGAAGGGAGCTGGAGGGAGAGGATATGGGAGGAAGAGAAGGGAAGGCTGACTCCTCTTAATTTTCCATCCTTGTCTCTCTGTCTTAGTTTCTCTTCTTCCTCCTTTTTTTCCCCCCAGTCTGTCTCATCCTCTTCATGCCCTACCTCCTTTCACTCTTTCTTTTTCTTCCCTCTTCCTATGTGTGTGTGTGTGTGTGTGTGTGTTTCACTTCCTGTCATGTGTAAGAGAGTGAGGTTGCCTGTGGAGGTGTAATTGGAGAGTTAGAAATAAAGTGAATTAGAGCTGACTTGACTTGATTCCACTGTGGGTGGAGGCACCAGCAGTCTTCCCTACAATTAAGTGTGTGCATAAGTGTGTGCGCAATTAAACATCTCTATAAGACCACATTTGTATAAGCACTGTCACACTGTTGATCTTTGACTATGACCATTTAAGTGGTTAGGTATGAGTGGGTATCCCTCTATGTGCGTCAATGTGAGTCTTTGTATGTGTGTACCTTTTTTGTGTGAGTCTGTGTATGTGTGTGTGTGTGTGTGTTAGCCTCCTGGGTACTGACCATGTGCATGGCGTCCTGGCGCTGGGGCAGTGAGGACAGCTGGGACTCTGAGTGGTAGAGGGTCATTCCCTTCCTCAGGGCACGAAGGTCACCTGGGTTACACTGCTGAGCACAGACACAAAACAAACACACAAACACAAAAAAACAGAGATATAAGGCCTCAATGCCATGTCAATTGAAAACATGTTGGGAATTGCCAATTAATCCAAATTATTAATCCAAAACCCAAAATAAGATAAGATAATACACATAAGATCTTTCCTACGTGATATGATTTTGAACCTCTTCTGCTTTTGGGGCTTAGTAATCATTTTACTTTTTTTTTTTAAATGTTCACATTTTTCCATCATTACTGTGACTCAAAATCAATGTATTTGCATCTGTTAGTGTTAATACAGTTACATCCCATATAGACAATAGTCTATATCATGACTACTTAAAAACGTACAGCTGTACAATAACCTAATTTGTATAAGAGTTAGGATACTGATACTGGATTTTTGAGGTATATAATAATTGTAGCTAACGCTAGCTAGCCTGCTGTCTGCAGATATCAGGCTGATGTCTTGTCAACACAAACAGTTCAGATGAATTAGCAAGCAGACTTTCAGTCTCTGCTCTGTCTATGCTCTAAGTGATAATTAAAGTGGATGTGCTGTACTTAGTCGAAGCATCTGGTACTGACAGCCCATGCGTAGCTGTATAGGATAGCACTTATTTTTAACATATGCATAATGATGACACCCCTGCAAGTGTTGCAGGTCTTTTATTATTCTTACTCAACTGTTTTGCACACGTTGGCCTACAAAATACAGATGTGTCATGTTTTAGTCGTTTTGCAGTTGCCAAAGAAAATTCTTGGTCCACAGTTTTATAGCCAGGAAATTCCTTTAGCCTATAATGTGCACTTTCCACGATTTTATATTCAAGGAAACAACAGTGTTGCTCACTTGTTAAATGCTGAAGAAATGTGTCTGGACTTTGTGAATCAAAATCGAACCAGGAGATCGGGACTGATATCCAGCCCTACAACATAGACACTAATACCAATATATCTTTGATGACCTGCTATTGTCAGACGATATATAAGTTTGTATATTTTCACGCTCTACTGTGTATATTAAGATCCTCAGTGATGGTTCATTAAGGACCCTGAGGTTCTGTCCCCCTCCTACACTTGCACCTGCACTCTCATCGTCACTCTGACGCCATTGCTTCGAGCACTTCATTTGCAAAGCTGATTTTTATTTGTTGAGGCTTGCTACATAAATGGCACTTCAGCGCGCTGGGCTGTATCACACTGTGTCCACATCGAGGGCCATTTTGCAGGGACAGAGTTCCTAAGATTTGTCCTCATTAGCAGCCAAAGACCACTGGTTCCTGGGGGCAGTAACCGGCCTAGCTTCTCTCTGTAGGCAGGAACACGGCAACACCACTGTTCCTTATGACATTTCTCATGTCACGCACTAGTGTTCCCTCTGCGCGAGGCACGGCGTGTAAACACACGTGATGCCTGGGAGCGCTCGGGCAATAAATAGCCCAATAAACTGTGGGTGTGCGTCTATGAATGCGTGGGCATTGTGCTGTGTTGTCTGTATTATCTCTGTATCATCTCTCTGTGTCACACAAAGGTGCACAGTCACATCCACAGTTTGCACACACACAAAGCTACAATCAGCATTCCCCTTGTCGTCTCTGTCCTTTGATAATCCCCCTCCTCCCCTCTCCTCTTCCAGCTCAGTATCCTGCGAGTGTTCTTCTAACCTTTCACAATCCTTCCCTTGGCACTTCTTGATCTATCCTTTGGGTTTCCATATGCATGCCCTCAATTCTGTACCTTTACTAACATCTCTGTGTCATTTCTCCAGGCCTTTGTGTCTGTCAGCGAGCTATGCCCTAAATGTCATATCTGAAGGAGTGACATAAACACACAATCTGTCAACTGAATAAGAAGACCTAGTAAGATCAGAAACAGTTTTCTGACAGGGTTTCCATCATCTAAAGAAGATTCCTGTTATGCTAAATCTAGCTTTACAAACAAACCAACACACGTCTCCATTTTACTTCCCCTCCTGAGTTGACCTTGACCACCAAGGCCGACAAAGCTATTTGTTTGCCAGACAGCCGGGGACAGTTGACCCCCTGCCGTCTTCTCAGCTAAAACTCGGGCCCCTCCGTCAATCCATCCATCACAATGTTCTTGGCGCTGACAGGGAGAAGCTGTGGACATCACGCGTCATTTCCTGTTTGAGTTATGAGGGGCAGGGGTGATGCCACCTTGTCAAAAGGGTGGAGAGGATAGGAGCGTGCTGATCGAGTGCCGTGATTTAGTGGACCACGGAACAGAATCCATTTAATCTGAGTAACCTGTGCTGGACACCGGATAGAGTCTGACATTACACTGCAATACAACAACAATATTTATTTATGTGTCTTCTATATGGATCACAAACTGGCAGGGTAAGGATGCTAACTTTTAGCTTTAGCCGCAGTGTTTTAGCACAATATAATGTATGTAGCCATCAAGTGCATATTTCAGACCACTTTTACAGGGTTCTTGTTTTCAAAGGAGTCAGCTGGAAACGTTAAAAAGTCAGCCAGAGACAGCGTTTTCAACTAACTAGCTAGCTAGAGCTGATGGTTGTCATAAGAAATTAAAGACCTGCTTTTGTCTACTTCTGCCTCAAATCAAGGGCCAATTGTTTCAAAAGTTACTAAGACGTTTGAGTGGTAAATCTGCCACCGTTATGATTGTTAACCGCATTATGTGACGTGCGAGAATGGAAATTTCGACTGGCGTAGCAACAGTAACTAAACCATGTTCCAATCCATCTTTTTTTAGCCGATCTGATTTCTCAGTCAATTAATCAGTTACATTGTAACTTCATTAACCTCTTTCATCATCCTAGTCCACTGGACCCTACTGCGATCTACTTTCACAAAATGAATTCAATCAGCCCGCAGTTAACGGATGGAGTGTCATCTGAATCTCTCAGATAAATCATTAAATTCTCAGAGTCACACTGAGCACTTACATGTTAATGATGAAGTGGAGGTGAGCATATAGGGAAAGCCACAGAGTGCCTCACACTTCAGTGAGTTAACAGAGATAAGTAACACTTGAAAGACGTGGGAGATCCGAGTGGGAGAAAAGTTAAAGAACAAATCATGTACACGCATGTGGCTGGGCACGTTTGAGTATGAGTATGAGCGTGGGCGTGCACGTGAAGACACACCTGTTTTTCTCATTGTGTTCACACCTGTGACATGTAGGCCCTTGTTAATATTCACCGTGGGACCTTGTTGTCAACTCCCTCCCTTCTCCCTTTAGTACGGTAAAATCCTGCTGGTTTGGAGGGTCAACATTCCAACGATAAGAGGCTATTGTTTCGTTCAGGCTCCACACAAGTTCCACTGGGCCAGTTTCATAACACAGGAAGTTAGGCAATATGTCCATTGAGGCAACTAATCCATTGTAACAATTACACTTGCTAGTATTCAGACACAGCAAGTAGGTTGTTGCATGAGAGGCAAATTAAATAGTAATGATGAATCCAGAAATGATCTATTTTTTCCATTATCACTTGTGTACACTTGTGTTTTCATTACCAATCTTACAATTTAATGGAAAGCCAAGCTTAGTAATGACACAACCATCAAGATAGTACTTTTCAACTCCAGACAGACATTCCCTCATTCTTCGGTTGCACTCACACACCAGTTGTCGGCCATGCATTATTGATACCTGGATCTACCTGTGTTGCCCCTGTATCTTAAATTATTCAGCCCACCAGACGTCCTGACAAGCGTGTGTCATTTATGCACCAAAGCACAATGTGGCATTCATTCACCTAGGGCACCTCGTACCACACACTGACTGCGCTGTGCAAAACAGCTCCAAGGACAGAGAAAGGCTTTCTTGCCAAGATGGGCCACATACAAGCAGGGCCACCTGTGCTCATTCATTAGCATAGCATGCTAGCAGCGCATAACACGGAATGGACACAGGAGCAACACCTCTATAAGGCAATGCAATCCAATTCCTTTTGGCTTATAACACAGACACTGTGTCAAAAGGGTGGTTCATTTCTATGGTAATGTTTGAGGCTGCACTTTGTTGTATTGGACTGTATTTTGACACACAAAATATTAGGTACAACACCAAGTACCTGAATATGGCCTTAAACATATAGTTTGACATTTTGGGAAATACGCTCATTCACTTGACGAGAGTTGAGAAGGTCTCATGTTTGTACGATAGATATGAAGCTACAGCTAGCAGCCGGTTAGCTTAGCTGAGCTTAACTTAGCTTAGCGGAAAGACTGGAAACCGCGCTGTCCAAATGTAACAAAATCCACCCACCAGCACCTCTAAAGCTCACTAATTAGCATGTTATATCTCGTTTGTTAAATTCGTACGAAAAAATGTAAAAGTAAGAAATTGTGGTTTTGGGGGGGGGGGTTATGTGCGGGATATTTCTTGGCCAGGCAACCAGCAGTTGTCGTTTTTACTCTTCGGTTTTTGTACGAATTAAACAAAATATTAAGTGTTCATTTGTGAGCTTTAGAGGAACTGGTAAGCTGACTTTTCTTACCTTTGTACAGAGCTAGACTTGCTGTTTCCCTCTGTTTCCAGTCTTTATGCTAAACTTAACTAACCTGCTGCTGGCTGTAGCTTCATATTTAGCGTACAGACATCATCTAACTCTTCGCAAGAAAGCGAATAAGCGCATTGACCAAAATGCAGATCTATTCCTTACCATAGAGTTGATTCAGCACCTGTGTGAAAGTGTCAACATAAACTCAACATTACACCATTCAACGTTACTGCAGCTGAGTGCATTGCATTGTACAGGTGTTGCTTTTATTGTGTCCACCCTCTGCATAAGAGAAAGCAACAAGCTCAAAGCTGTGAAAAAGTCCCACCACCAAACAGATAAAAGAGTGAAAAGGCAGAAGAGGCTCAACCGACTGACCAGCAGAGGAGCCAACAAACAGTGACATTTCAGAAAGTTACCTTTTTCGTCTGTATCTGTGATAAACTATACCGGCTATAAGCCTAGGGAGAGAAAAACATAATAGCGTATTGGTTCATTATTTGATTATTGTCTATTGGGAGTCATTATCAACAGCAATGGTAGCAACAGTATTCTTCCTGGGCTCCACATTAGATGAAAATACTGTAAAAACAAAAATGACTTTTAAGCTTTTATAGAGGAGCATTGTGATTAATGGCAACTCTGCTGTCTTCGATTAACGAGTGCTATTCTATTACTACTGTAAGTTCTATCACTGCAAAACATACTCATTCCAACCTCAATTCTAAAGAAAAAAAAACTTTCACTTCAAATGTGAACAAGGACTATTATTCGACTTAAAGAAGCAGGGTCATATTATATGTCTGGACTGCTGTGAGAAGATGTGTAGCGCCTAATTGTAGCCGTTAAGGGCTAATTATGAGGATCATTTAGGTTTCGTATCAGTGATCCCAGCCTACACTCTTCGCCTACATATAAATCTGCTGGGAGATAATTGGGGAAAGAGAAATCACTTTATAAAAAAAAAAAAAGAATAAAGGCTTCGAATCAAAAAGCCATTTAGACTGTGAAATTCCAGCTCGACTGTCTGCAGCCTGACTTGCATTCAAATGAACTGAATCAAATCATGAAACAGAACAAATGACATATAAAAGATTATGATGTATGAAAATGTATCAATCATTTATGAGCCGTAACTTTGAGTGTTCCACAATTTGATCCCCGCAACATGACCAATTAATATTATTTCAGTTGTAAATTTCACCACGAGTCCACCGTCTGTGGTTGTGTGTATGTAACACACACCTATGCAGGCTGACATGTGAACTCCTAGTGAACCAGAGCAGAAATCCAGCCCCTCCATCTCACACTCCCACCTCCTCTCACTCAGACCTCCATCCTCCAAATCTGGGAGAAGTCAGAGCAAGGTCAACATTGGGAGAAATGCTTTACTCTGTCACCGTCACTTAATGCCTCTCTCCCCCCTCCTCGTTCCTCCTCTCATCTCTCCTCCGCTCCCACAGTTCGCCTCGGGGGCTAACATCACTGCTCGCTACTGAAGCTTACTGACTCCCCATGAATTAAACATGGATAAACATATTCTCCAACTAACAGGCAGGCTGTTGTTGAGGGGGTGGCTTCTCAGAGGCATCAGGCAACCACTTGAGTTGGAAAGTTGCACAAGAGGTGTTCAGTGAGGGTAAAAGTTCAGATAGTACTGGCCTGGGCTAATAGTGCAACTGGGCCATATGCAGTAGCACTTACAGGTACTATATGTACAGTGTCTGTATGTATGTACCTCACCTGTGAGAGAAGCTTGCTGTTATCGTCCTCCAGGATCCGCACTTTAGTCTCCAGCTGCCTGATGTAGTTGGAGGAGGAATCTGGAGGAGAGACAGAGAAGAAAAGAAGGGAAGGAGAAGGGATTAGCATTTCAAAGACCTTAAACAAAAAACAAAAAAAAACGAGGCAAACACGGCCACCGGAGCAAAAGGACCACATAGAGCTCCAAAGGTTGCTGTGCACTTTGAGAGACCCAAAAACTCCTTCTCCAAATGAGGGGTTTCACATCATGGTTCAAGTCTAAAATTGAAATATGTGCAATATTTTGTCCTTTTATTGAACGGTGATCTTCAAAACTCCCTTCACTTACAATAATTACTTTGCAAGCCAAAAACAATACGCAGATGTCTGATTTTTGCTGTTTGTTGTACAAACTGCTTGTTATGAATTAGCATACTGGAGCATGTTTACATTTCTAGTATTAGCAGGTAAATGAGAGGCCCTGATAGACAAAAAAGTATCAGAGAAGTAATTAAAGTAGGGCTGCAACCAGCTATTACTTTCATTATCGATTTATCTGTCACTTTACAACAATTTATTTTAGTAAACTAAAAGAATCAGCAGTTATAATGTCTACCATGACCACCATCGATTAATCCATTATTTTAGGCTAAAGAAATGTCAGAAAACAGAGACAAATGCCAATCACTATCTCCCAGAGTCAGTGTTAAAGTGCTCGTTTTGACCGACCAACAGTCAAAAACCAAAAGGTACTCACTTTTCCTTTACAATCATACAAAACAGAGAAAAGCTGCAAATCCACACATTTTGAGAAGCAGAAAACAGCAAATGTTTAGCATTCATCCTTACAATTCCTTCCTGACGATTCATTTTCTGTCTAGTGACTGACTGATTGATCAACTCATCGTTTAAGCCCTTAATTATAGCCTGTTGGCTTTTAGGAAAACTGCTAACTACTACTAGTATTATTCTGCAAATCCATCTACCATGTATAGTACTTTGTACAAAGCCCTCATGTGCTAAAAAAACTAGTTGCAGTTGGATGTCAGGGGTCAAGCGCAGAGCGTTCCCACCCAGATTAGCAGTGCTTGACCTAACTTTTGACCTCATACTTGACTGGGGCCATTTCCCAGTTTGGCCCACATTCTCCTGCGCCACTCATTTGACATGAAACAGACATCAGTGTTATATTTCAGAGTTGCTGCAAAACTGTCCCTATACTGTATACACCTGACAAACAATGTAACGGTGGCCTAATTGCTCCACAGAGATTCCCTCAACTGTTGTCGATCCTGATAAAGCAGCATTCTGCATCTACATGAATCAGCTCAACTCAGTTCAAACCAGGGACAGGAGCTGTGTGAAGACTGGAGGTGCAGTTTGATTCAGTAGGTGGCACAGAGCCTGTTATCTAAAAAGGCATGTTTAATTTACAGTGAGATCAAAGCCGCGGTACGCACAGGAACCGCATTCAGGCAACTAGTCGGGAGCACACAACTGCGCACACAGCTTTATTCTATTTTGTTTTCTAAGTGAAAGTACAGACAGACAGAGAGTGGAGAGGGATATAACAAAGCCAGTGGGGAGGTTGCTGATGAAAATACTGGGATGAGTTACAATGCAGATGAGAAGCCACTGCTGTAGAGTACTGCGCACACACACACACACACACACAAAATCAGAGTTTGTCGCATCAGTGAGTTAACTCTGACCTTAGTTTGTTTAACTGACCCCAACAAGTCTAACCAGCCTGTTATTCATGTAACCTAGTTGATCTGCACTTTGCAACCAGGGGGCGCTATTGTGCACAAATCCAATGTTAAAAACAGACTCAGTGGCAGCCTGGATTCTGTGGATTTGCAGTGACACATAATAGCTACACCCTTGTTTCACACATAGGTGAACATGCAGTATGTTTATATACACTTAAAATAGAAGGTTATGGTCAGCTTCCTGCAGGACCCTGAATTCTTCAACATCATGTTAAGAAACCCAGTTTCCACTATCAGGATAATAAATTAGACAAACCAGGGTAACATATGTGGCTAGATTTTTGCCTGAGAATGATGCTTAACTGGCTTTCTAAAGTGGTTTTTAAAGACCCTGTTTAATATAAAGTCTGACTTATACTTAAGATGATAAATAAATAAGTGGGTTTCCACAGCTGAACAGCAGACCTTTTGTGAAATTCAGACGCGTAGTGTGTGTGCTCTCCGTACCGAGCCTGTCCTTTAACTTCAGCATCAGCCCAAATGATCCGTATCATTAATACACTTGAAACTTGCCAGCCTTAGTTCAATATTATAGTAGCAGTGGATGATGAGGAATCTGATTCCCCACTAGCTGTTGGAGTATGGTAAAGTGATTTCTCATTTACTCCTGCTTTTACCTGATTTCTCCTCATAACTTGGTGTCTTGTGCGCATACCTACACATGTTAAAAAGCATGGCATGTACTAATGTGAAACCAGTGTCACTAAAGATGTCTCTTTTAGATTAAGGTGGAGAAATGCAATAATTTATGATGGCACAAAGTCTTGAATTTGAAAAAATAAAAGTTCCAATTTGCTACCAAATCCAGCATATTTTCACATAAACTACAAATCTGATCCTTCTCCCAAGACCTGAGAGTAAACAGGGGTGAGCCCCAGCAGGGCCTGCAGGCCTACCTACTGTATGTCCAGCCCCTTGACTTTTTAGGAGGGCCAGTGCAGAGTGCCGACAGTGCTGTCAGCTGCATGGTTAGAGGACGGCTGGACAGCTAGAGGAGGAGGCTGCAGAGGCCAGAGCTGGTAATCCTCTCTTCCTGCCTTGTGACCCCCTAATCTGGATTCCTCTGCTGGCCTGACCTGCGGCCAGATCTCAAACCGATTAGGATGAAGGCTCCTCAGCCATCAGTCATCACTAGCATACAACAAGCAACAAAGAGAGAAGCCTCAGAAAGAGGGGGAGGGCGGGAAATTAATGTTCATTGCCCCCCACCCCAGTGGTGTGTATATTTAGATTATTTACAGAGATTGAGATCTCGCCATCACTACTCCAATAAACTCAAAAGTCATCCGAGTCTGTCAGGCTTATTTTTTATCTCCGTAGAACTAATTAAACAAAAATCAAGATAAGCAATCAAAGATAAATATTGATATATAGCTCAGGCGTACTCTATTTGACTAGAGGAACCCAAAATTGGCCTAAAGTGAGGAATCCCACTGTCATGAGCAGTCTTCACATACCACAGCACCATGTCTCCCTGCCACTCCCCATCTCTAAGCCTTTGATGTGTTAAAGGGGGGTTGTGTTCAATCTCGGAGTGCATCACTTCAGCATCACACACGACATGATTAAGTGGTCCTGCTTAAACATGCGCAGATCTGTCGTGGGAACATTCACGGGAACACACACAACATGCAAAAACCGCCTCGACACCTCCCATACACACACACACACACTGTACACATGCCCAGAGCCACAGGGATCTGCAGAGGGAGAATCCAGCCGTCAACCTCTCTTTAACACCCGGCTCCGGAAAGTCATCCTGGTGGGAGAGGGGTCAGGCAATTAAACTGTTCCCTGGATCCCCTGCCACTCCTCCATCCTTTTATCCCCTCCATCCCTCCGGCTTCACATACTCTCCTCGCTGCTCCTCCGTGAAGCTGGAGGAAAAAGCTACAGATCATAGCCGAGCCACAATAATTACCCTGCAAAACTCAGCTCTGCATCGACTCTTTTATACACAACAAGTGCCCAGGGAGAGGCCATTATTACTTATGCATAATCTGAATGGGATCTTAAAGAGCTGATAAAGTGAGTACAAGGAAAGCAGGAAAGTAAAAGTGTCCAACTAAGCAGTAAACAATACAGAGAGGGAGAGGCACAGAGGGAAGGGAAACCTTGTCCTTACAATGCACAAGTAAACTATTTTTACCTCTGCACAAGTGTTGTTTAGCCAATGAACTGAGCTGATGTATCTTAATGTGAGAGCATGTGTGTGTGTATGTGTATGTGTGTGTGTGTGTGTGTGTGTGTGTGTGTGTGTGTGTGTGTGTGTGTGTGTGCGCGCGCGCGCGCAGGACAAAAGGTGACGCAGACGGTGGCGCGAGTCCGTCCCCCTCTCTGCAGTCACGTCACTTTGTATCGCGTCAGTGCTGCTGTGACCCACTTCCAGCGGCCACTCCCTCCTTAACTCGGCTCCACTCCCCGTTTCCCTCTCTGTCTGTTACATTCTTATACTATGTTACATCTCTCTGCTTGAACCTCTCTGGCCATTGTATTTCTTTTCTGCTCTTAAAAAGGTGTGCAACTATTTTGGAGACCGGCCCACTGGTCAGCTTAGCTTTTTCGGGGGGGTTATTTTCTCATTACTTTTACCGGATAAGTTAAACAGAATGAAAGCCAAGCTCCCAAAAACTCTATGCAATACTCTAAAGGTCATGACCTCAACTGGTTCTTCTTTGTGTCCGGCTGCGCTCCAAACACCCTATCCCCATCTGTCCATTACAGCTCACTTTGCTTCTGCACCATGCCACAGTTACTTTTCATCACATTGTTTTTCACAGTTTGTTTTTTTAGGTAGTTTTACGGCTACTTGGAAAAAGGCACAATTCTCCATCCAAAATGCAAATAAAAACAATTGTGGAACTAAAACTGCTTAAGAAGGTGTTGTGTCATTGATGTGTTACAGGAAATGAAAGTATATATTTGTGAGCCATTTTTAAAGATTTAGATCTTCAGTAGAAAAGAATGGGCTCGGGGGCTGAGAGCTATACAAACAGTCTGGGGAAGTCAGAAAGTATTGAGAGACAGACTACGCATTTTACGGATTTGTTGACAATAACAAAAAAATACAAAACGCCGCCAGCCTTATCCTTTAAATATCATACAAAAATGAATGGAAATCAGTGGCTGCCTGCCTGGAATGGTAGAAAAAACACATTCACATTTCTTAAATGAAGCAACATGATTTTCAAAGTGTTCACTGTGTTTATGTGTTTAGTATATGTGAGTTGTAGTAAATGGGCTAAAACATGATTAACCACTGGTATGGTCCTTTAAGTGCTTGATAATGGCTGGATAACATACTTTAAAATATGGAATATTTTCAATAGCAGCCTCTTCCTTACATTTGTAGTTTGCCTTTCCATCTCTACATTTGTTCTTTCTCTCTGCCGCGCCCTCTCTATCTATATATTTTTCAACTCCCAGTATGGGGCAGTGGGGTGGGACTGAGTTTATTGGAGGTCAAGGCAGGCCACTCTTTTAGGAGCAAATTAGGAAGTGCAGGCGTAAAGCATGGAGCCAGGCATGCTGGGAAAAGGGGGTGCTGCAAGAATTAGGATGGCTTGTGTTAAAATTAGATCACACGTGTACAAATTTACACTGGGCATTTAGCTGATACTAATGGGAATGTTACAATTAGAGCAAAACCAAAGCCTCTACGCTGTTGACTCCAAGGTCTTTGCTACATCAAAGTAGCTTTGTGAAAAATGTATGGTTAAAAAGGACCAGGCTTCCCTTATGTGTTCAAGTCAGATCCCATGGCTCATAGAAGCCTGCAGTGAATTGAAATCACTCTGCTTTTATTATTCCTGGCTTGGCTCTGGCTTTCATCTCCTATTCACAGCTGTATTGCAGTGTTTTAGCACAGAGACATGGATATTCTCTCAGCGACGTGTGTACATGTGCGTGGAGTATGAATGAGTGCTTGTGTGCAGAATTTGTGAGACAGGGAATGCATGTGGGTGTCTAAGGTAACTATGTGTGTGCGTTTGTGTGTGTGGGAGGGAGGGAGAGCAAACGAGAGGGTTTGTGCGAGAGAGGGGATTTTTAAACCCATCTGTGATTATACTGTATGTGTGTATGTGTGTGAGTATGTGTACTCAAGGCAGGAGGTTGGGTCAATTACCTCAAGATGTTGAAGAAAGAGCAGGAACAGTCTAAACAATCTCCCTCTCTCCTTTCTCTGCACCAACACCCAAAGTCAAAGTACAGTGAATTCCATGAAATCTGATCTCACTGGCTACAGAAAGTCTAATTTATCACACAAAAACATCCCCATTAACCGGCAACTTTGAAAACCTCTAGAAAAACCTGAGAAAAATGACCCACCTTCAAAACTGAAAACAGAGAGGGAAAGAATAAAAAGAGAGGGAAAAGAGATGTGAAGAGAGAAAAAGGAACAAAGAAGGAGAGAGGCACCACTGCCTGTCAGGTGAGTTATTTTAATTATTGACTAACCTGTTGATTATTTTTATGATCGTTTAGTTGTGAAAAGTGCCCATCACAACTACCCAGAGCCCAAGGTGCTGCTTCAAGTTGCTTGTTTTGTGTCTTGCCTAAGAGCAGACAAACAGACTGTTTAAATCAGAGGTTTT